>QVRM01001917.1:0-30000 GCA_003439945.1 Dermanyssus gallinae
GTATGCCACCCCCACCTCCGGTTCTGACATCCATGGACCGGCCAACAACACCTTGGAGGGAATGGCACCAGGCACGGAGCCGGAAGGAAGACGGCGAGGCCACTACGTCAGGATGGTGAACGAAGTTTTAAGGAAGATGCTCAAGGAACACAACTCGAAGAAGCCAGCCGTTTGCCGGCGACGAATTCGGCAGCCCCCCGTTGCCGGGTTGACGACTAACGGTAGGTTACCTGGCCGGCCACTGGGCGGTGACCTGGTTGATGGGGTTGGCAAGCTCACGTTCGGAGGCCTGGTGTTGAGGAGCCAGCACATTCTGGGTGGGCAACAATGCTACAGGTGAGAGGAAAGCTCCTCCTCCAGGAGGCCTTGCTAGTCGAGCAGGCTGTGACGGCCGCGATACACGTGGAGGGGTGCGTCACGGAAGCCAGGTGGATCGCAGGACGGTACGTATAGGTGGACGAGGAGCGGAAGCTGAAGGGCCGCGCGGAACGAAGCGGACAAAGGCCGGCGGCAGACCGAGAATACGGAGCGGTGGATGTCCGGCGTGCGGATGGACAAGCCACGAGTTCGGAGCCGAAAGTATGGCAAGTTTGGCCACTTCGGCCGGAAGTGTACGAACGCGGCAGAAATGTACAGGCATCGACGTGGGATCGTTGGACCAGAGGCGAATGCTTGGAGGCGGCGGAGGATGCACATGAGGGTGAGCGAGCGCGAGTGGACAAACCAAAGGAGTACGCAGACGGAAGAATAACGGCAGTCGGAACCAGGTTTGTGCGGTCGTGCCCGGCGACTGGGTCAGTATAAGGAGGCCGGGTGCGCCACATGAAGAACACGAAGACGACAGCGCATTCCTCTGAAGGACGTCCACGGCGAGTTAGACGCGCACCAAGCCATTTACGGAAGTTCGTGAGCAAAGACGGGATAGAATTCAAAACAAGCCTATGAAGGGGGGGAGAATGTAGGATCGCAGTGTCCGTTAAGGCAGCGCGGGCATAGACAGCGTCGGTTGGCGGCAATGCCGAAGCAAGCTAAATACATGGCGCCAAATAGAAGATCCGCCACCAGTAGCGAAGGCGCGGGAAGTCACCACGCGCGGGCAATCTCTGAGTATATAAGGAGGCATGAGAATAAATTAGTCAGTAATTGTTGCTGCGAGCCAGACATGAGGACGTGTGTTGCCTGAGCGAGAGAATGTCGAGCTCGTAACGGTCGCCGCCCGGGTCATGGGGGTGGTGGACACTAGTGTCTTCCACGCCGTCTGCCTCCCAGACTCGCATAGCACACAGGTATCACTGGTGGCCCTCCCTATCTTAGCCATGTAGCTCTGGAACTGACGGTGACCGGTCAGAATCTGAGCCGTATAGTAGGTTAACTCTCCATGTCGACAGTCATACCAAGCCTTGAGGTCTGATATCAGACTTTTGGTCCAGCTCCCTTTGGTCACCCCGGGTGTAACCTGCACCCATTCTCCTGCCAGACCGCAATTGTGGCACTCCTGGCTCTGGCGAGATCCAGATTTTCCTCCGGAAATACCTTTTGCCAACTCCAACCAGTCAAAACTATCAATCAGAAACATTGGGGCCTCCTACTGGAACAAAGTACCGGCCTCCGTCAGGCAGACAAAGTTCAAATTCAATGCGATCTCAAAGAGTATTATCTTGAAACTTTGGTATCTGGTTAAACGTGATATAAACACATGTTGCAATACTTTGTAATAGGTGAAAATGGCATATATAAATTATACATTGTATCTCATAAAAGGGGCTCCGAACAAGCTATGTGCTTAATGGAGCTTAAAATTAATGTGTGCAATTATCTTACAAGAAATGTCAATAAACAAACACTTGAACAAACATACAAATAGGCACCGATCGGGTTTTGAAACCGTGCACCTATTTGTGTTCTCCGGTCGCGAAGCGCACGCGAATGCACTACGGGCTCGAACCTCACTTGGCTATCCCATTTTATAAGCTCGTGTAACACCATGTCAAGGCACTTTGCCTCTGAGCTGAGGGGGATAGCAGAGCCGTCTACTCTGAGGTAGATATTACCAGTTCTGAGCTTCTGTCTTAATGCCCGTTGTGGGGTGTGTAATCAACCAAATGTCGTCGTCTTTGTCGTGTTAACGACAAGACTAAATCTTTGAAATACAGATGTGGCCTTCCCATTACCGATTTTAACGTGCTGAAGATTGTGCGTATGATATATATTTAGGAGGATGAGACACGGAACAAAAGAGTGACGTCGTCTGGTCTGCATAGACGATTAGGCGGCAATCAACGTATCTGTCGATGGCCCGCAGGACGAAATTCATGTAGGTGATGAAGATGAAAAGTCCAAGAACCAATCCCTGGGGCGTGCCAGTGAATACAATTCTCGTTGCGGACATTAAATCGCTCACCGCCACAAATTGCCTCCGTCCGCTAAGACACGATTTAAACCAAGATGTTGCTTCTGGTATGCGGCCCAGTTGATGGAGCATCTTAAGAAATATAGAGTGACTGAGGCAGTCGAGCGCTTGGGCTACGAGAAATGCACCAAGGCACATATTTCCATCCTCCGCAGTTTTAATCATCTTCCACGAGATATGTCCCAATGCCAACTCAGTTGATCGAGCCTCCCTAAAAGCGAATTTATTTTTAGATGTCAATGAATTTAGAGTAGAGCTTGCCAGGCATGTTTCCACCGCTATAGAGTGAGTCTGTGTTTACGTCCTTAGCAAAAATGTGCAGTTCCTGAGCTGTGATAGCACTAAAGAAAAATTAATTTGGCTCCGAGTTCCATAGGTTTGAGAAAAAATTGTCAACCGGCTCTTAAGGGGGGGGGGGGCAAGGATGTAGTTTTTGTACATGAAAAGAAACCATTCAGTGCTTTCACTATCTCCTGCGCCTTCTCCAGCTCCCTGTCTTCGACCTGTGGTCGATATGGCACCGCTTCAGACTCCTTACCACGGCCTCATATTTCATTAGAAACCCCAGAGCTTGGTATGGCGGTCACGTATAGCGGCAAACTGCTCTTCGTTGTAAGTACCCCTAGCCATTTTCAGTTCTACCTCGTACAACACCTGCAACTTTTAAAGCGCCTCTTTGTCATCTGCGGATCGTGTGCTTATCCATTGACGGTGAGCGCGATCGACGGTATGCCTTAAATTAACCAAATGACTAGTGAACCAAGGTAAGCGGTTTACCTTTTTCGAAGCCCTTCGCTGTCGCAACTCGCGGCAATCGCTATACATGACCCAGAGCTTACCGGCTTTTTGTGTAACTCGAACGCCTCGTTGGGATCGTTGAGTCGAGAACCAATGACCAATCCACTCTGGTGACACCGTCGAACCAAATGACACTGCCTCGGATCTATGATTGGAGCGAGTGATGATACTGATGGCCTGCTCAATGCTCTTGCTAGCAAGTCCAAAGCAGTATTCAGCTTTCACAGCGCCGTCACCCAAAATATCAGTGTTTGTGTCACCCAAAAGTGCACAGGGCAGATCCTTAGTCGTTGACAGAAGGTTGTCTAGAATATCCATCAGAGTGCCGACCAATTGGAATACGCCCCGACGATATTACACAAGGGGGCGCCAGGCCCCTCACACGAGGTCTCACCCACCACCACGACATTCCAGTCCACATTCGAGCTATCCATAAGGAGCGTGAGATCATCGAACCTCGTCTCAGATCGGAGGTCCCGTGCATTTGCATGCAATCCTGCAATGCTAGTGTAACCATTTGATAAATCCTTCAGCGAAACCAACCTACAGAAACGAGAAACCTCGTATAGATCAACATTTCACAAAGCGATGCAAACGTTTGAGTGCACTTTTTGCTTATTGCGCACTTTAAAGGGCTAATGTTTAGATCGTTGAATAACATGTGATGGAAAGGAGAGTAGGTTGCCATCTAAACAAACTAAAAAAACAATAATCAGTATTGGCACAGCAAAGCTGAATATGTGTGCGTTCTCATTATCATAATTTATTTAACAACCGTTCAAGCACTCTCTCATTACACTATATTAGTCATACTATGGGCCAGAACACATTTGATTTCACGCCTCTACTATGACTACATTTACTTCTCGTTTCCGACATAAGGTCCTCATAAGGTAATATGCCAATCGTCGTAGACACAGGGGACGACACAGAGAAAGACAAACATAAATACGACACGTCGGGCACGCTGCTTGGCACTATTGGCAGGTGCCATTATCATCGCTTAGCATATTTAATTTGCCTGTCTGTCAAAGCTTGTTGGCAAATCCATCAACTGCTCGTGAATTAGCTGTCTCCGAAAAATGAACGCGTTGCAGGCGTGCTCCGCGGGAATCTCTTTCGCACTATCTGTTGGTACATTTCTCGAAAGTATATGCGGGTTTCGTGCCATTTGATGTTGAGTAAGCCAGTACCAACGAACCTTCCTAAAGAGTTGGATGGGAACAGCAAGTAATAGATCAACGGGATTTAAGATGGCCTTCTGACACCCGTAAAACCAAAACAAACCCCACAGATTCGTATTGAGTTCTTCGCAATCTTTACACAGTTGAATGTCAAATGGTGTTTACACTCTGTGGCTGAACAAGGCTTTTCTAGCGACGTCTTCCCAAAGGCTCCCAAAGGAAAATGCTGATAAGATTGCCTAAGAGTTTCAGATTTTTGTGTTTTTTCAAAAATTATTCCTTTATTCATGAATATCTATTTGTCCCCTTCAAAGTAATCCCCATGAGATATTATACACTTGTGCCAACGGTTTTTCCAATCTTCAAAGCACTCCAAAAAAACATGTTTTTTAATCTTGTTCAGCTCCTCCTTCGATGCCGTCTTTATCTCGTCAAGCGTAGCGTAACGTCGTCCTTTCATGGGCCTCTTCAGTTTAGGGAACAAGAAAAGTCACAGGGGGCCAGATCTGGGGAATACGGTGGCTGCGGCATCATTAGTGTGTTGTTTTTGGCGAAAAACTCGCGCACAAGCAACGATGTGTGAGCAGGGGCGTTATCGTGGTGCAAAAGCCAATTTTTGTTCTTCCACAAATCCGGGCGTTTCTGGCGGATTGCTTCGCGCAAATTGCGCATAACTTGCAGGTAATATTCCTTATTGACCGTTCTACCCTGTGGCAAGAACTCATGATGCACCACGCCCCTGCAATCGAAGAAAACTGTCAGCAAAACTTTCACATTCGACCGAACTTGGCGCGCTTTTTTCGGTCTTGGTTCGTGCGGCAGCTTCCATTGAGATGATTGAGCTTTGGTTTCCACGTCATAACCATAAACCCACGATTCGTCACCAGTTATGACCCTCTGGAGCAAATTTGGGTCGTCGCGGACAGAGTCCAACATCTCATTAGCAATGTTCATGCGATGCTGTTTTTGGTCGCAATTGAGCAATTTTGGTACGAATTTCGCGGCGACCCGTCTCATGCCCAAATCATTGATAAAAATCGAATGGCACGAGCCAATCGATATGTTTAGGTCCTCAGCAACTTCTCTAACGGTGATTCGACGATTGGCCAATACCATTTTCTCCACTTCATTAATTTTTTCGTCTGTTGTTGAAGTGCTCGGGCGTCCGGCACGCTCTTCGTCGTTCACATCTTCTCGGCCTTCTGAGAACATTTTGAACCACCGATAAACGTTGCTTCGGTCCAAGGTAGCTTCTCCGTATGCCACAGTCAACATTCGGAATGCATCCGCGCACTTAATTTCGTTTTTCACACAAAATTTGATACAGGTTCTTTGATCCATTTTTTTGAATAGGTAAAAATCGAAGACGATCCAAAACACGTGCAAGCAAAGCAGCTGTCAACAATTAAGTGAACATTCAAAATGGCCGAGCTTGTCGGCATAAGTGAGAGACATGAGTACCAACATAACGCCACAAAAAATCGAAATTCGAATATACGTAACCCGCGAAAATACAGATACTTTTTGATACTTTTACAGATACTTTTTGAACACGCCTTATGCCTGCCACCTGTGGGGGTCGGCCTCTCTCAAAAATACTCTCTGTAAATGTTCGTAGAAGATACAATAGGGTATAAAAAGGAGATGTCCACACCTTCCGGCAAAGTTAACAGACAAACAACGTATTTATTCACAACAGCTTTCGCTATTACTCCCTGCCACTAACAGATAACAGTCGTAAAAGTGACAAGAGTAGCTATGCGTTTTGTAATAGTAAAAACGCTAATTAGCAATTCGCGATCTTTTGTACAGACCGTTTATTCCACAGGTCTTTCTCCTCTTCGTGTTTCCATTGCTCCTCGCGCTCCTGTCTTTTTACAAGGTTCAAGGTTCGTTGCGTCATAGCCTCAAGGTGCTCGGAGTAGATGCACTTCAGCATCGGATAGATAAGGGGAAGCACATTCAGATGCTTAGGACACACTCGCATATGATCTACCGCGCAGCCGACACGGCCATCGCTAAAGATGGCATCGTCGACAAACGGAAGTTTACTATAGCGCTGTGAAAAATGCGTAAGTAACGTGAACTTCGCCTCCATCTGCTGGCCAATTTGGATCGCCTGGGCGATGGTTGAGTGCATCTTGATTTCGGCCTCTCGCTTGAGCCTGGTCTCCATCGTTGCTTCATGAATGAGTAGATCACATCCTCGGCCCAGCTCTACCAGTTTTTGCGAGGGACGTGTATCCCCCGAGTAGACAACGCTGTATCCGGCAACGTCAATTCGAACTCCGAACGCATCCTTGCAGTGAACGACTCGGCAGGTGGAAATGGCGTCCACGCCCATCCCAGTCAGCTCAAACCGTTTATACTCTGACGCCTCATCAGTGGTGAGGTACGCCGCACAATTACTAAAGTCAAACGCGATTTCCTCAAAGGTGGAGCCGTACGAATCAAGCCAGGCGGGCAGTCTCGTCGGACCGATGACACGTAGTTTGTCTGAGATGCCAAGCGCTGCGCGATTCTTAAGGATGGAGATTAGCCCAAGATGGTGATCAGCATGCATGTGCGAAACGTACACTGCCTGCAGGTGACGAAGAATCTTCTCGGCCTCTTGAGCTCCGAAATGTCGGACAAGTTGAGCCCAAGTTCCCTCTCCACAGTCCAACAGAATATAGCAATCCGGTTGAGTAGCCACTAGTATGCCGGAAACGTTTCGATCCTTGCTGGGAATCGCACTTCCAGTTCCGAGAAACGTAACCGCGGGGTACTCCCTGGTGTCGTCGATCACAGTACTAGCTAGATTTGCCTGTAGTTGGTTGTAAGCCTCTTCAAAGCCCGGTGACTGCTTTGCCTCTTCGATGTACTCTTCAGGTATTATTTGTATGGCCGACTCAGGCTGAAGACCACCAGGCGGGCGCACAGCGTATTTCGCCAGGCAGGCCACACCACCCTGTGTCGACCTTGGCAGACAGGGAAACACATCGTTGTGAATCAGGTTAAGCCGATACTGGGCCCGAAACGACGCCACACTTGACTCGTTGCAGTTGTCCTCGCACAGGTGGATGTGGGTTGTGCTTTCAGGGAATTTCTTAATGAATGCCTGATACGGTTTCGAGTCGTACACATCTTTTGGAGTCATGTGCACAATTAGGGCTAACGTCTTGGACGCTGAAGGGCTCTCACAATCAAGCTGATAAGGTTGAAGCTCCGTTGCCTCGAGAAGCGAGTCGACATAGTCTTCGGACGGACACTCCAGCACGATGAATGCCGGAGTGTACTCAGCAACTGACACGACATCGGCAGGCTTCACTATTCGCCCATCCTCTAGTGTCACCTCTTCTCCCGCCTTCAGCTTGGAGAACAGAGGTCCAGGCGGCACGCCGGCATTGACGCAGTCCTCCAGCTTCAATCGACCCGGCTTCGGATGAGGCTCACAAAGGTAGCAGACGACTGCACTATCTGGTATCGTGTCGTCGTCGAAGTGGCTACGTTTGGCCTGTCCATCGCCACCGGTCGCCTTTTTGAGGATGACGTACTTCACCTTCATGACGTCATCGTCAAACTCGAGCTTCGGATGCATGCCGATTTGAACCAAATGTATTTTCGAAAAGTTGCGCGTCATTTCGAAGAGATCAATGATGTGCTTGTGGCCATGCAGCTGCAGCTCGGGCACGCCCTGATCCTGCACCGTAAGCGCGAAGCCCATAAGCCCGCCGAGATTCCGCCACGTCGGCGACGTAAAGAACAGATTGCCAAACTTATGCATCTTGACTTTATTCTCCTGGCACAGCTTCTGCGTTCCCTCGCCACAGTTGAAGAGATAGCGCGCAGTCGGCGTGAACACGTAGACGCAGCTTGGCACTCCATGGCCGCCGTTGCCTAGAACCTGCACGTCGATGTGCGAGGCGGTCCCTTTCGCTATAGTCACATCGGTCTTTCGGTTTTTCTGTTTCTGTATGCGATGCTGTCGCAGTCTTTCTGCGGTGTCGTTCGTGGTAGGCATATCGCTCAAGACCTTCAGCAGCGAGCTCAAACTTCGGATGCCCACTGGCAGTTTAGTCGACGAAAGTACAAGGCTGGGCAGACGCAGCATCGCAGACACAGCCGCACCTGTGAAGAGAAAGACGCCACAACAAATATCGCCCATTTTTGTCAGCAAATGTTTGTCTAACGCTAGACGCTCACAAGACGATACGACTCATTGCTACTTGCTAGCTAGACGCAATTAGCTTAGTTATGCTAAATTACAATAGATGTGCCTAACCGTGTAAGGATCGGCTGTTACTCGCCGAAAGATGTATTACGCACTAGTGAAAGTACTAGTTAAGAAACACAATGTTTGCGCAAAAGCTGATATGCCATTTACGCCCAAAACAATATTTAAGAATGTAATTTAAATTGTGTATCAACACCAAAATGTGATCCAATATTAATTGTATTGAAATTTTCCCGAACTCGGCAAGAGAACGAGCGGCGAGCCTCCCATATATATATATATATATATATATATATATATATATATATATATATTTCTTCACCAGAACACATTTGCAACGCATTTTCAGGACGTGTCACAGCTCGTATGAACGAAACTTCGGTTGTCGAGACGGATAAGACATAATCGATTATTTCACTCATGAAAATGGAGGGCGGGTCGTATCACCGGCACCACATAATATAATAGATAATTCAGGAACAATTCCTCCGAAAATATAAAGCTTGTTGTGCGTTAGCAAAGCTGGCTGGCTTGTCACTAGTACATATGAAGTCCCGCGATTGTCGCCGTTGGTACAATTATTGGTTAACGGGTACTTTAAGTACTTATATATATATATATATTTAGAGGGATTAACTGGCAAAAGACATGATGCACACGACTGGCGTCGTTGTTAAATCCATGGCAATGTAGTACTTACAAACCCACAAAAATTTAGCCGCGTTCTTTGCATCCTCCTTGCCGGGGGTTGTCGCAGTACTGTCACATATATATATATATATATATAGTATAAGCATTTAAATTACATAGAGCATACGCCAAGCCAGTAAGCATCGCATCCCTTGAAAAACTACATTACCAATGGAAACTTGATTTGTATCATAATCATGGTTATTGATTCAATGGTGAATCAACTAGGTATTACATTCTAATGACAGAAATGATTTCTGTTGCTCGTCATCACATGTGAGATGTTTTCATTCCTAACAGACCTTTAGTGAGGTGCTAATGTTTTTTTTTTTACTAACTACTACTACTATGAGTAGCACACAGGACAGCAACCACAGCCATGTTCATCTTCCATAGGCTTTTTCCGACATCGGACTAGCACAAAATATAAGATTTTGAAGCAATCAGTTACACGGACGAACGAGGATATGACACGAACCGAGAATACTCAGTGCCGAATCGAGTACACCGAATCAAATGTGCGGACGGCTCCAGCCTTGACGAAAAGAAGCTTTGAATAAAAATGTGCTACTCTATCACTCTAATTTTTTTGTACTCAATTCAGCAGAACTCGAATGTAATGTAACACGGGACAGAACAAATGCGAGACACTACTTCTTCCTTCCGGTGGTGTCCGAATTCACACAGTGTCACACAGAGTTGACAAACTGTTGTATCTGCATCACGATCAGCTTACATATACAGCTGGAAGGCTACTGCTGCTGCTTCTGAGTCTGTGAGGTGCATTACATGTACTGTCTAGGTACTATTTGTTGTTATTGAGTGTTGTTACTGTTTACTCTAACGACGAGTTACAACAACAACGACGACGACGGCGAAGACTCTCGAATGTTGTCTGCAAACGCGCCCGCGCATAGAACCATGCGCCTGTCTATACGCTCTGCCTACGTTTCTACGTGCCTTCACTGTGACATATATATATATATATATATATATATATATATATGTATATATCTTCACACAGGCACACTCAATGCAGTGGTTAGGTTTCCCGCCTTATCCAAGAGAAAGAGAGAGAGATCGAGCGAGAGAGTTAGAGACAGAGAGAGAAAGATGATGTGTTTCGTTACTCAACTCGATTCCACGCGATGCTACGCGACCATCTTTCACGTGTGTGCGCGAACGACACCCGTTATCTTTCGAAAGGTTCCGTAGGTTTGGCCGAACACACTGCACGAAACCTACTCCGTGCTCCAACACTGTTACTGTTGTTGTTATTGTTCTTATGCGTGGTCTTCTGGTTCGATCGCGCTCGGCCTTCGTTGCGAATCTCGTCTGCACTGCATGCGGCGCGGTCTGTTTGTTGGTATTGGGTACATACAGACACAGAGAGAGAGAGAGAGAGAGAAAGCGAGCCAGCCAGCAAATCAGTCACAATTTTGCTACTGCTGCTGCGGCATGGTCGCGACGCCGTATCTAGTCGCCACACGGGACTGAACGTTACATCTATACAGCGTGCCGTTAACGGACTGCGCTGGTGACGACTACATCCAGCCTTCAGCCAGCGCGTTCGGTACGCGCGCATTTCGAATTGCGATTAACCGTTCTCGCGCGCCGTTCCACCGAATAATCCGCGCCTGGAATTGTCTCTCGCGTGCAAGATTACATGTTAGCGTCTGTCACTTGTTTCAACTCGCTTCGATCGCTAAGTGAACCACCACAATGCCGTTGGCGGGTAAAGCGAAAAATGTTAGGTATCCTGTTGCCGTATGATGCAATATACGGCTGGATATTGTGGCGAGAGCTTGTCGATTTTCGAAATACGGCTTCGACAGCTCCAACCATAACAAAGCAGAATTTCGAAAAAATGTTGCATGGCAACAGCAATGAGGAGCGCCAACGACCGGATTAATATATATATATATAAAAAAAATATATATATATATTTATATATATATTAATATATATATATTTATATATATATTTATATGATATATATATATAATATATATATAGATATATATATATATATTATATATATATATATATATATATATATATATATCTATATATATATATATATATATATATATATATATATATATATATATATATATATAATATATATATATATATATCTTTCACCTCCTTCAACGGTTCCTAAAGTCATCCTAGGATCCGAGTAGCTCCGCCATGACGTTGTTGTGCCATACCTCGCCTCTAAGCATGGCTGTCCGGCCCTACTCAGGGAAATGGAGGGCTCCGTAATGTGACCAATCAGGTCGTTGACCCGTGATTGTGGTCGAGACAAGAGCGTGGTGGTATACAAGTATGACAACTAACTATATATACATGCCGTCTGCACACTAGCTGTTTCTAAGCAGTTCTATGATGGAAGCTTAGCCAAACAAATGCTTCTCAAGCAAGCGCATCTTATTATCCACACAAATGCTGTTTAATTTTTCGCGTCGCATGATGGGCGAAATCTTTGTGCGCGCGGCTCTTAAATTTCGCAACGTGAAATGAGGTCTGGCGGCGCGTAAATTGACCTATAATTATATTAGGCTCGCGTGTTTTATTTGAGGGCAGACCACGCATATATGTCGCTCTTGTAGTGTACTATGTAGGACGCCTATAGCGACAAGATGGTTTTCTGTTTGAATCTAAAGACATGCTTCATACGGAGAATAATCTTCTTTTTTGGGATAATAGAGCAGCCGACCATTAGCTAGTTCTATGCAAAACATGCCAGCCCTGCTTTCATTAGTGCATAGCATTTAAACTAGACGCTGGGACGTGAGTCAGTAGAGGACAGAACGAAGATAAGAAGTGTGTAAAAACACGCGCGACTCGGCTTAAGCAGTGAGACAGGGCGGGTATCTACCGACGGAAGTAAATGCAGAAACGTGAGGTCTCTTCTAGTTATTTATAGTGTTTCTGCTTTGGAAACGAAATCGTTGACTGTGCAAGCGACGGAATGGAGACGCTCAGGTAAAGTAAGGTACACGCCAGGCAGCATGATAAAGATATCATACGAGTGCTCAATCTTGCCAGAGAATTTGGTAATCTTCCATGCGAACAATCCGATATTGCGTGCCGAGCAAGCCGCAGTCTTAAAACAAACGAAGTGCTGACTCCTTAGACTGTTTGGTTTGATATAAACTAATTGTACCAGCACAACGTAGCTGGGCGTCGTAGTATACGCTTTAGTAACTCCCGCCAGCACCCTCTGCGTCTTGCGCAGCGTTTCCCCAATTCTCTTAGTTTTCAGTGCCACGGATCCCCACAAAAAACAAACCTGTAGAGGAGATTAGGGTCAGGGACAGACGCTAGGAAACGACGCTTCTTTTACGTGGGCTCCCCGGTGTATATGGTATTCGTTTGGCTAACTTACCCGCTATGTAGAGCGTTTTCCGTTCGTTACAAAATCAACGTAGGCCGTACCGCAGCATTTCGAGCATGCTGCTTGGTCAGCTGAATCAGGGCAGCTACCCACACGGACAGTGTTCCCGACTGTGTAGGCGACGAGTTCGACCTCGTGAGACCTGGTTATCTCTAGCACGCCGTGGTACGCTATATTCCACAAAGTAGTTTCTACCACAAAGCCAGCCTTGTGCCACACCTGCAGTTATCGCGTAATCCCCCCCAGCGTTATGGCTTACACTCCGCTAGTCTAAATACAAGGTTATTAGACCCCCGGGGGTAGGCTGTTAGTCCTGTTATCTCGACGCCATTCAATATTACCCCCCCCCCCCCCCGCCCGCCAGTTTGCACCGCTTAACGCATGATTTACGTCCAGCAATACCAGGAAGCACATGTAACGCTCTGGAGCTTTTGTGTCTCTTCTCCTTGTCATAGGCGCGCTTCTGACTAGTGGCTCGGAGTGTCGACCTGTTACTCATAGATCTATATATATATATATATTTGTACTCGCACTCCAGCGGACGCCTATTTATTATTTTTTACTTGTATACATTATGCACCCGCTCACTGAAGCTCTCGCAAGAGGTTCTACCCGTCCCCAGCCCCCTGAATTTCCAAGTCTAGGCAGCATAAATACGAAATATTATACTGCACAGCGTGCTCCGTATTTGACTATATACCTAACAAAGGTCATTTATACATGAATGAAAACAGTGTTCTCCCCCGACCAAGCAAACTCAGAAAAAAACGTTGATATTTAAAAGAGTGCCAATCTCTAAAACACTGTATGATTTAGACGTATATTTTTTAGTGGCTCCGTAAGGCTAATGCCCGTGTACGATATGTTCATGGCATGGCCGATTTCTATTCCTCTCCAACATTCACCTTGTCTAAGTTGGGAACCATGAAGACCAATTTAAGAGTGGCCGATCTAGGTCTCAAACCCAGGCCTCCCGAATGCAAGGCGAATGAATGCTTTGCCACTAAGCCATCTTGCTCGGTCCTAGAAAAAAAGTCGCCCGGTAATGATTCCCGTATACGCCAGTCAGCTTTATAAAACTTATACGGATAGGCGGTGCCCAATAGCATGTCCACATGTCACTTGAAAGGCAAGATAGTCATTTTTGACAAATATTCGCCAGTCTTTGTACGGTTCTTAGTTATACCCCGATGTATGCCTCCATATAGGACATACAGGGTAACCGAGGAAGAAAACCCCAGGAGCTGGCTCGCCCTGATGCTATTTCATAGGTGGTGGATGCGATAATGGAGGTGTCCCCAAGAAAAGCTGCGGGTCCAGACCTCCTCCGGAATGAACATCTGCCACAGGCGGTTTTTCTGGCTCCTTGCCTCACTGCTTTCTTCAGCGAAATTCTAAAGACGTCCTACTTGCCCACAGAATAAAATGGGAGTCTCTTAAGTGTGATACTGAACGGTTCCCTTGTCACCTACATTGTACCGTGACATAGCAACAAACGTCTCATTTACAAAATTCTACCTACATTGATAACGCGTCGACTCGAAGATTTCTTAGAAAATACCGAGCGCTTCCCAGCACGCACCTGTGTCGCTTGACAAAATCCAGTAAGTACACTTATGTATGCCGATGACCTTGTTCTCTAGTCCCGGAGCCGATTTCACCTGCAAGAATAGCTTGTATAACGGTGAAAGTATATTGACCTTAATTCTTTGGTCATAAATGCATCTAGAACTAAATCGATGAAATTTCGCCGCGGAGGTAACCTCGCCGATAGAGATGAATTTTGCTTCTGTTCAGCACCATTATGATTTGTTCAGCATTTGTTATACATTGGAGTAGTCTTCT
This sequence comes from Dermanyssus gallinae, assembly GCA_003439945.1. Taxonomy (NCBI): domain Eukaryota; kingdom Metazoa; phylum Arthropoda; class Arachnida; order Mesostigmata; family Dermanyssidae; genus Dermanyssus; species Dermanyssus gallinae. The sequence goes on from QVRM01001917.1 coordinate 14,547, forward strand.
CGACGCAAGAATTAATCCATTTCATAGTACCCCAGAGCATAGTCCACCGCGATAGCCGCAACCGACTTTTCTACTTGTTGTTGGCCTTGACGCCACTTTCTGTGGAGGGCTCCAGAAGGACGTATGCCTTACCGAAAATGGAGGCGTTCAGCAATCTTGCTGAGTGGGAATACAAGTTTGCGGATGATAATTAGCGTATTCATGAGACTGGAACGATGACCACTAAGTACTGAAAGGGTCCATGTTGTGAAAATTGGTGAAAACTTTGGGATTGCAAGATATCGACCTTACATGAAGTTATATACACGAAATAACGACCGATTGTGAATTTAAGCTACGTGGAAAATCGTGTGATCCGTATAATCTTCTAGAGTGTATAAGAGCGATACCGCTGACAAGAGTGTTGAAGAAAAGCTGCAATGTAGATTAGTATAAACTAACCATATAGGTGGACATCAATATATATATATATATATATATATATATATATATATATATATAAGTGGACGAATTCTTCCCCAAAGCTGCCTGAGGACGATGTATTTTGCCTACGTCCATAGTCACCTGATTTACGCTGTAGAAGATTATGGCTTAACACAGATGCGTTTTCTCAGGCCGCTTCACCGACTCCAAAAACGAGCACTGACAACAAACATCCAAACCTAAATGGTCTGGCAACATATCTTCAAGGGGTAACGCATCAAAATTGCTTACTCTGTCGCACGCCAACTCCAACCAGTCAAAGCTATCAATCAGAAACAATAGAAACATTGGGGCCTCCTACTAGAACAAAGTACCGGCCTCCGTCAGGCAGACAAAGTCCCTGCTCAATTTCACATACGATCACAAAGAGCATTATCTTGAAACTTCGGTATCCGGTTAAAAGTGATATAAAAATACAACTATGTTGCAATATATTGTAAATAGGTGAAAATGCCATATATAAATTATACATTGTTATCTCACAGGCTCCGAACAAGCTATTATATGTGCTTAATGGAGCTTGAAATTAATGTGTGCAATTATCTTACAAGAAATGTCAATAAACAAACAGTATATATATGGCTACATGTGAACCTATATATTTATGTATGTCTACTTAAACCCAGCGTCAGTAAATATGACTAGTAATAAAATCATTTTTACAGATTTATATTTTAATTAATATTTCCTTTATTTTATGTTGTTTTGTCAGTTCGTATAATATCTCCCAAGAGAAAAGGGGAGGGAGTTCTATATTTCTATGTGCGTACATAGTATCATCACGTGTGGTCAAGATGTATACATACATGCAAGCATATTCGTTTCCTTATACAGGGTATCCGGATAATCCCGTTTATAACTATGAGTCAAACTCGGCGAGAAAATAATTTTGCTAATAAAAAGGAAGAGCGCAAACGTTTCGCATTTTGTGCTTCTGTGTCGGGCAACAGCACCTGTGCCACGGATTTTAGATTTATCACTCTCACTCCGAAACCAGGCTTTTCAGAGACTAGGTTCCAAATTTTTTAACTAGCTTTACAATTCTCTATGGCGTTTTTTAAGTATTCCTGGGAGACCCTTTGGATAATGAGTTTACACGTCCCGTCATCGAACTGTTAGACGCGAGAACGCCAGACACATCGATAATTCCTGTGCAAGCTATCTAGGCAACGTTCAGGAAGGCGACGATAATAAAGTCGACGACAACGGTAACGCGCGAAAGTTCGCACGTTTTGTTCTAAGCTCACACGATTTTACCGTCCTCAGCAGATTAAGCGGTAAGTGAGTGTGCTTAATAACGGTGCTAAATTTGAGTCTCTTTTGCCTGTGGGTGGTCAAGACACACCCAGAGTATCGCCAGCAACCGACAACCGGCAAACAATAGGCACCAAGTGTCTCGCAAATTCTAGCGGGAAGGTCAGAAAAAAGACGAAGAAGAGCCGCCGGAGCAGAGGAAGAGCAATAAGTCGGATCAAGGCAGAACAAGAAACAAACTAAACAATTGAAGAAGGAAAGAGACAAAATGACGAACCCAAAACACTTTCTGTGCTAGTCTTCTGAAAACAGGCCCGACTGTTTCGGGTCACCTGACACGAAAGGAAAACGATACGAAGGAAGACCTTCCACGGCAGGAAAAGGTGCAGCCGTAAGCAGGCACATACGCGACCTCCCTTCTATTTGCAGTTGAGTCGTTTGTCCTGCTGCTGAGGGGGGGCTGACTGGCCTGGTCCGGTATGGCTGGACCCGGCGGCACGTGTGATTTGGCCGAAGGGCGGCCTACCTTTGCATATTCGCCCTTCCTCCCGCCGCGACGATGCTGACGTTGGCGCAGTCGAGCCTGAAACCGCAACACCACGGGCTATCCGCTGATCGATGCGGGCGGCTTGCGACTGATCGATACGGGCGTCTTGCGACTGACGAGGGTGGCGAGTGTCGTCCACTTACTTGACTAAGTGACACAAACCTGCTTGTCGGGCTGCAGTTTACAAGCAGAGATAGATCGAGTGAGAGCCAGTACGGTTATTTCGGCTAACCGAGCAAACGACGCTAAGATAAGTGTGATGACTGCAATTCTCTCTAGGTAGCAAGTAGAGTTGTAAACATGCCGAACGCAGGGGAAGAAAAACAAGGGAGAGACGAGGAAGAGGTACCATAGGCGAGACGGCGTGGTGGAGATGAGTCGTCGGTTGGAAGCTAACTAATATTTTATATAGTGGGTATAAATAATGCCAAGAGCTTGTTTATTGTGTCACCCCACGTTGATTGACCCAGTTATTCTAAATAAATAGACGTATTAAAAAAGAAAGATAAAAATGGAAAGGCAGGCGTGTAAGAGAGAGAGAGTTAGGAAAGGCAGATAACGGCGTGCTTTTATGGCTTTACAGTTAGTGCTATAAGACATACGCCAGGCAAATGGAATAGGCCTGGTAATGTTGGCCTATTCATAAAGTGTAAGCATTGATGCGCTAAAAAATAGTATATATATATATATATATATATATATATATATATATATATAGAAGAAAAAAACACGCACAATCTAATCTGCATCCAGTTGCGGACATTCACGACGGCAAGCCCTCCCATATCACTATATATATACAGTCCCTGAAAAAAATATAGGGCCACCCACTTTTGCCACATTTCACGCATTTATTATAACCAAATGTGTAAAGATCACAGTGATACATGCTCACAGAGTAACAACGAGGACTTCTATCGACATTTGGGGTCTCGGATTACTTTGAACCACGAGATTTCCACATTTGGCACAGCTGCACCGCGAAAAAATGATAATGTCACTAGCAAGATGCATGTATTAACGAGTGAATTAAACGGAATAACGACATTTGGGCTCATTTAACGGCTCGACAGAAACAAAGGCAGACCTCCTACCAGAAGTATTTTCTTTGTTCAAACGATAGGCTTAGGCTGGCGCCTCATAGGTGAAGAAAAGGCTCATAAGGACATCGGCCTCCCTAATCGCAAAATTTCCTGTCAATTGGGGCGTTGTGCCCAAGTTGGAAATAACTTTGTTCATTTAGGTAAAAAATACGCCGTAAAAAAGGAGTTCCGGGCGTCCAAATTTTATTTCGGAACGAAACAAGCTGCAATTCTGAAGAGAGCGTCGAACTCTACGCCCTCGGCAAGGGCAATTGCGGCGGCGGCCGACGTGCAAACGAAAGTGCGAAATTGTGCAAAGCTTCCTCAGGAAGACAAATTAGCAAAAACACAAGAAAAAACAACGATTGACCGCTGACCGATGAAAGCTCGTCTTGACTTCGCCCACGATAAAATGTCATGGACCACTGAGTGCCCACGATACGATGTGATGGACCACTGAGTGACACAGAGCGCTCTTTTCGAATGAAAAAAGTTTAACTTTGATGAATCGGATCGATTTTACTATTATTCGCACGATGTCCGCAAGGAAGAACGAATTTTGTCAAAACGTCACTTAGGTAGTGGTTCAGTGGTGATCTGGGCTGCTGTCGGATATTATACAAAGTCGTCGATTGTTTTTTTTAGACGGTCGTGTTTATTCGATGCGATACGGGGATTTGCTAAAAGAGCAATCGGCGCATTTTAAGCTGATGGGATGGCCAGACTTCGTTTTCACACACGATAACGCCCCGATTCACACCGCCAGGCTGATTGGAAGCTGGTTCGACCAACGTCACATTGAATTCCTTCGCTAGCCTGCACTCTCATCTGATCTTAATATGATCCAGAATGTGTGGAGCTGGCTCGAACAAAAAGTTTACACGGATAAAAACACTTTTCGAGGCTTGGGACGAGCTCTTGCAAAACGGCATCCAAAATTCGTTTAACACTATACCAAACCGCACTTTTGAGGTTATCTGACTTAATGGAAAGTTCACTGAGTACTATGTATAGTCTAAATGCCGTGAAATTAGCCCAAATGCCGTTGATCTGTTTAATTAATTTGTTAAAACAGGTATCTTGCTAGTGGCCTTATAATTTTTTCGCGGTGTAGCTGTGCCAAATGTGAAAATCTTGTGGTTCAAAGTAATCCGAGACCCTAAATGTCGATAGAAGTCTTCGCTGTTACTCTGTGAGCATGTATCACTGTGATTTTAACACGATATGTTATAATAAATGCGTGAAATGTAACAAAAATGGGTGGCCCTATATTTTTTTCAGGGACTGTATATACAGGGTGTTGCAGAATTTTTTTATTATAGAATATACAAATTGTAGAGCTCGTTAAAGCAAATATTTTTTCCAATGGAACATGGTCTCTGAGAAGTCTTGTTTCGGAGTGAGAGCGAAATTACTACAATTTGTGACACTAGTGTTTTTGCCCGACATAGAAGCATAAAATGTGCTGTTGCGAGACAACCAGTCCTCCTAGACAGAAACTAAGCCTTCGTGTTCGTGATAAAATTCTGCTCCATCTGAAGATGCAAGGCCGGTCAGAAAACGCCCCATGGTCGCGTAGAAGAGAATTCGCCAAAAATGTTGTTCTTTATTAGCGTTCACGCCAAATACTTCAAAATCATAACCCTACGACCACCCACGTGTTCAAAGCTAACATATTCAAATGCGCATTTCATGACGATCATTTTGGAACCAAACTTATAGCAATGCGAGCTGTGGTTGCGGAGTAATTACGATTTTTCGGCGGGATGTCCAGATTAAGTGCATGAAAAATGACGCGCTACGGCTGTCGCGCGACACGTCGGCGGTAATGAACGTCGCCACACAGCCATTTTACATGCACTTAATCTGGACATCCCGCCGAAAAATCGTAAATTCTCCGCAACCACAGCTCGCATGGACATATGTTTGGTACCAAAATGATCGCCATGAATTGCGCATTGGCTGAATATGTCCGTTTTGAGCGCTGTGAGTAGTTGTAGGGTTATGATTTTGAAGTATTTGGCGTGAACGCTAATAAAGAACTACATTTTTGGCGAATTCTCTTCTAAGCGACCATGGGGCGTTTTCTGACCGGCCTTGCATATTCTTCAGATGGAGCGAACACGAAGGTGTGCTTAGTTTCTGTCTAGGAGGTCTGGTTGTCTCGCAACAGCACATTTTATGCTCCTATGTTGGGCAAAAACACTAGTGTCACAAATTGTAGTAATTTCGCTCTCACTCCGAAACAAGACTTCTCAGAGACCATGTTCCATTGGAAAAAATATTTGCTTTAACGAGCTCTAAAATTCCCTATTTCTATTATAAAAAAATTCTGCAACATTCTGTATATATATATATATATATATATATATATATATATATATGCGTACTCTTTTTCTCAACAAGCTCTTCTATTCTAGCAGTAGAAGCTTTGAGGCTTATAAACTGCGCATCCGAAGCGATGGCATCGGACGAAAACCTCTTCCCCTCGGGCTAGATCTTGAGATGCGGCGATCGGAGGAAGTTACAAAGGGCTAAATCTGGAAAAGGGGCAGGATTAGGCAGCAATTCAAAACCAGATTGCAATTATAGAAGGAAGTGTGAGCCGACGCGTTGTCGTTTTGCTTTTTGCACGCATATCTTGACCGTTTCTTGTGCAACTGCTTGTAAACACAGTTCAGAACTGTAGAAGACTATGCTCCTGTGCCTGCTTCACCCTTGTCTAGGAAGTCAATGAAGATAACTCCTTGGAACCCCAGAAACGTGCCATTCTCTTCCCGCTAACAAAACAGATAGATATATTATTTGCTTGATATGTATATCTAAATACATATATCACGCTTTCACCATATATCATGGGCGCTTAGAGCAGCAACATAAAACTACACACTATATGCCAGCACTTCGTTTCTGCCTTTTAGCCAGAATATAGCATTCTCTAACTAGACTTACCTGCGCTTTCTCCAGCAGAGAAACGTACCAGCCGAGAACAATTTGCCCAAACAGATCAAACAGACTAATGAAAACGGGTTAGATCTTACCATGCCACAAATCAAACCACCATACATTTGTGCTAAAATTATTTGGTCTGGATTGTTGCGAATAATTATTCTTAAGACGACTTTTCGCTTCTGCATCTGATCTCTCGCAAGCGCACCTTTTGAAAAGCAATGCCTGTTCGGCCACATCAATAAAACTTACATAAGTAACTACACTGTTACTCTTAAACAGAATATTTCTGGTCCCCCATTTGACAGAGAAAATGATTATTTTAACAAACCTAATCCTAAAGGGTAGCTTACACCTAAACCCCCAAAGTATAGTTGACACTTTTAGAAACACCCTGTAATCATGCAAGGTGTAGATTAATTAGCCACATTTAAAATAATCGATCTGGTTAAAACATTCTTCCAATGGAAAAGTGAGAATCTAACATTTTTTTTTCTAACGCTCCGACAACTACATTTTAGACTCTCGTAATGGGCCGGTGAGTTGCCTGTGGCACGATATCGTCTAAATGCATCTATCGTCATCGCGTTCTCGAACTGGAATTATATAGGCTTTCTCCAGGAGAGGTGTGTAGCAGCAAGGCAATGACAACCACGTGCAACAAATTCAACCAGCACGGCCAGGGCTCGAACTAACGATGTTTTGCTAACCGTGGTTGCCATGGCAACGCCCCGTTTCGAACGGTCCGTTTGCCGCCTAAGCCACCGCCACTACATTCACAGGTATAAGATCATAAATCACGCGAATTCAGAAGAATGCGTAAAAATCAAGTTGATGCCAACTCGATGCTGGAACAATTCTGTGGTTGCAGGATAACTAATTCCTTTCGGTGGACATGTCGAAGTGACTGCATACATAGAGTTAGGGTTTCAGCTTGCTTTATACACATTCTGTAACGGTTGCAAAGGTTTTGTTTTACTTCCAAATATGTCTGGCATCTCTTGAACAGTCTCAGCAGCGGCACATCTTCTGGCGACCAGATTTTGTCAGAAAATAACGGGGTATTAAAGAACACACTTTTTTAAGAAGCCAAGATTTGATAGGTCGGGCGATTGTGGCGGCCAAGAAATGAGCCCGCTTCGGCCAATCCATCGATTCTTGAAGATAGCCCGTATGGCAGTGGCGTTGTGTTCCGGTGCTCCGTAGTGTTGGAACTTCATCCTCGAGCGGATGCTTGCTGGAAAGTCTACTGACAGCTCTGAGAGTGTTCTGAAAAGGCTCTGCCCAGATGTGTGGTACAATTATTTATTTAATCTACTGGGAAGTTTATTAGGATATATATTATAGTTGATCGCCATGCTAGCCCAAACATTCGCGGGTAAGTGGTCTTGGCCTATTAATGATTATTGCGTGCGTTAAACACACTCTTGATTGATCCGCGAGTGGCTAGCTTGATAAAGCAATTTGAATGATGTATATAGTTATTCCACCATCTCTTAAATCTGGCCCATTAATTGAAGGATATTCAGTGTATATCGCACGCACCGAATTTTCTCTGAGTGATGCTCATTGAGAATAGATGATAAACCATGCTGCTGAGAGTTAGCGGCCATGCTCCGACAAGGACTTTTGGCAAAACCCTAAATATCTTAACATGTTCGGCTCTCGTTGCACTGAAGCTATGCCTGATGGCGATTCCAAGCCCGTAGGGGACCAAGTATGTATTAAAAGTAAAAACAACCTCACAAAAATGTGGAATAACAGGTACCTTACCGTACCCTAGATCGACGAGAGCGTCAGTATATTGCGTAGATTGCCACAGAAAAGTGCCTCACTGGAGTGGCTTTTTTTCTATAAGGATGGTCGCAAGCACGGGAATACACGCGCGGACACTGGAGGTGACTGGTATTGCATATAGGAGAATACATTTGCATACTTCAGCTAATTCAGGTATTTCCTTTGGTAGAACTCCCTGGAGAAGCAGTACAACAGTTTGCTAACCTCAAGTTATTTTTATCAAAAAGTCATCAGCGTATTCGAGGTACTTTAGCTCAAGGCACAAGTAGCAGCGCTATATGCCTGACATGTAAACAAGGCACTGCAGCGAGGGGTGTACCTGCCCTAAGCCACGCCTTTTGGAAGTAAGTAGGAGCCTACGGCGGGAGACCCGGCGACCCGAACTCCAAAAGATTCCGCTAATTTGGCTACCTCACCTACCAACAAATATGGTAAAGTGTCGGAGAAGACGAGTCAGCCTCGTTGAGAGCGGCCTCTTTGGCCGGCGCCAAATAAGAAGAACCAGGGCCACGAAGGCAGAGGGAAGCCGCGGCAACAGTGCCATCCATTGCTGCCGCTACTCAACTGAATCGAGTGGAGTGAACCCTGGAAACAATAAATTACCTAGTGGCGTCCGAATCCATAGACGAAAAACTACAATAGAGTGAGTGATTGTTGCAAACTAACGTATATACATTTTGTAATGGCACCATCACGTATTTCATTCTGAGGCAGTCCTGGAGCTTCGTGGGCATATCGGCCGATTGTCTCGCGGACGCACATATATAATTTGCTAATCGTGATGATGTTTAATAGAAAAAAAACTCGGGTTCATATCGACCACCTCGAGAATGTCCTCGGACGCCTGCATGCACTGATTTTTTTGTTCTGATGTCAAAGTATGAAAACATATGAAAGACGCCTACTCTGATCACGTTTAAAACTAACCAGAATCCCTAAAGGTACAAAAATACCAATAGAAGAGGTACAATCCACGTAGTTCTAAAAGTATTCAAAATAGGGCGTCATTTAACTCCCGCACAAAAATGCAGTCCGACTGAAATAAAAACGCGTTTGTTATCTGTTCTTGTTGTTTTAGCAGTAGTAAACATGCAGTGGAGCAGCGCTGGACCGAAAATCATTGCACTACTTCTCTCGTCGGAAGCGTGAAGAAGAAAGAGCTTCATGAAGAAACATTTTAAATGTATATTATACTCAATTTGAGTGAAATAAACATAATTGTAAATGTAAACTTGACATAGACGCATTCGATCAAGCAAAGCCGACTTTGAGAATAGCAATATATAATAACGTGATGCAAAAGTTCTTGACGTTTTATTATCCAGTCGCTTCGGTGGCTTGCAGCGCAAATGTCAAGAAGCTTCAGCGCTGTTACTTGTGTCAGAAGTGGGCTCCTCGCAAACTAAGTAACGCCAACAAATTGCGACGTATGCGCATCTACGTTTCTCCCCTCAGTCGGCACTGTCAGGCTTCGTTCTTGCATCGTTTGGTAACCTGCGATGAAAAATCGGATTTCTACGAGAATGTAAGCAGGCAAACATTCTGGCTCGAGGACGCAGTTCCCGGAGTCAGCCCAAGCAAAAATTCTATTCAAATAAGGTAATGTTGTCTTGTTGGTGGCATATCAGAGGCATCGTTTCCTGTAAACTTCTCAGAGGAATTAGACGGCCAGCACGGATCTCCACTGCCAGCAACTTCACTGAGTTCAAGAAAATGTTATTTTAGCGCGTCCACAACTAGTGAGTAAAAAAATAGTCGTTTTTCGCCGAGACAACGCGTAACTTCATAAGTGACGCTAGCCTTAAAAATAATCTTTCTTGGCTAAGAACTTGTTAAGCAACCCGCCGTACTCCGCAGTCCTTGCACTTATAGACAGTCAATTCATCTGCTCCCTTCTAAATGTTTTGATTGGCAAAATTACGGTGTTTCGAGCACGTCCAAAGTGAGGTACAACATTTCGTCGTCTCCAGAAAACAAGACTTTCACAAAAGAGGTATCCAAAGACTGGTTGGTTGTAAGCATATGCCACTGAAAGATGATAGGACAGTTCTGATGATTAAATAAACTCGCATGTTCTTGCGAATTCGTGTTTTCGCTTTAGGCGGAACACGGCAGAAACGTTTGCATCAACCTAATAGATACAGCGGTCAACAAAAAAAATGGGTCAACAATAGGGTTATCAGCAGCAGCAACAACAACGACCATCAACGTCAACATCAGCACCAATAAGAGCAAAAAAAACGGTAAGATGATAGGATCATTGTGTAATCGGTCACATAGACGGGGCCGACGCTAACGGCAGCGATATCTATGTCTGGGATTTTTTTTCGGTTGGTTGTCGTTGTCATGATAATCTATAGCGGGAAATTGCGAACTCGCCGGCGGGAAAAGGAAGCAGCTGTAGCGGGCTGTGTGCAGGACTCGTATGGCTCAATTTGTCTCCCGGCAAATCGTCATCATGACCCCCCACTATCATCATCATCATTAGCATCACTTTTCATGATGGAACTAAGTGTCATGGCGCCGCCGCCGTCCGCGCAGATAGCACTCAGAGGCTTTCAAACGACATCGTTGGATGACTGATGGTCGATGGGTGATATATGTGTAGATACGAGCATATGTGTACGTATGACTATTTTCCTTCGGCTAGGAATCAACATTGCGTGACTTTTAGACGAAGCAGAATACTTACAAACACGCTGGTATGGTGAGCTTCCCTATCGAACAAGTTATTGTGTAGCAGTCGCATATTTAGGGAAAAAACGGGGTGCGGTCAGTCACATCGGTATAGCGAATATAAGTGGCCTCACTGTCGCATTAAATGAGGCGAAATGCTTTATTAAAAAAAGATACGGACATTTAATGTAACTGCGCGGATAACTTTATATATATATATATATATATATATATATATATATATATATATATATATATATATATATATATATATATATATAGGGTATTCGGATTTTTTTTAAATATAATGTAACAGCGCGGATAACTTTATATATATATATATAGGGTGTCCGGATTTTTTAAATATCGATGTAGGAAATTGTAGAGCTCGTTAAAGCAAATATTTTTCCAGTAAAACAAAGTTCTTAAGAAGTCTTGTCTCGGAGTAAGAGTGAAATTACTAAAACGCGTGACACTGGTGATATTGCTCGACATAGGAGCACAAAATGTGCAATTGCGAGAGCATCGTAATTGCGGAGTAATTGTGATTTTTCAGAGGGCATGTCGAGATTGAGTGCATGCATAAAAGAGCAAGAGTGATTTAGCTAATGGAGTAAGTCATTTATGCATGCACTCAATCTTGACATGCCCTCCGGAAAAATTCGTAGAAAATGATTCCCTTGTAGTCGAAAAAAACAGTGAAAAAAAACTCGATGTTGGATCTGTTCTGTCTGGATTTCCTTATTCAACAGACCCTCTGGAAGCACCACTGAGAGGAGTGGGCTTTAGTTTAGATGTCAAAATCATATACCCATGATTCGTTTTCTGTAATCACTTGCTGAAATAATCCAGGGTCTTCTGCTACCGTCTGAAGGTTCAATTCGGACATTTCCTGATAGGCGTTAGTTTGCTGGAAATTCAACATTTTTGAAACAAACTTTGTTGGCAGTCTTCTGACGTATTAAATATTGGTCAAGACTATTGCAACTGATCCACAAGATATCTCCAAATCCTTAACTATCTTCCTGATAGTAAGTTGGTGATTGTTAAGTACGATATCTCAAACTTTTTCAACGTTTTATTTTTCTGTTGACGTCGACGCCCTTTCGGTCTCTTCATGTGCGTTGCAAAATTAACAGTACTACGTATTTAGTATTTATATATATATATATATATATATATAGGGTCTCCCAGGGAGATTTAAAAAGCGACATAGGGACTTGTAGAGCTTGTTAAAGTAGCACTCGTCTTCGCGTTAAAGTAAATATTTTTGCCAATGGAACACGGTCTCTGAGAAGTCTTGTTTTGGAGTAAATATGATATCACAAAAATCCGTGACACTTGTGTTGCTGCCCGATACAGAAGCACAAAACATGCAATTGCGTCCATGTTCAGTCGTCCATGTTCAGTCCTCCTATATCGAAACTAGGCACATCGTTTTCGTGAGAAGTCGGCTTCTTCTAAAGAGCTTCTGAATATAACACCAGCCAAAAGACTCGGCATGGTCGTTTAGAAGAGAATTTGCAAAAAAATTAAGTATTTTTATTAGCTTTCACGCCTAATACCTCAAAAACGGCGCGTCTGTCGAGATTTAGTGCATGCATCGCTAGAGCTATGACTAAGTTTCGTGCTAATTGTCGCCGTGAACGGATGACCGCTTCGCGACACAGTTTGGTCTCTGCTACGAGACTTTGCAGCTATTCGTGCTAGACGGTTCCGTGATGTGTTCAGTGCGTTTTGGCGCAAGTAACTGTCACGCAGTGTTACTGCCTCTCTCTCCGCGGTGTTGCATACCATAGACACATGGGAGCCCCTCGTTGGGTCTTCGGGCTACAGTAGCGAGGAGCGGGAGTGATCCTCCTCCAAGCATACCCAAAACCATTTTGCAAAGTCTTGCACCAAGTCAACCTTTTTGCCATATTACCGTAGATCTTGTCTCTTGTCCTTGCACAAAACGGTGCGCAACTATCCCGAGATCTTCGTGCACAAGCCTTTCTAGGCTAGGGTCTGTCACCTGAAGCTCTTTAGAGAGTTGCCTTTGAGACTGACGAGGACATCTTGTGGTATGTGAACGCACTCGCTAAACACATCTTGAAGTTCTTCCAGAGCGCGTCCTGGTCGTCCGGCTGCACTGGGGTGCCCCAAACACGAAAACTTATCAGCAGTGCTTATAGCAGGATCCTAAATAAAAGCTGCCCGACACACTTATTTTGGCCATTTTGCCGGCACTCACTAATTCGAACACAATTGCGAACAAAGTTGCTTCTAGGTTGTGAGATTCTTAAGTTTTACTTGCCCGCAGACGGAAACGCGTTGTCTGACACTCTCTTAGTTACACTACTACTTACCATATATGTGTATATATATATATACACATATACGAGTAGAAACATATGTTGCCATCTTCAAGGGTGTCGCCGGTACGATCCCTGTTGTTGATCGAATTTTCTTTGAGCGATGCTCATTGAGAATAGATGATTAACCATACCGCTGAGTGTCAGCGGCCATGCTGCCACAAAGACTGTTAGGGAAACCCTAGATATCTCAACACGTCCGGCCCTCGGTGCATTGAAGATATACCTCACGGTAGGGGACCGAGGATGGTCTAGAATTCAAAACAACCTCCTTAAAAAGTGTTTTTAATTCTAGGTAGTTTATTATTTTGACTTTCTATTAGTAACAATCATTAAATACAAACACAACAATATATGACAGGTTTGGCAAATCACCAACTAGGTGTTTAGGCATCTACAACGTGCACTGTGTGTGTAGCTGTGTGTGTGTGTGTGTTTATGTGTTGTTATTTCTATGAATGCGAATACATGCATCATTAACACAAGCCTAAAGCGACTCAACGCGGGCGGCTTTTCGACGCCGAACAGCTTTTCTTCTGTCTGTTCTACCGGTGTATTTCTGCCTGTCAGGCTGAGCAGCGCGCATCGAATCACTGCAGTAGCTCTCAGTAGCTCTTTGGCGGGACGCCGCAGTTGTCATCGTTGTCCACGAACGAGTCCAGGAAGCTGATCGCGTCCAGAACATGACTACTGTTGTAGGTGGGCATGATGAGGTCGTAATGTCCATATGTTGGGCCCATGTCCCATGAACCCCGATAGTCAGGCAGCTCGACGGACAAACGCTGCACTTCCTACATACAGTAACGACAGACCCATGTATAGTGAATAAGGAGGCAGTAACTAAGCAATAACTTCTTAACTTCACGTGACACCTTTTTATTACCATTTTTATTAAGGCGAGCACTGCCGAGTGTGCAAACGTATTGTAAATGATTAATAAATCATCACAATATTTTCTATATATATATATATATATATATATATATATATATATATATATATATATATATATATATATATATTCTTGCGTCAGAGGCTGTCGCTCGAGATTCAACGAGAAAATGTTGAACTGGGTCAGTCCTAAGTTAGAGAACCCGTGACCACATGCTCGCGCGGAAATAATTGTCTACTCCAAAGTGCTAACATAGCAAAGCTATATAAATAAATATTCTAATATATAAAGAGAAAAGGCGAGAAATGACATCGTTTGATAAACGAGTCCTTAAATAATATGTGGTTTCTTAAAATAATTTGCACGTATACTATCAACATCACCTTTGCGTGGCTCATTTTCGTTCTTTCTGCCCAACCCTTCCCTCAATGCAATAATAATGCACCATATCTTTATTGAAATGTCTGTCTTTTTACGGTTTTTTTTTTCCTTTAGTCATGGGCAACGATGATCTACTGCGGCATTTACAACTTGACTAAATGGTAACTTAACAAAGCTAATTTGAGATAGGCCGGTCCCGTATTAGAACCCACGACCCTCAATGTTTTTAAATTTGTTTTTGTAAAAGAAAATAAACCCCGGCTAAGTTCCCTGCAATTGTGCTCTTCACAGACGAAGTTTCGTTTACACAAGTGGGAATTTTTAATGCACACAATACTGATGACTCTCATAAACTTCCCAGAAAGTTAAATAGAAAAAAACCTACCCCATAGTTCTCACACTCAAAACGATATCACAGGATTTCTTGTTGTAATCTAGCCGACCTGCAATTCTGTGGCAATCTGGTGATCATATCCATACGCGCAATGAACACATACATGCATGGTTTAATGTGTGCGCAGACATTGCAACACTGCGCAGTGATGCCATGTACGTACTAGGCGCAGGACATCTCGACGAAAAATGCGTCACAGTGTTTTATAGCATGGCGTCATCTCGTGTGAGGAACCCTCTTTGACGCTTCAAGCTAACGCGCAACTGTTGGCCAGAAAGTGTCATAACGGCCGCACCAACCAGGACAGCAAATGTTGTGTTAGCGCAGCCAGGAGCTGTTTGTGGAAGTTTTGCTTACGTCAGGAGTCGCGTAACCGTCATCTGCAGCGTAGTACAGCTTGACGGGTAACCGAATGTCTTCAGCCGAGAATTTGGGCGGTCGGGGCGTTCCGTACCGCTTGAGATTCGTCTCTCGCCCGAAGAGCATCGACGCGACGGAGCCCAGTCCAGAATTGAGAGCGTCGTAGTCAAAGTCGTACACCTCATGGTCACCGTTGCACGAGCGGGTCGACATCTGCCATAGAACGCAGGAACGCGCACACTTCGAGTCACACAAGTTCTCTGTGCCATCGGACGCCCGAACGCA
>QVRM01001917.1:32500-45075 GCA_003439945.1 Dermanyssus gallinae
CATTGCGATGACCTTGTCGGCGAACTGTGGTTGTTTCGAGAGAAGCGCAAAGAAACCCGCTGTCGCCTGTGAGTGTCCGATGTAGA
Organism: Dermanyssus gallinae; assembly: GCA_003439945.1. Classification (NCBI taxonomy): domain Eukaryota; kingdom Metazoa; phylum Arthropoda; class Arachnida; order Mesostigmata; family Dermanyssidae; genus Dermanyssus; species Dermanyssus gallinae. The sequence continues at coordinate 32,587 of QVRM01001917.1, forward strand.
AGAGCCGTCGTTGACCGGTCACCCGTAACGTGTGATTGATGCCTAACAATTACAGCTAATATTGTTATTGTTATTATTAGATGCAGTGCAGACATACCAACGCAGTGAAACCGTTAATGCTCGACAATTTGCAAGGCATGTTTACTGTGCTATGTGCATATCATATTATATATATATATATATATATATATATATATATATATAAATCTATATATATATATATATATATATATATATAAACATCTGCGCATGTATCGCAACAAGGAACAGGCCCGCTGCGATCATTCCTGGTCAACGTGTGCAGAGCGCGATCGTAAAGGATGAACTGCAGTGTAGACATACGAATAGCTATGACAGAGACCGCTGGGCTGAGCTCGGCAGGGGCGGACGCTGTAGCAGCATGACTCGGTCGCCATTATTAGCCTAGTGCAGCTAATGGAACGTTATTGCATTCCAAAAGGTCGTTAATCAATTGGCAAAACTGCGCAGGTAGGCAGCGGCCTTTAATTAGCTCTTAATCAACGACGAGCCGCAACGACATAAACGACTAGTTAAGTCTAGTCTAGCAAGCGGCTGTGCAGTGAACAGGGTGAAGAGTTTGCAAGCAAGCATCGATCTCGGTAGTTCTGTCATCTATTATGGCCTCCAGTGATTGCAGTCAGCGCACTGCACTAATAATGCTACATCCTAGATAAATGAATGAATCCGGAAATGTATGGAGAACGCAGGTTAACGTAACCTGTCCAGCTGAAGGCCCCAATTTCTGACATGCAATACTGTTCATAGCCTGCCAAAAATACTCTACACCCTTTATTGGACTAAAGTGTCGTTTCTCGGCGAATCAAGTGATGCGATGTGGCGCTCCACCGCGTACGAACGCCTGACAGATATTTGGCATGCTAACGTGTTTTTTTTAGCAGATTATATTGTTTATATACAGAGGCCATCCAGTCGGTCAGCATATTTTGTGTGAACATATTTTTGCGTGCTTTGTTATGAATGTATAAACAGGGTACAAGAGTGATAGCCGTCGGCAGGTACCCAAGACCGAGGATAAAATTCATGCCAGATGACACAGCGCAGGCTATCAAAAAAGCCGTTTACGGATTCGTCAGTGCGCTTCTGCATTCCGGTTACAATAAATGTAGATACTTCGACAGGAAAGGTCGCGTCGACGCAATCGTAAACTTTGCGCAGCAGCTTCAAATAGCACTAGTTCGCACTAGAAGGTGTTCTCCGTACCACTGGTTTACCAGGACTGTAAGAATGCTAATAATGCTGCGTTCTTGCTTGGCAGGACTTAGTTTCGCATCGCGTATAGACCCCCAAAACGTATCCAGTGGGATATTGATAAACGAGGCCACTGTAGCTACAAAGGAGAAATTTCCAAGAATGTGTCCTTTGCAAATGTAGAAAAATTCAGGACTTTCAGGAAGATATCACCTCAAAAGATCTTCTCAATACTGAAAACATCCGAAGAATACGCCGCTCAAAGCCCCCCTCCGTCAAACAAGGTCGCCCTTTACCAGCTGATACTCCAAGGCCACTCCAGCCAACAGAGACTTGAGCCAATGTGCTGATGTCCGAGATTATCGCCCTTGGCGTCGTCAAGGCAGACAGTTTTGACAGCAAGGTGGACAGGAATCCGAGTGACACCCTGTACAACTACCTCACCGCTGCACTTCACAGGACCTACCATCGTGGCCGGAGCGACAGTGAAAGACGGCTTCTAATATCCCAGGTTAACTAAAAGAGCCTTTGCGATCTCGTTCTCGAACCCTCTGTCCATGATGGCTGGAGAAGTGGCGGCCTATGCGGTCATCAAACCGGTAGAAGTAAAGAGCCTTTTTTTTTACTGCTGAAACCTCTCAGCATTACTTTGGGGGATTCCGGGAATCCAGACGGACATGCGCCACCCCAACCATGGTGACTAGTCTGGGACTCGCAAACCCAGTAAACCCGCTTCCTCCCACCCCCAGAAATCGGGAACTGCGTAGGCATTGCTTCGAATCCATGGGAGTGGTGTTGCACCAATTCCTACATTCTACTCCAGTCTGGCATCATCCATCGTCTCATGGCTCTCTCGAACCCTCTGCCTTTGAATGAATCGACCGAATCTTGATTCGAACAGAAACTTGCGCTTGTTCCATCGCCATTGAACATAGATTAGTTTGATTGCGCGGCTAATCATGGCTTCTCGTAAGACGTAACAACACGGGAGGCTACTAGGATGACTTTCTGCGGCATCCCCTGTGCCAGATACTCCATAGAAGGCGTCTTTACAGAGGTTCTAAAGTACGCGGCTATAGTATGTTCCAGGATGGCATCATTTGCCTAAGTGTCGATTCGTAAGCTTAGATCAATTGGGAAGTCAGGCGTGTGCTGATCGCATATTTTAATAGTGAAACCGGGTAGTGGGACTGCTTACCGACACACGCGCCAGTTCGTGTAAGGACCCCGTAGCATGCCTATTGCAAGATTCGAGGACTGAAGTGCAGCGAGGTGTTATGAAGTGAGGCAAAGGAGCCGTAGCAGAAGTTCAGTTAAGAGTAAAGGACATGCCAAAATGTTTGCCGGATTCTGTGTATACCACCCAACTGTAGAACTTCGTATACTTTTTTTACTTGAAACCTAAACGTAGGAAAATGTACAATACTAGAACTGTTACGTTTACACGTTAGACGTGTTTGCATAGATAGTAGCTGCGTGACGGCTCTCCTCGCCGAGAAGCAGGACAATCATCTATACACATCAATGTGGAGTAAACGTATTTTTAATAGGAATAAACAAAAAAAATGCAAAGTTTTTTTTATATACGCACTAATATTTTCGTTATTCTAAAAGCTCTTATATTATTTATATATATATATATATATATATATATATATATATATATATATATATATATATATATATATATATATATATATGGACTTAGAGGAGTCTTGAGTTGTTTATTTTCAGTTCGTTATGTGACACATTGGGATAACAGACAACATGGACAAATAAATTTGCCGGCGGGCTATGTCGGTCCATAATATATATATATATATATATATATATATATTGTGAGCAACATTTGTTTAGATTATCGCGCATTAGAAGGGCAATGACTGGTGATGATACGTGACGAGACTCAATCACACGCCTCGGCTTCATGCCAAATTGATGATGTGGAAGACCCAGGTTAGAAGGTCGAGAAACCGAGCAACCCAGCGGTCGACCGGGCGCCACAAAATGCATCGTTGAAGTCGTATAGTGAGAGCCGTTGCCGTCCTGTTCGACAGAAGCCATACCCCTGCCAAAGACGACCAGCCGGCGTGACCAGCGTCGCATAGAATGCGTCGCATAAAATACATCGCTGCCAGACTGCAGCCAGAGTGGTACTGTCGATCGCTATTTAACACTGGGATTGCGACGCTGTCTGTGGATCTCAGAGAGAGGGGGAGAGAGGGGGGGAGAGAGAGGGGGGGGAGGGAGGGGGGGGAGGGAGGGGGGGGAGGGGGCGAGTTAGAGAGAGGGGGGGAGAGAGGGAGAATAAAAACCTATTCGTCAAAGCTCAGTCACGTTTGTTTGCCATTTGGCCCTGCACATACGTGTCTGTTGGGAACTATCCGTAGGAATCTGTTTTCCGCTGCACAGCAAAGAACAGGTTGTCCTTGTTAACCAACCAGCCCGCCCCCCGCTTCGCTAAGCGTCGTCATGACATCATTAGACGTACGTACCGTGCTCGTAGACCCCCCACGTTGTCGAGTTCTACGTAATTAACCACCACCGCTAAGTGATTAACACTATGCATATAGCGGTGTGAGGTTTTGGCATTTCAAACATGTTTTGACAACTCACCTGTGTTTGAAAAGGTGGGATTTGGGTACCTTTGAACAAAAAGAACCCATATGTCCCAAATGTGGAAAATTGATCAAACATCGGTCTCGTTTTATCGGCAAAGTCTCGCCCCCTGCCGAGAAGACGCCCTAAATGTACATGTATACATGTGCTCGATAATACCTCAAGGAAAATGCTAAGGTTATAGTGTTAAGAAAAAGGCTTAGTACTGTTGCGTGGGTAACTCTGTCTAGTTCTAATACCCGCTGGGAGTGCTGCCAGCTAATTCACCCACATCAAACGACAAATAAGTCGCGCACGTACCGAAGAGCTTGAAAGCCATTGAACCAATCTGTCATTCGGCACCTCTAAAAATACTCTTCTGCGTGGCGTACTCTAATCCGTAGACTTGCGAGTATGTGTGTCATTTTTAATGCTTGTTCGTAGAAACCATGCATCATATATAGTATTATAGCTATCGAGCTCTTTTAGCAACGGACGACCCTTCTATAAGCTACGGGAAGTCCGTCGCAAAAGACTCTCTGTTCGCTTCCACAGCCGGTGTGGAATGCCAATTTAAACTGACGCTTTTACTGAGACTTAGGCCGGAAAAAACGCATTTGCGTTCCGCCGGAAATACAATATGATTAAAAAGACCGTGACAGCGCTCACGATGAAGAAAACAACCGCTTCCTAGTTATGATCGTCCATTAGTTTCAAAGGTAGTAATGCAGCGTTGTGGCGTTTTACTAGTGTTTCGCGTCGGTTTTAGCATTGCTGCGCGTTCACTTTACGCTTTAAATAAGATAAAGCAAATATATTACGTTTGAATAGAATAAGTCAAGGGCATTCTTGACCGTATTTTGCAAGTCGGAATTCCACTGGCCTCGGAGAATAGTGAGAAAAGGTGTATACAATTTGGGTAAACCGAATACCCTTTCCAACTATATCCGGTTTTGTGTAAACTGTATCGTCTTTGGCGGTTATCATATACATCATATAAAATCTTGTTTTAGCGAGCAGTGTATGCGCTATGTGCCCTATAACAAATTTATAGGAAGGCCCGGGGACGCTCTTAAGCATCTCCATAGGAGGCTTTCATTTTTCTAATTATTGACAAAGTATATGCGGCTGGGTGCTGTTAGGTGAAATATCATGACATATTCGAAATTAATATTTGCTTATTTGTAAATTTTGATGACACTATATACTTAAAACTTATCGTTGGACATTTCCACGGCACCCATAAATAACACCCGGTAATCGCAAGCTTTATCCCTGGGTTTCCTAGCTGTTTTGTGGTACCTGTTTGCACATTCTCCTGCTGGTACGTTCTTATGCTGGGGGGACACCCCTAAGTCCATTAGCAAAAAGGCGATGACGATGGATTCATTTAGACGCTATCGTGCCACAGGCGAGCACTGCCGAGGGTGCAAACGTATTGTAAATGATTAATAAATCATCACAATATTTTCTATATATATATGGGCATTAGCCCCGCGGCATATCTGAGTCACGTTCATGGTATCAAAAAACTTTATGTCATGAATTAGAAGGAAGAAATATGTATATATATATATATATATATATATATATATATATATATATATACAAAGACAGATAGAGAGGAAATAATATGGTATACAAATGTAACTACAAGGCTATGGTACCGGCAGGGATGTCGTAGAGTCCACCATCAATAAACGTGTAGTCATAGAAGTCCGTATCAAGGCTCGATGGGTGAGGTTGACCAACTCGTGCTTGGCTGTACTTCGTCCCTCGGATGTTGCCAATCCACACATCGTAGCCGGCGTCCGACAGCAGGAATGCTGGGGGAAAAAGCACACGCGTAATCAGCCGAAGCATTAGAAATACATTTGTGAATGGGTTAGCACCTGATGCATATCGACTGCACCACCACAACACACGCACACAATTCCATTTAGCGCAGTTTAGTGGAAGGATGGATATGGATATATCCACCCTATCCCAGGGTCTGAATTATCGAGTCTGTGGCGAGATTTTCCACGCTTCCTGCGTTGGAACCGGAATGGAATGAAAACTACAGCAAATATTGGAACGGCCTTATTTGTTGGCACGTCTGAAATAACGGAACGTTTAAAATAAAGAATTCTCAGTCGCGTTGATATGCTGGCAAGCCAGTTAGCTTAGCGTAACGTTTCTGACGCCTCTACTTGCTGCCAAGCTTCACTATACGTAATGCGTAGAGTCTATGTTCTCTAAACTAAAGGAGATTTTCAACGGACCATGAAGCTGCCACTCGGACAGCTTCTCCCAGCGACAATAGGAAACCTCCCCCCACACAGAAAAGAGTGGTCTTCATCGGCAATGAGATCAATATTATTCATGGCCGTCTACGGACCCTCCTCCCGAAACAAATAGAGATAAAAATGTTCAATCACGACGCCAAGCCGGCCAAGCATATTATAGATAGGCTTGTCAGGGTGGTGTCTTTGATTGAAATACAAAGCATACAGTCCTCCTTCATCTCGGAACTCATGCTTTATAGATTTATTTGAGGAAAATAATTCGATAATTGCGGAGAAACAGTGTGAGGACTAGTTAAAAGCAAAAAAAAGCGCCAAATATTTATTGAGTGATTGTTGTCGCGCTGCCGGTGCGTTAAAGGCACCTCCGGGCGAACTCGGACTTTGCGGCACTAATTTACGAGCGTCTTCAGCACTGCCTCCCTTTGACGCGCTTTTTTAACTTTTTGTCCGCGACAAGCGCCTGTTACGACGGACCTAATAGTAGAATTTGCCACCGGCGCAAGTGCGTGCCTTTTATGCTCCCTTGGTGATTATGTTTTAATTCCCGGCGATCTACAAATTTCCGTCAGCGTCAACTTATTGTAACCGCAGCGCAAGCTCCTATACTCTTTGACTCGCAAAACGGATAATTAGCGGAACAACCAATAGTTTTTGGCAAGAATTCCAGCGCTTCTTGGCAACGTTCAACGGGCTTAAAAATGCTGGTACCGCGCGTTATGTGTCCTTCGGCGCCCGGTCTACCACCAACTGTTATTTAAACATAAAAAGGCGGGGATTTGGGGCACTTGAACAGCAAAGCACAATGACCCTCGAGGCGCTCCGCTACCCCTAGAGCGCAGAACCATCTATTCTGCTTATTAGCAAGGTCCGATACATACCACCATCTTGATTTCAACGGTTTCCGGCATGCGAACGGACAAAAGCCTTTGCGGGTTTGGTAGATGCGCACCCTAGCAGAGCTCAAGTTTGCAATGGGCATGCTAAACTGGGCCGAGTTTTTGGCTCAGACATGAGACGAAAAACGCCTCCTCTCTGCTTCCGCTCTAGGCTGGCCGATTCCACAAATAAATCTTTCACACTTACAACTGCGGTCATACTTTTCAATCTGTGTGTAGAGTCTGTTGTCGTGTAGGACCTCATGACTCTACAGATCCCTCGTTTCAATAAAGCTTAAGTAATTTCTGTCAAACGCAATTTCAGGCTGCGCAGGACTGCGAGTAACAACTATTTTCCAACTATATGACTCACCATATAGAATATTTGATATATTATATGATATAATATAAAATATGATATGCGTATGTATGCATGTTTTTTCGTGCACAGTTAGGTGACGTTGCATAAATCAATGTGTACCACACTTGATATAATATTTAGAGTTATTAGTTTTATCTACGTTAGCTTGATACCAAAAAAGCATGAATTTGAGCTTACCGAGAGAGTTGTTAGCGAAGTCGGCCACAAACGCATCACTATCCATCCACAACGGCGTTGACATGTAAACCACCTAAAAACGAACGGTTTTCGAGTGTATGCATTCCTTGTTAAGTTTGAAGTCATTTGGAATTCGCTGTTATTCTTCGCCTCCTCTCTACAGCAGCAGTACTTGTTTCACCAGCCTATAATAGTTTCAGGTTTTCACTTTCGGATGAGAGTAGATTTTTGTACCTAAGAATATGACTCGCCATTCTAACATACCTCATATATCTCGCATTGCGGATATACCTTTGTTGTGATATTCTACATGGTGATATAAACACTATCGAATGAATATATATATATATATATATATATATATATATATATATATATACTGCATTTTGTTTTACGCACTGGTATCCTTACATTGGGTATATTTTCGTAAATTATCAGATCAATTGTTTAGTTTGTCCTCAACATTTAACTCATAACGGAGCGCATTTGCATACATTGCTCGCATGTCTAAGAAATAACTTCCTCTTGCACACTTGCATACCTTTGCACACTTTAGCACACTGGCACACCTTAGCAATAACCATACATAGAGTCTCCAATATATGCATACTTCTGACACTTATTTTGCCCCGCTTGCAAAACAGCATAACCAGTCTATGTAGATAGCACCGTGACTGACCATTGAAGGTGCTAAGGAGCCAGTCATAGTGGCATCCCAAACAGGTGTCCTCCCACGCTATTAAGGTCACTCCATCAGGGCAATGGACGTCTTCTGCGTATCGAGAACACAAGGTAGCCAGAAGACCTTAGATCACGGGCCAGTGTACAGCTGTGCTAGTGTTGCTCGACAAGTGTGTTCCCAAAGCGAAGACCGACGCTGATCCTGACGACAAATCTTCTAAGAAGGTTTCAAAGAAGGGAGCACTTGGTAGAGCATTGGGTCATGCATCAGCACAACTAGATGAAATTGCTCGAATGCGTGCTAAATCAACACGATGAACTAAACGTATCCTGCAAAATCGGATCTTCAGAAAATGATGTTCCAGTGCACGCTAAGAGACGTCTTTTCTAATAGAGTACGCAACGGTTCGGCTGCTGAAAAATCTAGTATCATTTACTCCTTTCGAAAGCGCTAGATATTGACGCGACCATTGCGGGACCTAAGACCAAGACAGCGTAAAATGAAGCTAGACATCCTTTTGCCACGCGCAGAAGGATTTGCTTGCAAGCCGCTTTTGGCAGATTCAGATTAAGCAAGGAAGATAGCGAGGTTAACGGCATTCAACTGTTCCAAGAGATTGGCGTCTTTCGTTAAGTTAAGTGCTGTCGAGAAATCAGACCTTGTCAGAAACAAGCCTTTATATGCACCCAGGAAACGCAAGCGACTTTAAGACGATTTTAACTTTTCCAGCCAACCAGATATCTGAACTTTCTTCCCGTCGTCAAGAAGTGACGCGTCTAGTAGGACGAAGTTGGTCTTGTTTGTCCTGATACAGTCTGGAAGAAGATCGGTCTGACCGAGGAATCGGATATCGACAATCCTGACATAAAGAGTTTCTATTTTGTGGGTTAGGGCATGGCCCGCTCTTCGTTGCGAGTTCTAGAACTTTTTGCATATTACGCTTTACCGTTAGAGGGTCAACAGCTAATACGCTACCATCTAAGTACATACATCACGCGGGCCTTCAATATAGTCTATCAACTCTCTAAGGACAATCACAAATGATTAAAACGACTAAACGATTTTAAAATGCGCGGCCCAGTCTAGCGTTGAACGCTGCTGGGACTTCTGAGTGGGAATCGGTGGCCTCCCACTTCGTCCACGGAGAGAGCTAGCGTCGCGCCGTTGCTTCATGCTACGATAGCGAAGCAGTGCAAAACATAAACAAACCCCCTCTATGATGACGTTATCGATCGAACACAACCGCCTGTCAGGCTGAAGGGAGTAGAGATCCTGACACCACGAATTTGTGCACTTTAAGTGTGCTTTGCAACTCATTTGAATAGTAAAACGAATATATATATATATATATATATATATATACTTGTTGTACATTTGTATGTGTTGCACATGTGTTCTCTGGTGCGCAGTTGGCGGGATTGTAATCTTGCTATACGCCTCATTTTGTAGGCATTGGTGTTTGGCATGGTTGTTTCCCTGACTCGAGCCGCATTTTCGCTGAAATTGCGCATTGGAAATGCCCAGCCTCACTACGGGAATGCTATCCATTGGCGAGGTACCGGCGCGCCTGAGGCTGTATAGCCTTGGACTTGCATGGATCGAAGCGTAGGCTAATTTATTAATTGTGTGTAGGAGTTAATAACATCTACAGTACGGCGTACCACAACGGCACATAAGAACGTATGGCAGACGGGGGCACACGTCTCTTGAGCTAGGATCTCCTGTACCAATAGGGCAGACAAGTGTTCGGTGCACGTTTACACACACACCTGACGTTAACTCTCGCGTTCAGTATATCTGCCTTTAACGACGCATGACCTTTAGCGCAGGCATTATACTGTTGACGGCCGCAGGGAACACACGGACTTTGCTGCAACCAAGAGATGGATGCATCCCGAGTTAAGAGCGGGAGAGCACTTAATGGCAAGCATCCTGTTTCGGAATGTAACTTTTCCGGAATCCCGTTCCGGATAACTACATTTACCCCTGTAGCTTCCTTTAGGGCCAGTTCATTCTTTTTCTTAATCAAAAAGGGTGTTAACCTAAGAAAATAACCCAGAAATGCTTCATCTTTGCGTCATGGACTGTCATTCCTAAATCATGGGTAGACGATACGGCTAGCACCAGTCGCCTGGTGAGATGATGCTTATACCGAAGGATCTTACCAGCCTGTTCGTCCGGGCTGAGAGGTAAATGGCGTTCAAATGTTTTGCGCAAGTCATTATCTGATGTTTCCGGGTCTAAGAACGACGTTTATATGGTAAATATTTTTGGCGTCCAATTCGCATTGACTATGTGCGTTCAGTTAGCTCACGCTCGCACAAGATTGCACTTCTGATCACCTTTACAAGCATTATCTCGGACAACCGATATTGCATCTCTAAAATGATAATGTCGGAATTCTTAGGGATGCGCGTATCTGTTGGCTCGTTCAGCCGCTGTCGTTTGGCAATGATCCATCTCAGAACAGGCGCACATTTCCGTGTTAGGTTGGGCACACAACTGAATTTCATTCTCTCGTAACACCTTGATATCTTCCTCGGAAAGTACACTCGGTTTTTAAGGGTGCACGTTTGCGCTTACTGGTTTGGCCTTCTCGACTACTCATTGAACGAATTATTATTTGTTAATTAATGTATATATTTATACATGCAAGTGGCGTTACAGAGCGTTTTCGGTGTTGAGCCATTTCACCCACGTCCAATAATAGATGCGAACACATATAGTTTGTGTCAACCACGGAACTCCACTGGCTCGCCGCTGTTGGGCACCGGCCTCCTAAAACTTTTTTTCAGTTTTTCCGTAAGGCTAATGCCCGTGTACGTTTTTTCATGCCATAGCTAATTTTTAATGCACTTCGGCATTTACCTTGTCTAAATTGGAAACCATGCAAATCAATTCAAGAGTGGGTTCACCGCTCTGGGTCTTGAACCCAGGCCTCCCGAATGCAAGGCAAAGGCCTATGCCACTAAGCCATCTTGCTCCTGGACTCAAAATCTAGATACCTGCCTTAATTCGGCGAGAGGTCTTGCAATATTGCTGTCGTTCGTGGCAGCTAGAAGGAGAGACTGAAGCCGCTGGGTACTTTGCAAACTTGGGTTTATATGGTATCTGGCACTGATAATTTAAATGATAGGAGAGAGGCGCCGATAATTAAAACAGCAGAGAACAAACCCTGACGATTAGCCCAATTAGACTACAGAATGGAAGATGCTTACAATTTAGAGTATAGACGAGATGACATATAAGCCCGCAATTGCGAAGGCGTTTGAGACTCCAAAACCTTCATTGGTCGCCGCATGAATAGGTTGGAGATTGCATTCATCAGAGCCAAATTGAGGTTGAACTGACGCGTTTTAAAAGTCGTCGCATTAGACGGTGATTAATTCGAGCTGCTGAATATTATCAGTGTAGCACAACAAGATCTCTATCTATGTGCTCCAATGAGGGAAACGCGCTCTGTCATAACCCGTAGATTCTGCTGGAAAATTCTGAGAACTTCAGTTAAACTCTCGCACAATATTGCGGGTTACTCAGGAGTTTGAGAACTCTCTTGGTCATTAGTTTATGGTCAAAAGGGTTCCACGTTGACCGGTGAGCTCTAGGAAGACCCTTAATTGTTAGCAATCAAGTACACGTTGCATGCCTTATGCTACAACTGTTAAGTCGCTTGCGAGAAGACTACCAAAAAAGCGCCTTCAAATCCATTAGTCGATCTTTTCCAAGAAAAACTAGGCTGTCCCCAAAAGTCCACTTAATTATAATTGCAAATGAAGCACATAACGATATAGATAAACGGGCGGCGTAAGCCGCCGTCTCGATTCTTTCGGTCTGCTAAATACCAACTGGTGGTAGCAAAGAACGCTAATGTTTGTTTGCATGAAACCTTGGCTGTATTTGTTTACTTTTATAATATATTACTTTTAAGGAACACAACCTCATAAGCGCGGTAATCCAACTAAATTCACTAGTATCAATGCTACTAGTGAAATCATTGCTTCGGTTACTCTCTGCTATGTGCGCCGTCATATGCAGCTATATGCACGTTCAATTGTATAACATGAATGGCGTTTTGTATTTGCAGGCCTAATCGTAACCTAGATAATGCGCTGCGCTCATTTACGCGGCTTTGTTTACGGAGAGCCCGAGGAGCCTTTGATATGTGGCAAAATGTTGTCAACGGCTTCTTGGAACCTCTGAATAAGTTTCGACTTAACACTATGAAGCGAACGAACGTTTGTCGCGCTCCCTTTTATC
>QVRM01001919.1:0-53085 GCA_003439945.1 Dermanyssus gallinae
AACTCATGTGGGTACCCGATGGAAGCGTATTTGGCAAGCTTCCTTGTCTCGGCTAGACTGCCAGCGTAGCCTGCCGAGACCGCCCCGCCACCGACCATTGAAGGTGCTAATGAGTCGGTGACTGTGGCGTCCCAAACAAGCATCTTTCCCCTACTGAAAGGGGTAAGGGTCATCCCATCTGGGCGCTTACCATCTACGGCGGAGAGACCTTGGGGCTCTAGAATGCAGGGGTATCCGCATGATCGAAGCGCTCGGCTGAAGGTGTCGTTAATACCGGCGTGTCTGGCCCGCCGTCCGGCGCTTATGATGCACGATAACCGTGATGCGCTAATTTGTCTACAGGTTGACCGCATCTGCATTGATGAGGAGTGACGAGGTCACAGCCAAGACGAAGACCTGTCGCAATTCTTGTTGTTTCATTGTCCAGGAGAGTGCCCAGTGGGGCGCTGGGAACTGCATGCAATCAAGCTCCGGATCCCTTGGCAGCGACCGCTTGGAGGCGAGCCTTCGTGGAGTTGTCGGCAGCACCTGCGAGTAAGCTGCAATACGCTTCGTCGTATAAGAACGCGCTCCAGTCCCGCTGGCTCAAAACGGTTATCCGGAACGCCCCTGCATACTGTCTTTAGTTCTTCATGTAAGCGTCCCTTGAGTTCGTTGTACTGAACTGCCTCGTCTAATAGTGCGGTGGCGTTGCTCTCTGACCGGAAGAGGGAAGAGACTATCGCTGGCCCAGCCGAGACGAGCGGATCCGGGATCCCCAGGCCCCCTTCGAGATTGGAAGTTAAGCCTGCTTTCGAGCGGAAGGTGCCAGCGATAGATTGAGAAGAGACTCGAGGCTGTTCACAGTCAACTCGTTCAATGCACGTAGATCATCTACTTGTTCTGTTAGGTTCGCTCCGCGGAGAAGATGGGTGACCCTGGTAGCTGAAAACGAAGATCGGAGTAAGAAAAGGGCGCGGTGGGCACCAAGCGGGGCGAGGTTGTCGGCGACGTCCTTTAGCTTGTTTCGCCACTTTGCCAGTGCGCGCGTGAGCCCTTGCGGTCGAAGCGGGACTCCCAGCAGCTCCAGGTCGCAGTCAAGTGTTACCTTACATCCCGGCAATAAGGTCTGTAGAGTGTCAATGTCAGGAGTCTGTGTGCTGCTGCCTGTCACATAAATCTCGATTTACAATTTACTATTATTATTAAGCTCAGTGCCAATAAGTTTTAATAGTAATATAATTAACTGGAAAGACAAGAACAACGATATATGGAGTGTAGAGTTTCGGGGAGCCCTTGTTTAAGCGAATTAGTGGATTTCTATTTGCTACTTACGGGAGTGAACAAGCCGTTCTTGGCGGTTGGGTACAACGACTGATTAGTCCGTTTTATTTCATATATCATACATTCATAGCAGACGGCCGTTAGCGGGAGCAGCGTGTTTGAATCTCTGCCTCCCTCTCCTCACAGAGCATGACGTCAGTGAGAGAAGCTTCTGAGAGAGTACGAGCTCCGCTGCCGCAGTGTAGGTCTAACAGGCTCAGAATATTTGTACTATTTAAAGGTTTTCTGACATGGAGCATGCATGTTCTGTAAGGAGCGTGTGTTTGAAAAGAATAAACTGAATTGAACTGATACTGGCGCTTTGTTCAACTCCCAAGAAAATATTGCTTGTGCATAACGAAAATTCAACTCTCAACTCAAAAAATCGATTTAAAGTAGAGACTTTTGTCTCTTTATATGAAAGTAGGCTTGCGGGCACACCAGGCTAACCTTATTTTAATGTTTGTTCGTCACGGTTTATAGGGCACAGGCCCTTACCTTGGCACAATAAAGAAGAACATAACACTACATAAAATCTGATTACTTGAGAATTATGAACGCAGGACACGGTTACAAACCACAAAAACAGACCACGTTATTTGAGTAATGTGTCCCCGGAAACTTGACAATACCACTCTGAAACGAGAACATCTACGTCTTTAATTGACAAATAGGGCTCCTTCTTGGCCCATCGGGGGACGCAATCAATAGCGGGCTGCACCAGCCAGCGTATGTGCATGTTTAAATCAACGCTGCAAAATATCTCTAAATTGTTCAGGGTTCTCGTTGCATGTTATGGAGAGATGCAGGTAAGCCCTAATAGCGGCATTTTCCATCAGGAGTCCGATCCGCCTGACCTTTTGCGACAGCCATTCGCCTCTTCGACCTGAAGATCGCCCCCGTGGCTTCATATGGAGTGGAGTTAATATGGGCGCACCTGACTCCCAGAAACCTCGACCAGCTGAAGCAGATAAAAGCAGCCTTCCTGAAACGGATTCTGGAACTCCATACGTCAACGCGCAACCCGCCTCGTCTTCATATTAGCAGACTGTCCACACTGTTTGTAGAAGACCTAAGGCGCCGTTATAACCTCTCCTCGCACCGCAGCCTTCAACGACTGCATTGGAAAATGGGAGGCGAAATTTTCCGAACTCGACCCGGAATTCTTCAGTACCGGAACGATGAGAAATTCCGAGTGGAAGGGGCCAGAGCGCAGCAGCAGCAGCAAGCACGTGATAACACGATTTGCCGTGCACGCCTTTCATCACATTTTATGTCAACGGGCTGTATTCTATGAATCATGTGAGACTTGTGTATGCCGCCGCTGCGGTGAACCCCGCCGAAGATACCATGCCGCAGAGTGCAATCTTTAAATGAATTAGCCCGTCAGTGTGGGGCCTTGTGGCTTATATATGTTATTAAATTTTAGGCCCGGGGATGTATATATATATATTCATACATATGCAGATTACCCGGTGACAGTCTTGACTTAATGATGTTATAGTTGTTAAAGTGATGTAACTGTGGTTATAATTGCTACACAACCTGAGTGAATAAATACGAAATGTAATAGATCCAGGTTGTCAGCGTCAAGCCTGCACGTCACTCCGTCGCGAACATAGGCGAAAGACCGTGTGCGCCCTGTAACCCAATATATTTTAATAAACGCTTTTTATAACAAGCTTAGCACATACGTGGTTAGCCTAAATCAGCCAAGGGACAAGTTTACGTATCCTTGGGGTATCCCAGACACGGCTGGCACGGATATTAAGCAAATGCCACGCAATTTGCCTGGAAGTAGGAACCGGGGGGGGGATTAGGGGTTTCGAGACTTTGTGAGTCTCCACGTTGTCATTTGCAAGCGACTCATGTGCATTATGCATTCCTGAAACTTTCCACAATAAAAAAAGGCGCGACAGGAGAAAGTGCAGATATGGAGGTATAAACTCTCTTATTCAATTAAAATTTCCAATCGCAATTATATACTTGGACAAAAAAGCATTTAAAAACACGATTGTGTGGCCAATTTTTCCAAGGTGACAGAAGCAGAAGTCAACATAGGCGCAGTGTAAATTATATTGTGACGAAGCGAGCATTAATTCAGCAACCGAGCAAGCACCCAATGGTTCCGTAGTCGATGTTTCGTCTTCACCAGCCCCTAATGCGCCTTGTGGGCTATCTTGCTAGTTGCAGCGGCTGAACTAGTGTATCTCCTCTCATTAGTACGCCATGTGTATCTGATAGTTCACAACTGACTTCCGCCAGTCGACACCGCCTCAATCTACACTATTTTCTCACTCGCTAATTGTCCAGGACGGCCGAAGAGTAGCTTACAGCTGGCTCCCATTGTATTATCCTTTAACCTTCTCTTTATCGTCATTTTCTGGCCATTATTAGCTTCAAGAGTATCCTCAATCGGCAGCCGTAGGGCACATTACTTGTTATAACCCCGACCCGAAATTCCACCTAAAAAAAGAGTAGTTTCTTAGCCCTTCAACCCACCAACAAACCTATCCTCATTGGTGCTCGTCCCTCCCCCTTTTGTGGGCCAAGTAGTGCCGTCAGCGTCTGGTGGTCTGTTCGGAGTGTGAACCTTTGTCGTCCTCAGAGAAACGTGTCCCACCGTTCAATCAAACCGCAAACACTCCCGCCAGTGTCTCCCTCTCTCCCGTAGAAAATATTTGCTATGTAGATGTTAGCGAGCACGATGCATAAACTATTGGCTGCTTTCCACCATCTTGATATTGCAGTAGCACTGCTCCTAATCCGTGCGCTGACGCGTTCGTCGCCACTATCGTGGTGTTGAGTGTAAAAGTGTAATGGCGTGTAAAAGTGCCGCGGCAACTATAGTCCGTTTTCGTTTATCGAACGCGTCCTGTTGCCCTGGCCCTTATAGGGGGGGGGGGGGGGTACCGGCCTGCGTACCGGCTCGGATATTCCGGGTAATATCGGCACACCGCATTTAAACACTTGTCACTCCTAAGGCCGATTTAACCAGCGCTACATTAGTTGGTACAGCTAGATAGATAAAGTGTCTTTGAGCTATCTGCACTAGGTCGCAACTGATGTTCGTTAATGGTGAACTCGACAAAGTTAATCTTCTTTGTTCCCAGCACACTTTTTCATTACAGGTTCATTCGTGAATCTTGGATTCGCTCTAGCACCATGCGTAACCTTACATCATGAACCTATTTGGATGTCCCAAAAACTAAAATATTATCTAAATATATTACGCCCCTTTAGTCCTCGTAGTAGGTGTTTCGTTAATCGCTGAAAAGCCGCAAGCAACGCCAATCTGATACAACCTTAACGAGACAATAAACGTTGTGTGGTCTCGTGAACTCTTATCTCTCCCATTCTTCCTAGTAATACGCCGTGAGCGTTTTATTATTATTATTATTATTATTATTATTATTATTATTATTATTATTATTATTATTATTATTATTATTATTATTATTATTATTACTATTATTATATTATTGCATGACAAACAATGTTACAGTTGTGAGGTTTGAACATATTATCGTAATTATTTTAACGAATTACCTTACTCCATGAAGCTTAAGATAGATGCCATATTCCCTCTGCAGACGACCGAAGACAATTCTTGCCTTAAGAACTGACCGTTTCAATCGCTTACTTAATTCTTTGACGAATACTTGGGTCCCATTGCTGCCGTTGCCTCCCAAGCTAAGGTTTTCCCATGGTACCGTAATGCAATGGTCGCCCCATAAGGTCTTGCTTCGCCAGCAGACACTAGATAGATAGATAGATAGATAGGTTTTATTATTCTCATAAGTGGTTTACATTTGTACAGAGGTTCACAGCTCCTCAAAGCCACCAAAGGCTAGTATGGAGTGTTTATATTGCATGTCTTTTTATAATTTTATTTACTGTCATTATAATTATTATCATGTTCGGCTTATGTTAGTAAGGTACCTAAATAGTATTGCTTCGCACTTTGTTTGAATATTGTCAAAGAAGAGGTTGCGCGCACATCTGCGGGGAGCTTGTTCCAATATGTGGCACCGAGATTTGATATTGAGAAACGAGATTGGTTACATGAAGCTGTAGACAAGATCAGAAGTTGGTGTGTGATCCCCTTGTGTTCATGGTTGATGTCGAATGGGAAAGATTGAGCAGGTTGGGATGAAATCCCATTAAAATTCGTTTGATCTCTATTACGACAGACATCTCTATTTGCAGAGGGTAAGGCAGAATCGACATCTCTACGTATTTATAACGAAGGGACTCCCATGGTGGATATCCCCATATTACGCGCAAGGCTCTTTTTTGCAAGCGATGTATGGGGCATAAAAAACGCATATAAGTCATTCCAAATATTTCGACTGCGTAAGTCAGATAACTATGAACGTAGGCGTAGTACACGGCGAGCAGACAATCACGGGGCAGAATATTACGACTCTTGAACAGAGCAGCAATGCTCCCTACAATCTTTTTACGAATGTGATCTGTATGAGCTTTAAACGATAACCGGGAATCCAGGACAACGCCTAGGAATTTTGTCTCATTCATCATCCTAAGAGTGTGGTTTCCGCATTGAAATGTCTCATTGTTCATACTTAGGACACCTCTCGGCGATAAGAACTGGATAACACCGGTTTTTCGACCAATTCACGGACAAGCCATTGGCTCTAAACCAATCTGAAAGTCGCTTAAGGTCTTCTTTAATGATCTGCTCTACCTCTTGTCGGGAATCGCCGACAAAGAGTGCTGTGGTATCATCAGCAAATAGGGTCAGTCGGCCGTGTTTTGGTACTTCAAATATATCGTTGATAAATATATTGAACAGCAGTGGGCCGCCGATACTCCCTTGAGCTACTCCAACTGATATGTTCTCGATATCTGAAAACTTCTGCCCGATCTGCACCATTTGTTGTCTTCTGACATAAAAGAACGTACCCACGATTGAACACGTTCGTCAGCTCCATAGGCTCCTAGTTTGGTAATCAGAATATTAATGTCGACGGTATCAAACGCCTTTCTCAGGTCAACAAATAGAGCAGCAACCGTTTTCTTCTTCTCAAGACTTTGACGGACGTCATTTACAAAGCTCATAACAGGGACGGTGGTGGACATTTTAGGGCGGAATCCAAACTGTCGGCGATTGAGTACATTGTGTTGATCAAGATGGTCTTTGAGTTGTTCGAATGCGCATTTCTCAAATACCTTAGAAATTGAGGCACTAACGTCTCGGTTCAAGTGTAGATGGTATACCGGCTTTCCAAAGAGGCCTTATAATCACACTGTTTAGTTCAGCATGTCTGGACGATCTACCGGGTCTTTTTAGACAACTCAGAGGGTAAAGGCCACTGGAATCTACAATTTTTCCATAATAATAGGAATATGGGGCAATTCTAATAGCTCAAAAAAATAAAACAGAAGAAGAGATCGCGGGAACTCCATAGTGAGAGGAAATTAACTTTAGTTAGCGGAAAAGATTGTCAATATATATATATATATATATATATATATATATATATATATATATATATATATATATATATATATATATATATATATATAAATATATATATATATATATATATATATATATATATATATATATATATATATATTTAAAATACTCGTGAATTGTTCGCACATCACACATTTATAATGGTTTTACTACCACTGCTGCTGCAGCACCAGCAGTGTCTGCCGGTGTACGGAACATCTAGAAAAAAGGGCGTTAACGGCCAATCATTGCCATTGCGCTGGGCTAGTACATACGTAGATATGCACATATCGACGACACGCAAGTACTTGTAACCCATTTAAACTATGCACGATACGACAACGTAAGGTTCTTTGATGTAAATGCATACATAAGTACGTGTCTGTGCTATCGTGCGTTTTGATTGCACTATTTAGACACCACTACTACCGAGCGGCGCCCGAAATGGCCATGCCATGATGGTATCAGCTCATGTTTATATCTGAGTGAGTTGTGGGACGGCCACCCATCCACACCTGCGATCGACGCCGACGCTGTAGGCGTTCGCGCAAGCGCGAACAAATGATTTAGTTTATGAGCATACGGTCTGGGTAAGTGTGTTTTTGTTACATCAAAGTGTTTCGAGTCAATCAACAATTTAGCGTTTTGCTAATTCTGCTATGGACCAAACGGCTGCTCGTACCGGGGCGTGGTATCTATCACATCTGCTCCAGCACTGTCTGCATCGACATCCATCCTGTGATTCACGAAAACCCTCCACGTTGCACGACACGTGATGAAATCCGTGGTCTGTAAAGGCTGTAGTTCGATGTCGATTTCTAACCCACCTAGCCCGCCACTCAGTGCTCGTCATTGCTGCTGTTTCATAAAGCCCTGTGTTCAATAATTTTGGGTCGCCAGTTCTACATATAAACGTCAAAGACGCACTATTTTCTTCAGATTCCATCGTTTTTGCAGATCTTGCGTCAGCAGCGGCCACCCCCCCCCCCCCGCCCAGAACGTGGACAACCTTTTTCCTGCATATATTTGATAGCACAAAAACCCTCTTTGGAAATAAAAATCTCACCCCGTCAATGAAACGCAATTCGCCTACCCCCACCTCATTCCATATTAGTGGAACGTCATATATGGCAATGGGTGCTATCTGTGGGCATTTAATTGCCGCATATGTGGGCATTTAATTGCCGCAGCTGCCATGGTGGCCTTTCTGATTTTCTCCTATATAAGGCAATGCCCAGGAATGTAAATTTGTTTACAAATTTTATTTCTGTTCATCTTATTTAAAGCACGTTGCCCCTGGCCATGCAGCCACCCATTTTCTTCTCAAATTCTTCTTTTCAAATTTCATAGCTACTATGTTTCCCCAATTAACCTTCAACCCCTTCTCATCCATAAATGTAGCTCATCGATTCATGGCTTGGGTCACCCTGGAAAGGCTGCATCCAAAGATAACCACATCATCTGCGTTCAGTAAGATTCTGGCCCACTCTCGGGCCCAGTCCGTTGTTATTTGCTCTGGTAATCCACCCAGAACCACGCAAAACAGCAATGGGCGCACCCCTTCGCCTGTGCCTTGAGCCATCTCCTCGCAATGTCGACCCCGTTATCAATCAGCACCGTGGTTTGTTTTAAGATATTGATAAGTAACCTACGAATTGCTCTCGGCATTTCCAATTTTGCCGGCTCTTCGACTATCTTATCTCTTGGTGATATGTCAAAGGCTGCCTTTAAATCCACAAACACAAAATAAAGATAACTCCTCGGATTGGACAGCGTATCCTAGATTAGCCTTAGCAGCTCCCCAATTATTAAGTAAGTTGCTCTTTCCTTCCTAAATCCGTGCTATTCCACCGGTATTACCCCCATCCTCTAAAAAATACCTCCGTCCCCTAGCTATTATACCTGAGAATATCTTAAATATTTGAGGTAACATAACCTGAGAATATCGTGTACGGGAAGCTATTTATTGCTGTTGCCCTCCAAGCCTCTGGTTCGGCATTTACTCATTTTTCTTTTCGAATGAATATTAAGGACACTTCCCGCCAGGCCCGTGGAAGTTCCCCCGTGTTTAAGCATTCATTGAATAGGGCTTGCCAGCATGGTACCAGAACCAGTGTGTCTTTCATGTGTTCATTCCTTATTAAATCCTTTCCTTGCGCATTTCCCCCGTGGTGCTCTGTCTATTGCTTACTATCACTTCTCTGGGTGAAATTGCCCTCATTATCCAGACTCCCGATTTCTCGGTTGTCCCTTCCCACGGGCCTTCGTCTTCTAGCGGCGCTTTCGGAGTTGTGTCCAGCCCGGCCAATATCCTCCTGAAATGTTCAACCGACTTGCTCGTCTCGACTGAAAATGTTTGCCTTCCCTTACGCTTCAGTCATGTATGTGAGCGTTCATCAGTCTCCCTTATTGCTGCTCACTCTTTCGTGTACCAGTACTTTTCGTTCTCTTCTATATACGATTTCTTAACCAACCTTTTAAGCCAACGAAGCCAGCGGCCTTATCATCGGAACAGTCTTTACGTAATCTCGCGTCAAGCCTACTAGCCTGTTTGGCCGCCCTGCACCGTTCGTTAAATCAAGGTCTTTTGCAGTTCGTAGCAATCTGTCTGGATTGCTGCATGGCATCGGGAGAACCCTGCTAAGCTTCTGTAAGAGCACATTACCGGTAAGTTTCCTCCCTGAGACTTCGCTCCTCCCTTGCGCTTGAATATTACCCTTAGTTTTTAGCCGGACACGCATAGGACGTAATTGCAACAGATATAGACAGAAGGGACACACAATTTACAGGGGACGACGATCATTTACAGAAAGGTGCGGGACTCAGAAGGCATGTATATATATTTTTTTTATATATGACCTGATTTTTTGGAGGGCAAATTAAACACATTTGTTGTTTAAATTTGTTTTTACATTCCTTACTAGATAGCTCTAATGCACATCTAGGCTGGGTGATGTTAAGAAGACAACGTCAACGGTAGCGGCAAATGTCGAAGAAATGGAAAAATTGATCCAGGGAAGAAAGGATGAATACGAGAGGCGCGCCGTTGAAGAGGAGGCTGTAGTGTTAGACTTGAGCCACAGCAGCAAAGAGGTAGAAAAAAGACAAGACAAAGTGCGCGATGCGACGGGGGCAGGAGACGACAGCAACAGAGAAACAGCAACGGGATCACCAGAGGGGGTGCGCGGAAACAGCGCCACAAGTTGAGAAGAGAAAGAAAGAGGCTAGTCAGCGACAAGAAGAAGAAAAGATGCTAGCGGTCGAGAAATAGCAGCAGCGACGGCAGCAACCACAACAGCGACATTAACCGCTACAACAACAAGAAGAGCAGATATTTCGGGTAACTTCTACCGATCGAACAGAAGAGGCGGTGGCTATTAAACCAGTGGGAAAACGGGTGATAGTTGCTAGAGACTCAAACGTAGGCATAACAGAGGAACAGGTCAATCGGATGGGTACTAATACAGAGGGGAGGGGGCGGGGGGGTATTTTATCTCTATGAGGGGCCGAGGAAGAAGAGATATTGTGGTAGCAACTAAGCTAGGTATTAAAATGTTCGATAATGTGGAACATAGACTGGTGTTTCATGGGCGACTGGTAGATGTTTTTCAGGCCCGGGGTATCGAAAGTGCTGTGAATGAGAATGACACAGAGGTACAAGACCTCATAATATTTTGCAAACGGCGAAAAGTGGTGCTTACAGTGTGGTCTCTCCCAATAATGGTGGATGCTAAAGAAGGACGGGAGTATCGGGGTACGTGCAGCGCAGTCGATAGGAAGATTATGCAGTTGGTCAGGGCAGCGAATTACGAGTAGTTGTCTCTTGAATACGTTTAAGACAATTCACGGGACATGACCTCCGACGGAGTGCACTACGGCGCGATAGTTGCTGTACTAGCGGCACGACCAATTGGCAAGAGGGCGTGCAATTGGCACAATGTTGATTTGATTATAAAATCAACTTAACAATTAAAAGAAATAGCCAATGCGCAAGTGGGATATAGGGAAACGGCACACGAGGGGGACGCAGACGTAGAATCAGCAAAATCGAGGCAGCGCACCGAAAACGAACGGGTTGCCATGTTAAATATGAGAGGGAAGAGGCGAAGAGGAAAGTGGGAACAACTATATAACTTGCTAAAAATAAGGTCTGTCGATATCATAGTAGTAACGGAAACGCATTTGTGTAGGATGGAAGTGCCACCAGGTTTGACGGGATACAATTGGTATGGTACAAATCGGAATACGGACAAGTTTGGTTCTTGTTACAAACAAGAAAACACGTTTGGTGGAGTTGGGATAATAACCAGAGATGCTATTTCGTGCGAAGAAGTTGGTGATGCCAAAATGAAGGATCTGGTGGTTATAGAGGATACACCTGTAAGGACAATATGGGCAGTTATGGGTACAGAGCGCCAAGCAACACGGAAGAAGACGATGAGCAGTTTTTTTTATAAGAGTACATAAAGTAATTAAAAAACATCCGAATACGGGAGGGATAACATGTCTGGGAGATTGGAATGCACATATCGAACAGCTAGATGGACGAGAAGACAGAGCGGGCAGGGGACTGATGCAACTAGCAGAGTCGAGCGGGGTCAATTTTTAAGTTTGAATCCGCGGCTAGAAGAGAAATATACGTACACATAGGAGGATAAAAAATCGTACGTACATTAGGTACTGACGAAGGGTAAAATAGATAAATGGGTAGAGGAAATCAGGATAAATGAAGAGGACACATGCAATGTTGGAAGTGATCATAATTAAGTAGAAGTGAGCTGGAGGAAGAAGAAGTAAGTACGTAGTAGTACGCGTAGTTGTACAGAAAAGATGTTTGGACAAACACAAATTAGCGCAGACAGTAGAATACACAAAACAGCTCTTAGTGGAAAAAGTGGGAAAAGGCTGGTAGACGATATGCATAGGCAAAATTAAAGACGCATATGACAATTGTTGTGAGATAGGGAAAAAGAGTTCAAAAGGGAGGAGAACGAGGGTGGTGGAGTGACCAAATATATCGGGCAATATTGGGGTGGAAAAATTGAAGTAAGGAACATAGAAAGGCAATGGGAAGGAACGCGGACAAGGTAGAAGAGTATTAGGCAAATTACAAGGAATCCAATAATAAAACTTAAATGTTAATACAGATGCAATTAAAAATTCAGACAAAAAACATAATAAAGGATGTTGGGGGCTTCCAAGGGCCAGACAAAATAAGCTCGGATATTACAACCACAGCAGATGAAATCGAAGGCGTGGTAAAGAAAATGATTTTAAAAACGGCGTGTGGTCTTGACGGTAATTCGGTAGGAATCCATCGTTGGCGTATCCAGGCGTTGGGAAAGAAGTACGTGTTTTATATAACGAAGCAATTTAATCGTATCTTTAGAGGGGGCAGACTCCCGAAGGGTTGGCGCAAGGAAAAATGTATCTTCTTCCCAAGGAGGGGTAGATAATAACACTTTTTAAAATAGGCGACCAATCATAATTACTCCTATAACGTATCGAATATTTATGCAGGTGTTTAAAAGTAGAATGCAGAGTATTCTGGAGACAAATGATAAAATAGGAGAATGGCAGTGCGGATTTAGGAATGGGTATAGGCTAGATGATCTTATTTTTCTACTAAGTCAAGTTGTGGAAACATCGAGATTGCGGGGACAAGGGTGTGTGGCAGGACTTAAACTAACATATATTATGGTCGGCAAAACAAGGTTGTATTAAGTTATGTTGGACGAAGGTGTTGAGAGAAACTGAGTGGAGTTACTAGAGGAAATTTACGGGAATAACACGATACGAATAATAATGAACAATAGCAGCCGAACAATCAAGGGAGTTTATAGTCGCTAAGGAGGTCAGGCAAGGCTGTCTGTTACCATCGGTTATTTTGTATGTATATGGAAAGAATAGCGTGAAGAATTAATAGCACGGGTTTAGGATGGCAAATAGGGGAAAAGGTTGTATATATCAAGATACCCGTAATGCTGTTTGCTGACGATATGGTAGTGTTAGGTCAGGACACTAGGGAAGTTCAACAAGTGTTGAATGCATGTGGGGAAGCAGCGGAAAAACTGGACATAGCGTTTAATAAAAAAATAGCGCAATTTAGTATTCAAGGGGGTTAGGTGAAAGCAAGCATGTAGTACACAAAAATAAATTGGATTTAAGAAGTCAGTACAAGTATCTTAAGGTGACAATGGCTACAGGAAATGGGGGTTTAATAAATATATAGTCACAAGGAAAATATGGAAGGCCATGTATATGCCAGGATTGCTAATGCCTTTTTGATCCACAGCGCGGGGTTGGGAAAGAAGTTAGAAACAATACAAAGAAAAGTGATAAGATTTGCATTGGGCTGCCATTTTAAATGCGCCAGGCAGTTTCTTGAGGGAGAAGCTGAGAATACCAGAATGTATGCAAAGGGAAGTACAAAGTAAGTTAAAATTTAGTAGGATTAAAAATGTCACAAATAAAAGAGAAATTAAAGATGCAGCTGGTGAAGACGGCGCTAAGAACCAAAACGAAGTGGGATTGCAGAGTAGAGTTCGCAGCTAGGGTATTGGGTACAATAGTCAGCAATGGGCAAGAGCGATGGAGAGAGAAGATCGGAGAAAATGGTGAAACTGAAGGTACACAAGCCATATAAGGCAAATGGACATTGGCGATGTGTTCCAGATTAGGTTTGGCAGGTATATATAAAAGAAAAAGGGGGAAAGGGGCGGGGTATATGATGGTCTAAGAGCGGGTATATGATGATTTAAGAGCGAGTGGGCCACTGATACCAGGTCAGGCATTTTGAATACAAGCATACAAAGAGCTAAATATAGGGAGGGGCAAAGTACAGAATGTCGACCATGTAGCTAAATTTTAGTAAGGACCTGGTCGAGTTAACCAGAGGGTGTTTCAATGGAAAGCAAATAGTCAGAAGGTATTGGAGAATATACTGAATATACAGATGCGCAGGTAACATAATTGCTGCCGCTCTAAGCGCTTCTGATATAAAAGGGTGACATGCGTATTTAGGTATACATACCAAACGAATAATAAATAAATCAAATAATCACACACACATATGTGTGTGTAGTGTCGACGTACCTTCATGTATGTTTTTTTCATACTTAATTTTTCTTTTTTCTAACACTTTATTTTCATACTTTATACATTTTACCTTCAATGTGTTTGTTATTTTTTTATGCTTGAGACTTTTGACGGGCCCGGCCCGTCAAGAGTCTCTAAATCAAGTGAGTAAGAATTGTACAGGTACGTAGCGTCCTAGAAAATACTTGCCAAAACTCGTTGTCTATTCGAATCGTTTCAGCTTCTGTCACCGAACACGTGTCGCATAATCGATTATCATAATTACGCTTGAGCAAACACGCAGCGCTGGTATCCTCCCCTCATTGTTTGCGCCTAGTAGGTCATCCGATATAAATGAAAATGTATGTAAAATCCCTCAAGGTAACCCTCGACACTGGGTTATCCGGAACCAAACTGACGTCTGAAACATGTTGCCAGAAACGCCCAGCGAGCCGGCCTTAATCTGGCATGGATCTAGTCAAGATGCTTTCACGGAATCTGCTTGCAAGAGGGAGGCCTTCTCGACATAGTTAGGTTCACATATACCTAGCTATGGCAGGAGGTGCCACCATTAATACCTGGCGTGAAGATCACGAAGCGTGACTTGACTCTGACTTGCAATGAACTGATGTACTGCACATAACAGTTGCTGCTCGTAACTAAAATGTGCTTGATCTAGTTAAAGAGGCGACTTATGCGACTTTAAGCTGGTGCTGCTATCTTTAAGGACAACTTCTGCCTTCACGCATCCAAAATCCATGAATCTTTGTATTAGCTTATTTAAGTTCTCCTTTATGTTTAAATGAGTTTTGCAAACTTTCCATTTGCGGTCTATGATATAATGCATCGAACAAATTCTAAATTCTATCATGAGAATTCCCGAAAAAAGTCATTTGGCAGATAGATTATATAAACGGGCTCTTTAACTGTACTAGTATCAACACGGTATGGCTCCATGAGTCATCGGAAAACTTGACCCTGGAGGAGCATGCGGAAAACTCAGCCCTGCAACAAAAAGATAAACAAATACTTGAAAAACTTAAATCGAACTATCCCAAATTTTTCTTTTCGAATCGAACAGGTGTCAGTGTTTAGCATTTTAATATCTTCCAGATACATTCACTTACTCTTCATTAACATTTAGACGTTTAATATACCTTTTTTTGGACGGGAAGAAAAAATGCGCACTTTACGCACATCCAAAGCGGGTAGTGTGGGACTTGATGCCGATGCTGCTGGCATAATACCCACTACAAACATCTTACCTAAATGGCCCCAGGAAGAGGCGAGAAAAGCTGGAACTGCTTTTTAATACTACTTCAACTCCGCACTCAAAAGTGAAGCTCCAGTGACTCAGCAAGAAGCACAAACAATAAGAAAGACTGCTACGATACGACCTCAATAACATGTTTGAACTCTGCCTCTGATGCAAGCTAAAGTCATACAGAAATTTAGCAAACAATACAAGTGTTAACAACTTATTTTTATTAGTTTATTGTAACCTAAATCCAAACAATTATTTGATAGAGGTACGTGCCTGTCGGGATCAAACCCGTGACACCTAACAACAGTTGGCCATTCATCGAACCAGAATACTCCTCAGACTAGTCTTCAAAGTTTTCAGAGTCCTGCTCGAGCATCCATTTAGCCGATTGTATGTCGTCGGCATTCCATATAAGATCAACTGTCTCCTGAAAGGCAGCTCTGTTCGTTTTGTCCATGAGTTCGTCGAGTAGCTGATCCAGCGCTTCGGCGGCCTCTGCGCTCCGGCCGGCTCGCAGCAGATTGTCGGTCCGTCCAGCAAGGTGATGAAAGACGCTCTCGGAAAAGTACCAGGATATGAAATCGGCCGTCTCACCAAGCGGCTGCTGAAGAAGTCGGTGCACATTTGTAGCAAACGTGATTGTTGACTCTAGCTGATGCAAAGACGTGCATGCGTTCAAGCCGCGGCACTATGAGATGTCCGGCATCGTTGTACAGCCTGGGGTCGACGTTGCGCCTCAATGTCACCGGCTTGACGAATAGATCTGACGCAGTTGAGTGCCTAGAAAGCATCAAGGGAAACCAGTTGAGTGCCTAGAAACCATCAAGGGAAACTAGCTAATGCAAAACAGTAGCAAAAATAACTAATGCAGAGCTTCCAACCCCCGTGTGCCCGTATGCAGCTATTACGACGTTTGGCTACACTATCTGCATTTCAAAAGTGGCATACGTTATGAAATGAATGAAGCTCGATCGAAGAATTAATAAAACATATACTGGATGGAAGGATTTATTACTCGAATGACACACACATATATGTATATATATGTAAGGGCCTCATTGGGTTGCTAGGAGGAAAACACGAATATTGACCAACACCACGACTGTAGCTTTTATTTCGTCCGACTTCTCTGCGACGTTGGCACAGCGCCGTATCTCCGGCCTGTCTTACTACACTCCGATCCCTCCTCGACCGTGTCTCAACAACGTCTCTGCTCACTAACTGTAATGTCGTCAGTTCTACCGGCACTTCGTGCCAGTAACTATCGCTAAGCTCCCTCTCACAACCTACCTAGCTACTTATAACAACGACGTTACTCTACAGTCTTACATTTTATATATATATATATATATATATATATATATATATATATATACCGGAATAAGTTAGCCCTTTATATCAGAAGCGCATAGAGCGCCAGCATAAAAGAGCATATGGAGAAATCTAGGACTTGCTTAACAATCCTTGTGAGAGACCATGGTCGCGAA
Source organism: Dermanyssus gallinae (assembly GCA_003439945.1). NCBI lineage: Eukaryota > Metazoa > Arthropoda > Arachnida > Mesostigmata > Dermanyssidae > Dermanyssus > Dermanyssus gallinae. The sequence goes on from QVRM01001919.1 coordinate 16,613, forward strand.
TGTTGCTAACTTACTCTTTAAATTAAAGCTGAGTGCAATAGTTTGTATATCCGGCTTGACTACGCCTCGACATTTGTCTTAATGAATGGCCACACAGAACCCGTTAGAACTTGACGTGCAAACATTGTGACAGTTGCATCGGAAAGTCGATGTATACAGTCAAGAAAAACATTTATCGATGAATGCTTATTTCACAATAAGTCGCCATTTTAAGATGGCATATACATACATATAATATAATTCTGCCATCATATAAACTTTTAACACTTCAGCGACAGGCAACTCGCTGCGTGGTATTTAGCCCACAAATGTGAGCAGAACCGCATTGATCGCCAACCTGGTGAAATCCTTGAATCGAACACATAAAGTGATGGTAGCCATACACAACGTTCCATACCTACATATGCCGACTAGTACATACCATTCAATCCTAAAACTCTCCCTGGCGAGGTACACATCTAACTGCGCTATTCTTTCGAGGCCTCGGTCACCTGCCGCTATTTCGTTATATAAACGCAAACTATCATAGCGATTGTTTGTTCGTCTCTTTGTAGTATCTCCACCACAACATGTTCACTCTTACCACTATACCGCACTGATCCACGTTCTTTCATTATTCATCATCTTACATAGACTTTCGACCTCTCCGTTGGCTCCTCACCCAACCATCGCCTTAGCCAGGGCCGACTCCAACTTCATTATCCCCTTTTACACTCTCTTCTGATTTGACTACGTAACAATTTAGGTACGCTGGCATTTACCTGACTCGGGCCTGTGTTTTCACTTTACAGGCAATATTTTTATTCACTTCCGCGGTAGTTCTCTGTTCCCCCTCATCATTCGTTTACCTCATAGGCTTACTCAGTGGATTGCACGCCACCGGCCAACTTGTCGCAGTGCCATACTTGGTATGAGTGAGTCGCGCTCTCGTATGTATGAGTCGCGCCCAGGCTCAAACTCTTGCTCTTTCGCGTATCGCCCCTGGCCAATCTTTTTTTGAGGAGAATTAAATGGAATTACACAAGATCGCTACGAGCAGGGAATCTCACTTCCTATTTCTAGTAGCGTGGAACTCGATCCCAGCGGATGAATATTACCCTGCCGAGATCCATACCCACTAAATGCACCCTATGAAGTTCTATGAAGATCTGGGCCACTCTCAGGTGGCCCAGATCTGCATAGAACAGCATTATGAGCCATTAAGAAAGTAGCGAGCGCACTCTATATGGCCTCTTTCGGTGCCCGGCATTCAAAGAAAGTGTATTCTGGGGCGAGTTTTGGGGTTATCACGCAGAAAAGGCAGGATATCTGATGGGGCCTTCCCTAATCGATGCAGGTATGATTGGAGGCCATCTCGCCCCGTGAGGGCCTGCGTTAGGAAGAAGGTTAGGTCCCCACCTGGCCGTGTTATGCATGCTTTTATATTGGTAGCAGTTTGCTCAAGCTTTTCCTGGACCTCAGAGGAGAAAGTGCCCCACTCGGCTTACCAATGGCGAGTTTCCCTCCTTCCTTATCGCACTCCGTATGCATACCCATAATCCACAGAGGCTGTCTCTCGGATGCCTTGTGGCCCCAGAGTATATCTTCGCTGAGCAGCACGTTTGTGCTGATTGCTCTATATCGTTGTATTACTCTATGGGCTGCGCTGCGCCTAGGCTTGCGCTATTCTTGTACAGTCATGATGGGACCGGTGCATCTTGTGGTGTACTTCTACTTTTCCTCCTGTCTTCTGCCGTAATACGTCAGCAAACGTTGCATCACTTCCTGGTTTATGTTTTAACCAGGGTTTCTTTTGTGTGGACACGGGGGCGTAGCCTTTTGATCATGACTTGTGAGGAGTACCCCTACGCTGTCGTTATATAGACGGATATTGTTTCCTTCTGCTTTTCTGAACCCAGTTTCTGGCACGTGTCAACTAGAGGGCTCGCTATATTAATGGTTGCTCCTTCAAAAAGACTACCTCCTTTGCGAGAAGTTCCTGCCTTGGCTTTCCATCTGTCTAGTTTTAAGGTTTTCCTTTAAGCTCTTCAGGCCCACCGCCTTCCGTGGCGGCGTGGTATAGGGGACTAGTTCGCTAGTTATGGTTGTCATCTACCGGGTTATCGCCGGCTCGATCCCCGATGGTGGTCGAATTTTCTGTGAGCAATGCTCACTGAGAATAGATGATAACCCATACAACTGAGAGTCAGCGGCCATGCTGCCACAAGGACTGTCTGGGAAACCCTAGACATCTCAAGATGTCCGGTCCTCGGTGCATTGACGTTGTGCCTCACGGCGGTTCCAAGTCTGTAGGGAACGGAGGATAATCACCTTCTAAAAAAATGAGGTCTACCGCCTTCAGGTCGGCAAGTGCCTCCTCGTCATATGCGGTAAGCTCTGTGTTCTCACAGGTTTTTTACGCGACTTTGTACTTGTGACCCGTGTGAGGTGTGCACTCCCTCTCAACTTCACTTCTTCCGGGGAGATCGCCATGGTGGTTGGTTCTTCCTCTGCGTACTTGTCCTTGAAGGATAGCTTGCTTTCACTCTCAGAGATTTGCACATCTGAGATTATGCGCGCTCGAGAGCTCAATATAGTCTGCAGAGCTATCTTGAGGAGTAGTTCTGCCCTTGGCTGCCTCTACATGGGCTTGTATGTCTTTCCTCCATTCGGGGTTATCTTCGTTATCATTTCTAGTTAAACAGGTTGACCCAGCTGAGGTAGGGCCTACTCGGCTCTTTAAACAGATTATTTTTGTGTGTTATTTGGTAGATTGTGGTTTCTGAGTTCAGATGCGTTTGCAGAACTTGGGCCCAACTTATAGTTCTCGAGTTCCAGAAAACAATACCGAGTCTGGTGCTTTCCAGAGAACGGTTTCCCTCCGGGGTTCCCTTCGTTACATATGTGGATGTCTACCCCACCCGTACCAATCAACCGTTTCGAAGATATAACTCCTTTTCCACCTCTATTGGCCCAGCTTGAGTTTCATCTTGTTGCTTATAGCTTCCACCCCCCAAAAAGTGCTATTGCTTGCGCGGGTCTGGAGCCTATTCCCCCTTGGCTGATCGTACGACCAAGATGGCCTCCTAAGCATACCAAAATGGCCGCGCCCAGCAGCTATGCGTGTTTTTTTTCGTTTCTGGCCGTGGTCTACATGGTCCTGGGGATTCCTGTGGAACGCAATACACACTAGTTGCTGACCTTTTTGCCGTAAGCAGTAGAAGAAAGTTGCCAGCTCCTGTCCAAATTTGATATTGAGACTACAATACTCTTCTTGCGCAGCTTTCACCACCAGCTGCCCACTGATTTCAGTATAAAACTGCCCTTTTAAGGAGCTCGCTGTGAGCACATTCGTGCAATAAACGCGTGCGTCCTGGCGGTCTTTCTGACGCTTACGAGGGTTCGGTTAAATCGTTCGATCAGGTCGTTTGCCTGTGGATGGGCTACCCGAAGTCTGTTATGAACTGCCTGAAATCCTGGCTCACAAAAGACGCTTCATCATCGCTAGCGAGTTTGTCTGGGACTCTTTCTCAGTGAAATAAGCGATGCAGCATCCAATCGACGATGTGTTGGCTTCTGTCGCCAATTCCACTCTAGTCTAGTTTGAATGGCAGTCTACCAGGATTATCACAAATCTCGCGGTCCCCAGCGATCTATCGGGTCCGTTGATGCCTATGGCCAGCCTGCTCCACGGCTTTCGTGGCCAGTCGGTCACTCGAACTGGCGCTTTGGTGATCTTGGCTGTTCGTCCGCGATCGGCATATCAAGCACTCATGCGATTTGGTAGGTGGTAATTGGCTGTACCGCCTTGCTATACCTGCCACTATAATACCGAGCAAGATGACTTAGTGGCAAAAGCCTTTGCCTTGCATTCGGGAGATCTGGGTTCGAAACCCAGACCGGCCACTCCTAAATTGGTTTTCATGTTTCCCAATTTAAACAAGGTGAATGCCGGAGTGGATTAGAAATCGACCATGATCGAAAAAAAACGGGGAGCACAGATGTCTCAATAAAAATAGATGGTGCCTTACCATCCAAACCCCATTAAAAAAAATCTCTATTTATTTGCTTACGACATACCTAACGGCATTCTCAGAACCATATCCGGTAAATTGTTGTATTATAGTTAACATTTTTTTAATCTGTAGACTAATAAAAAAACGATACATTTAGTATTTAATTCCATGGTTACAGGGAAATGTGAGCAACTAACTACACCAGGGCTTGTGAGAAGTGCTACCAGTCAAGCTTAACCTCGAGGCAGCCCCTCATTGTGCCCATAATTGCGGTCCCATTGCCGCGCTGAGCCGCCAGAGATATCCGCTGATGTAGATGGTCTAAAGCTCTGTTGTCTTCTGTCGCCTGTTCGATTCGTTTGCCAACCTTCTGTAGGAGCGACCATGCCTCAAGATCTGGCCCCTCGAGTGTCTCAAATACTAGCGGCACGAAAATGAACTCGTTGGCGAGCTAGGCATATTGTCTCATTGTTCACAATTATAGTTGACTAGCCTTTCTATACCAACAAACAACCTGCTTTAAAATTATTCTAGCCTTTCTGCCGCTCATCGCACTATTCTTAGCGACACTCGCCCCTCCCCAGGCTCAATGTTATGCTACCAGCGCCTAGTAGTCGTTTTGTAATTTGATTCGTCTTGCCCAGATATACAATCTTTATGGCAAGAACACGCTAATGTTTTTTGTCTCCTGTAGAGTGTCTCCATTCAAGGAGGTGGTCGCCCATATGATGACCTCGGCGGAGTCATGAAGGGAGGCGACGAACTTGTTCGACGCCGTTTTGATACTCAAGACAGCCAAGGAAACGGCCAGGCGGGAGAGCCTTGAGCGGGTCTCTCGGGAGAGTGGTCGAGACGAGGAGCCGAGGGAGGGGGAGGAAGTAGCCAGGCCCTCATAATCTCGACGCACCCTCACAGGACGGATTACAAAATAGCATCCCCCTATCCAACCGCAGGTAGACATGTGGGATGATAGTCAGGGATAGAGCTGATTGAAGGAGAACGGCAGAGACGCCTCTCCCACGGCTTCGAAGTAATGCCAAAGTAATACCGAGCCTGGGGGGGGGGGTGGGGTGGAATCCGGGTTTAGTGGGTTTGCGAGTCTCACACTAGTCACGCAGGCTGCTAGTGGCGCATGTGCATCATGCATTCCCAAAACCTCCCAGACAAAAAAAATTGTCTCCATTGTATTAGACTGGGTGTCGTTTACGCAAAGCCGCCGGCCTCTCTTACCTGCACGGATTCATGTGTCCGATGCGTACGCCGCTAATGTGGTTGCTTTAACGGGGTATATAGTTTATATCGCTAACGCTTTTACTCTGTTTATATATATATATATATATATATATATATATTTGTTTATTTCGCAATAACATTGCATTTCAAGATGTTACATAGTTACACTACAGTTCATTATATACAGTTTGAACTTTTACTCTGTTTGCACCTGTTTAGCTCGATTGGAAATTGCCGCTGCCCCAGACAAACGTATCGTCTTTCTGCAGCAACCGTTACATTGGCCATATTACGTCTTAAAACCCCCCGACACGCATCACATGTGATGCGCGTCGGGGGTTTTAAGTGTGCATCACACATTAGCGGATCTGAGACGCGTTCGGCGGTTTCTCCATGTCTCTAATCGCCTACACACTATCGCTGGATGGACAAGTTCCATTTGCACCCACTTCGTCCAACGAAATTAAAGGCGTTTGTGCCAATTACGCATTTGTTGGTTATTGTTATTCCCACCTGCCGAATTCGCTCCAAAACACGGGCCTTTGATCGTGCTGATTTCGCGACCATCCGAAAACCAACTACAATATCGTCCAGGTACATTACCACCCCTCTAAGTTTCTTAGCGTTGTTCTCAGTATTCTCTGGAACGCGGCCGGTGCTGACGCTCCCAGAAGTACAGCTTGAATCTAAACAATTCACGTAAAGTGACGACCGCTATTAAATGTACCAAATATCTCAACCTGATGGTATGCCGCTTATTATTATTATTATTATTGTAGCAAAAATAAAATAAATTTGTCGTAAAATTACCTTTGTTCGACGATGAGAATGCTAAGAAGAACGTTAGTGAGGTCACGCCGCGAAACTTCAGCGCAGTGCACCCAGTATTTTAGAATGCATACGAGGAAAAGCCTACGCGACCTTAGTTCACTCAACAACGATTTCCGGACGGCTGTCACATGGAAGCGCAAATCACAATTCAAATAAAACATACACTTTGTATTGCACTCGTGGATTGCTAGAACAGAAGACTTACAAAGCTGACACTAATTACTATATGTTTGGCAATAATGGGGGCATTTAAGCATGGTAGTTTTAAACCAATCACTTATGTGGTAGAATAATTTATTAGTGAGAGCAAACATTAGCTAGTGAGAAAGTTAACTTTTGTGGGAATTCGGAAGATATAATATTGAAACATACTTAGACATAAAAGAAAGCAGACCGCTCTCTGTTCCTCGGACCACAGCTCAACTTCGGAAAGAGTTGGGATCTCCAGTGGCTCGCCGCGATCCTCAGGGTCCCAGAGCTGACACAGAGTAGACACAGATATTTCTTCCAATCTATGATCCACCCTATCAGTCTCTACAGCGAAATCGACACAACAAAATAAAATGCATGTTATCCTATATATATATATATATATATATATATATATATATATGTTTATTTGTAACAATTTCTTCATGCATGGTTTGAGATTCTACAGTACAACTACCAGTGTTATAATGGTGTTTATATTACTATTTTTAATACAACTGTAATTGACAATTTTTAATAACAACCCGTACTTAGCAAAAACGTAAATTAGATTAATGCTTTGAAGCGAAAATGTGTAAAGCTTTTTGTTCATACCTTGCACAAAATGGCTTTCCTCTTCCAAATCTTCGCCTGGCAGTCGAAGAAGTATAGCATAGAGAATGCGTCGAAGTCGCAGGGAAACTAGATGGCAAGACTCCTTGTCTGGATTTTCAGTCAAAATCATCATGTAGTGATGGCCTGATACAGCCGTGTCCAATAAACCCGGAAGAAGCTTACTCTACAGCCACAGCCATAAAAAAGAAACGAACATTTATGCACGTAAGTATATTTAATAAAAAGTTATATTTGCATCGGTTACAGCGACGGACGGTTAGCAGTGCTCGTCTTCGAGAAATCTTCCTTTTTGAACACCCTCAATCATACCTATGTGTCTACACAAGTTTCGGGTCCAGATAACTAGCAATATTAAAGTCTAGATAACACAATTGATTTATACAGCGGAATATACACATTTAATTATATAATGATGAAATAACGGAATAGCATGTTTACAAGTAGATACGTAGATTTGAATAGATCATTAAAATGTGCAGAGCGACGTAAAATCCGTCAACATAAGAGAAGGCCGATGAAAATAACGTCATAAAACAATGCAATTATAAGGAAATGTCAATCTTTTCGTGAGAACTACTCTACACGGCATTCAACGCGTGGCTTAAATTTTATATATAAACGCGCCCTAGTAAAAAAAGTAAAGGCCATTGATTTTTCGCCCATAAAAAGCTTAAAATGCTTACCCACATCCTGCAAAATGACCCAAGCAAAAGGTTCTCAACGAGACAGGGTTACAAAAATGTCAGGCCTAAAGATCTATTTCCTCATAAATCCTAAATGCCTCTCACTAATACTGCAGATCACGCCTTTCAGACGCTTGCCTTGACAAAAAGCAGTGCGATAGTGTCTATAATGCTAGGGTCCCATATACCAGTGCAATCAAAGCTATTTTGTCCTCCAATATTTTGTTGTATTGGAATATAAAATTATGTTCCGCCGCGTCGAATGCAATCTAACAGATCATGCAGGCCTCCGATGCAGTACTCGTTTTAGCGATCTCGGTCGACGTAAGAAGGAACGACTCATATCACCCGGTCCATGCGCGTGATCTTTGCACGCTGATGATTCTTCTCGGCGATTGTAACGCCGCCCGTGCACGTGCATTTCGCTAGCTTTCTGGGCTGTCGGGTGCCCACCGGCATATATTTAAGGAATTATTGTCATTTTGAGATTTCTTATCTTCCTCGAAGCTTAATGGAAGCTGGTGCAGCGGCAACCCTATCTCGGCGGCGACCAGGACGACCGAAGGCGCGGCGAAAGTAAGACGTGCGCAGAGGGACGAAGCGCTTCTGGGTATATTAATTTTTTTGGGGGACTGGCCCTCAGCCAAAGTTTAACGTCCACGAGACTGCTTTTCGCATTGCTTCATGGACAGACTCCCATAAAAACAAATGTGCAACAGTAGGGCTCAAACCCACGCACCTATGTGTCTCCTCCGGTCGCCAGGCGCAGGCAAATGCACCACGTCACCAGGCTCGACACCTCTAGGGTAGTGTATGGATAAGATTTCAATTTTTCAATTACATATATGTACATACCATGTATATATATATATATATATATATATATATATATATCAGCAGTATATATATATATATATCAGTAGTGACGTTAGGCACGGGGTGGCTAAACGAAAGGTTGGTGAACGCATAACCGTCGCCGCCCGGCCATGGGGGTGGTGGACACTACAAATGGCGCAGTCCAAGGATCAGGCAGTTGATGTGTGGAAAAAGATGGCCACAGGTCTGCCACCCCACCTCCGTTCCTGGCATCCGTGAACCGGCCAGCAACACCGCGGACGGAATTGAGGAGCCAGCTTGATATTGAGGAGCCAGCTTATTCTGGAGCAAAAGTTCCACAAGTAAGAGAAAAGCTCCTGCTCAAAGAGGCCTGGTCGGCCGAACAGGCCCTGACGGCCGCGGTACACGCGGAGAAGTGTGTCACGAAAGCCAGATTGAATTACGGGACGACACGAGTAGGGGAACGACGTACGGAAAGGCCGGCGGAACGAAGCGCACCAAGGCTGGCGGTAGGACGAGAACACGAAATGGGCAGATGCCAGGTGCGCGGATAAACAAGCCACGAGTACGAGGTCGAAATGTGCCCGGCAGAATGAGTGAGACGCCGAAGGTATGCAAAGTTTGGCCATTTTGGCCGAAAGTGTACGAACGCAGCAGAATGTACAGGCGATCGGCATAGAGGAGCACCAACGGTCGGATTGTTGGACCAAAGGCGAATGCCTGGAGGCGGCGGAGGATGCGCATCATGGAATGGTGAAGACGAAACATCGACTACAAAACACGTTCTGGTGGCTGAATGACGAAAACTGGATGCAGTCTCCCGCGAGAAAACATCTAACAAAACGATGAGGATGAACGAGCGTGAGTGGACGAAAAATAGATCAAACCGATGGATTTGATCACCGAGTCATTTACGGATGTTCTTGGGTGAAAACGAGGTCGAATTCTAAAGACATGGGACCAAATAGAAGATGTCGCCACTCCAGTAGCAAAGACGCGGGGAGTCACGAGATGCGCGGGCAATCTGTGAGCATATAAGGAGGCATAAGAGTAAATGAGTCAGTAGTCGTTGGCGCGAACCAACCAGAGGACGTGTGTCGTTTAAGCGAGAGGATGGCGAACTCGTAACGGTCGCCGTCCGGTCGTGGGGGTGGTGGACACTACAAGCAGTTTCTATAAACCCGTGCAACTAAAACTGTCTTCATTCTGCAATTCCGGTACGAATGGCAAGCAGGTGGATGCCAGTCTGCCTGGGCCAATAATGAGTATATAATATATATATATATATATATACTCGAACCACTAGTTGTGTCTAATGTGCATGATTATAATTTACTCAAAACTGGGTGTTAATATATAGTGGTAACTGGAAAGATATATGCCGTTGCGCAAGTCAAAGCGTGTATCAGCTACGCAAACAAAAGCAGTGACAACACTAAACGCAAGAGAACTACTAGAGAACGCTAGAACTAACGCAAGAGAACGCTAGAAGCAAAAAACTATTTCTATAGCAACTGCTGTTCGTCCCGATTCGGTCCTTTCTGCTGCAACATGCCGCGCCACGTGCTCTCGGAACACAAGCAGCGAGGGCACCAAACTTACCTCCACCGAGATGGCCCGCAGAAACCAATGCGGGTAATCGCGTGTTAGGTAGCGATTTGAACTAATACTGGCTTCCACTCGCCCCAGGACGTCTGCTCCGGGTACGTCGAACGACGCACGAGCCTGCTGCAAGAAGAGGCGAGCCTCTTTGCGTTGCTGCGGCAACAACTGCAACCGCAATTGAACACAACAAGATGTGGAAACAAAACATAAAAGGTACAAAAAAGATGACGCAAACTTCAATACGTTTACATATATATATATATATATATATATATATATGAATATCTATAGAAAAGAAGTGATAAAGGCACTCCATGTTTCTTCTTATAATGTTCCACATCGAACACTGCGCTCCACACGCATACACAATACATAGTTAATAGTTTCGCATAGAAAAACATAGAGATCCGTAAATCCAAACACCGTAAATGCGCAAGGCATCGAACGTCTGTATATGATTTATTGATTGATTTATTGTTCGCTTGGCATGTATACACCTAAATACACAGGTCACCCTTTTATATCAGGGGCGCTTAGAGCCGCAGCATATATATATTACCTACGCATCCATATAATCCATGTCTATTTCAATACCTACTGAGTATTTATTTTCCATTGTGTCAACCTCTTCTTTGTAACATCGACCAGGTCATTTCTAACATTTGGTCCTAGAGCTAAGGCCTCCGACAGCTCTATATCTCTGCTCCCCCTAAGGCTATACATTCTTTAATAATATGTTCGATTGACTCATTCTCTAGCCCATATATATATATATATATATATATATATATATATATATATATTGGCACAGTGGTAGTTGCGGCAAAAACACCAATGATAACAACAACAGCAAATCTAACAGCACTTCTGCACAAACAAGTTCGGCACAAACAGTCAATTAGCTCAGCCGCAACGAGCAAACAAACCTCCTTCGTAATGATACTATCCGCTTCATCAGCTGTGTGCTGGTACAGAAAATCCAAAATCTGGACGGATACACGAATGCTGCAAATAGAAACAAAAAACGGATTAAGTATACACTTATCGATGGAGTAAAATTGTTTTTAGCATGTTCCAATGTATGCGTATATATATATATATTACTTACTGAAATTTACCCGGTGGTACCAAGAGGTGGCACATATGTCTTGAGGGAACGTAGCGGAAGGACGTTTGATTGGGTCGATAAAACAACTTCTTGAACGGCTCAAAAAACTCACATCCCAGGCCTTGCGCTTGCGTTATGGCGAACCATACCTGAGGCGCATACCGGTCCTTAGATTCCTCTAGTGATCGGCAGGCACGTCAAACATAATCCAAACAAATCGAGAAAAGAACCAGCTTAACAAAACTACCGCACAAAAGAACACTCCATTCTCAGTTGCACGGGGCGCAGCTTCTGCCGTTGAGCTGACTGCACCTCTGGCCCACCAGATCAGAGGTCAGGCAAGACAAGAAAAATGCATGCAGAACAGCATTAAATGCACTAGGTATCATTGTCATAATAATAGTTATTATTATTATTATTATTATTGTTGTTGTTGTTTAAAACGTAACAGTTGCGAGGTGTGAATGTGTACTTCTTGTCTTCTCCTAGCTCCTAATTATTATCTAGTAGATAGTATCTGTCAAGCCCGGTCCCGTGATGGCTTAAGTCTGCGCCTCGCAACCGGAGGAGACACATAGGTGCGCGGGTTCGGGCCCCACCGTTGCACATTTGTATTTATGGGGGTCCGTCTATGAAGCCATGCGAAAAGCAGTCCCATGGATGTTAAATCTTGGCTGAGAGTCAGCCCCGAAAGGAATTTTTTGAGATAATAATCGTATCTAAACAAGCCGATCTAAAAACTTTTTAGATAGATTTTCTGAGGAGCTACAGGCTACGGCTGAAAAATGTCAGCCGTAGTAAGATAATGGTACAATGTTATACATTTGTAGACCAGGTGGTTCTGGTGGTTTGTTTGTTTCAGTCAAACCTCTACAACCTTGATTTTCATACATTTGACAAACAGCGGCAGAGTAATAGCTCAAACTTCCGTCGTGATAAAAATTCAGAAAATTGCATTTAAAAACTACCCGCATGACGTGTACAGGAGCATATAACTGAACAGCTTTGTTCTCATCTGTTCTCTCGCATTAACCAGACAGGCACATTCATTTAGCATGGGTCTGTTTCCCGCTCCTATAACAGTGCTGATTTTCTCACAGAGGGACATACGCATGCATGCATCCATGAGAATCATGCACTGGACATTGTACGTTGTAGACACGTGTAGCCAACTAGAGCGAGTGAACATGGTTAGTCTAACAGTTCGACGTCTCACCGACGGGATAAATCGACACTACAGAGCAACCCGTAGATTAACAGAGCTGCGCAGGACAGTTGACAAGAAAAGTAGATTGATTATGGAGGAAGTTATGCACATTTCAACACAACGCGTACTACAGTGGCGCCTCAGCTCACGCCGTACTAGCGATTAGCCAAACCCATAACTGTTACGTGACAAATAGTACCGACCAAGACGTGTGTGGCTGGCGAAGTTCCTGTAGAGAACCGTGGGCCCGACGACAGGCTTTGACGGATCGATCTCCAATGTGTCCCGCAACAGTAGACAGCCGCGGGGAATGTCCTGTAGAAAAAACTTTGTGTTTCCCGAAATAACCACAGCGTCCAGATACTTTGCATAAGCTACGATCTCAATCGTAAAGTCACGGTCGCCGATCACCTAGAAAACAAGGAATTTCGAGAGGCTGAATCTACGCTTTCGTCATATGCTCACGGCTGCTTCCGACTGTTTTGTGTATGGGCCGCGTCACCCCTATTCGTCGCTTCCCAATTTTAAAGCGACTAATTTGCAGTATATCCGTTTGGCGGGCGGAAAAACGTTAGCATCATGATTTAACTAAGCTTCGGCTCCACTGACGTATTCGCCTCCAACATTCACAAGTCAGCATCGATAGTGATATTTTATTATAAAGCAGCTCAAAGTCTATATCATGCTATACAACATAACCATTATTCCATATTACACTCTATAATCTTGTTAGGACCGTAGAAAGTGAGTTAGCGCCCTAATGCCCCTTTCGTTGCGCGATGGTCGCGAGCGTACACCATGAAAGGCGTAGCCTTGAGACCGGCGCCTGTTGCTTTTACAATGACGCCCAATTTACCTGTTGCTTCTGAGCGTGTAGCAATATATTGCAAGATCAACTGCAAACGCTGCAGGTAGTTGTTCTTTCTAGTTGTCTTTCCGTGGTCTGACAGGATCGCCTTGCCACACTCAGACTAATTTTGAATAGAATTTGAAAGACGTATCCGTTGTAAGATTGTAGACATCGAGAAAATGATAACGTTTTTTTGTACTATCGACGCGAACTGCATTTACTAAGCATACTGCTTACGATGGCGCTATACGCAAGAGTAGTTGTTTGAATACTGCTGATAGCCTACCTTGTCAAACAGGGTTTTAATCTAGGGCCTTCATCAGTCTAGCACGATATCCATAGGAGGCGTCTAAAGTCTTAGAGTCTCCATATTCGCTTGGCAATTTAGCAGATGCCACGCAACTATTCTGCAGAGACTACTTGACCTACTATTACACGCAATCCCAATGTATCTTTTGACTGAGGCGACCGACGGCCCGCCCGGAAAGACCGGTGTGAAGGATAAATCATATTGGCCGCTTTTTATGGAAGATTATGGAAATGCATGATGCACATCCGTCACTGGCAGCTAGCAGTGACAAGCGTAAGACTCACAAACCCACTAAGCCACACTTCGTGCTCCACCGCCCAGAAGCTCGGGAACACTTGGCTGAGTGGTTCCGACCCGAGGGGTGCGTCGGAATCATCGCCTGTGGATATTTGCCTCGACTCGTCTCTGCTCGTTCCTTGACCCCTAACTTCTGCCTGCCCTAGCGAGCGAAATCAGAGACCAAGGAACGAGCAGAGGGGCGTTCTGTTGTTGTGTTATTGTGCCCTATTATGGCCACATTTGTTGTTGATTTGACTTTCGATGTCGCCACAAACCTGCACAGCTTCGACACCCATCTCCGAGGCGACATCCCTGAAGACGTCCTGTATTGCTGTGGGTGGTTGATACCTTACACGATTACCTCGATGCAATTCCAGCAATGAAGTGAGACGAGTCATACGACGTCGCCTGGTGCGCGACAGCTTTACCGTTTCACCTAAACAAAAAGCGAATGGAAATATTTTGTCTCGGGCAGCCAATGTCTTAACCATATATATACCGCCACGGCACAAGACGTCAACAACTCACTCCTGCATGGCATCTAGCCCCATGCATTCGTAAGCACTTAAACCAATACTGACAGAAACTACTGAATCAAGATTTGCGCCTATCCGAAGCGGTAATGCTACATAACAGATCGACACACTAACCGAAATTTGGTCCATCGAAGAGTACATGCGGTACCACGTTAGCGTTCTGCAGCCAGCGAAAAAAGTTCCGGACGGTGTTCGCGTATTCGCCAAAATCGCTTATCCACACTTGTTGCGCGAGCTGGTGCAGAACATTAGAACCATCAATGACCGCATGACAGTTGCGATGGTTTGAATTCACAATTAACCTGTTCTGCTCGAACAGGGGGTTCAGGGAAGCCATTGCGAGAAATCAGCCTCCGGTAGCAGATGAGCAGCGGCCAGGTGGCCTAGATACCTGCAGCCATAAAAGATGTGTGTCATTTATTTCCTCAATTAATCAATCAATTTTAATTCAAGCATGGTTGATTGACGGAACTACAGCTTTTAAATGCTAGTTTAAATCTCGCTAACAAATTACAATTTAACGGTACGCAATAAACGAGCACTCAGAGCGGTAGCCTCACGCAATGCAAGGGCGCTACCATATACACCCACCAGTTGCACATTAGTAGAATCACGACAGAATGTGTCTCATCAATAATCAATTTCCACGTCACTTCCACATAATCACAGTAGTACATGTATCAGTACACTTAACCACGTTCACACTATACATTGACCTACATATCATCCATGTATACGTATAAATAAACATAGTATATATTTGTACATGAACAACATTTATATGCATAGCTCAGTGGGCAAGTCCAAAAAGCTACTGCAAGCAAAATGGCAACGAATTCAGAAACAAAATTTACTTCGCACACTAAGTGACGCTCAGTGCCGGGTTTTTTTTTTCGAAACAGCTGGTGAGATTTCTAGCAGGGGGCGCGGAGGTGCATGGCTACTCGACGTCAACGATGCAAGGAGAGACACTTCGAAGGTCACGTGTCACGCCTTGATCATTCGCGCGTGATATATACAAATAGAAACGTAATCTCTGTACGTACAGTTTCCTCATAACAATTGGTCTAAGTGCGTCATTCTGTAATATTTTAGCTCTCTCCGCAGATCACCCCGTCATATTTTCCATCGTTGCATAAAACCCCAGTAGGCAGAGATTCAAGCCTACAAAAGTCCCCGGCCATATACATATGTCCAATTCAACTATATACGTATACATATATATATATATAAAGTGTGTTGCAAAAATTAGCAACTCATGTTTTTTTGCGATAATTTCGGCTTGGTTTATTTGAATGGCTTGAAATTTTAAGCGCATGATGTACATGACGAAACACGAGTATAGTGTTGATTTCATTGCAATCTCAAAATCGGTTCATACAAAAAATAAAAAAGTGTGAAAAAACAGTGTTGCAAAATATTAGCAACAATAACATGCTAACAACACAGCTCTTGTTTGTAAAGGATAGTCGATACTACAGCTGATATTGGATCCCAGGGATCAAATGTCAGGAATATTGTCTAGCTAAATCAATCGTTATATAGCTGCAAAATATTCTACAGCTTAGTCGTTGCTCCGAACTAACGACGAATCTTATGTTTAAACCATGGGTCGTACAAAGGATCTTTCGGATAACGAAAAGACAAGAATTGAGGCATATGCTGAGCTCGGTCATACAGTAACTGCTATAGCAACCAGTTTAGGACGGCATAAGAGCACCATCAGCAGGTTCTTACACCCTGGAGTGTGCACATCTAACACACAAAGGTGCAGATCTAACAGTGGGCGTAAGCCAGTTTTGATTATTCGAGATCGGCGAAGGATCATACAGTTGGCTACTCGTGACCAAATGTCTTCTTCCAGGATCAGGACTACTTTGGGAGTGCCAGTGCAACCGATCCACAGTGTACCGAGTGTTAAGTTCTGACAAAAACGTGCGATACGCGAAAAGGAAGCTTATGTCGCGACTGCAACCGAAGCACATTGTCGCACGGCGTGAATTTTCGCATAGATACCAAACTTGGGATAACGAGTGGAAAAACATCGTCTTCTTGGATGAAAAGAAATTTAATCTCGATGGCCCTGACGGCTGTCAGTACTATTGGCACGACTTACGGAAGGAACCTAAATGGTTCTCGAAACGTGTGGCCGGTGGTGGCTCTGTGAAATATTGGGGCGAGTTTGGATATAATGGGAAGTCTGATCTAGTCGAGATTGTGGGCCGAAACAATTGTGACATGTACCAGCGCATTGTCGGTTCCTAGTTAGAAGCCCACTTCAGAAGAATTGGGGGACCTGACGCAGTTTTTCAACAAGACAACGCCACGTTTCATACCTCGACTAGCACTATAGCCTTTTTTCAAGAACAAGGCGTGCCACTTTTTGACTGGCCGGCATTAAGTCCAGACCTGAATCCTATTGAAAATCTTTAGGGACATTTAGTAAAGCAGATTTACGCAAATGGTCGACAATATAATAATTTGTTGGACCTCAAAGAAGCTGTCCAGCAAGCATGGACTAATATTCCACTTTCGTACTTACAACAGCCCATTAACTCCATGAAAGACCGAGTTTACGATTTGATTCAGAAGAAGGGACGAAAAACCCGTTTCTAGAATAAAATATGTAGTTTCAAATGAGTCATACAGCCCTGCTAAGAATCGAATACGCTGTAAGGCGCTATTGTTGCTAATATTTTGCAACACTGTTTTTTCACACTTTTTTATTTTTTGTATGAACCGATGTTGAGATTGCAATGAAATCAACACTATACTCATGTTTCGTCATGTACATCATGCGCTTAAAATTTCAAGCCATTCAAATAAACCAAGCCGAAATTATCACAAAAAAACATGAGTTGCTAATTTTTTGCAACACACTTTATATATATATATCGTGGATGTAGGCGCGGAAAATTAATGTGCATACAGGGGGACAGTCGTTCTCGGACGAACATCTATAAATACGTGGGAAGTAGGTTGGTTGGTAGGACTACAACATTATGTTTTCTAGAAGGTGGAATTGACACATGATTTGAGCCTGCCTCAATTCGTCTTCTTTAGGGAGAGAACAATATTGAGAGCATTGGTGGATGATGAGGTTTGGAAGAGAGCAAGCTTGTTAAGTTAAAATCAGGGGCTACGAAATTAGCGTTCATAATACTAATAGCAATAATAATATTAGAGTTCAAAGCAAACGAATATTTGTATGGGAAACAACTCCTGATGCTTCCAGTGTTTAAGTAGAACGCTGCTTTCTTAGCTAAGCGCCTAATAATACCAGCAGAAACAAAGTGAAGTAGTCTTGTGATATTGGGAAACCATCTAGAATCTCTACATGGAAACAACAAATCATAATAATAATTGCACTACAGCCTCACACACCAGAGCCTCACACAGTCGCGCAAATACCACCTCTCCGACCGTCAGATTGCCGCAAGGGCAGAACGCAAGTTAGCTGAGGGAGACATACGCTCCGCCGCACGCACTCTATATTCTACAGAATCTTTCGCATTGCCCGACGATCAGACGACTCAGGAACTTAGAAGCTCACGCCAGAGACCGCGTGATCAACTTTGAGCAACCTTCCTCGGAAGAACTTTTCATCGTCCCGGCACAGTTCGTAGTTAATGCAGTTCGCTCATTCTCACTGGCCTCTGGCCCTGGACTCGATGGATTACGTCCTCGACATCTGAGAGATATGCTAGACAGCACGATACCCTCTTCCGAAAAACTGCTAGCGGAACTGCGCTCTTTGACTAACTTGACCCTAAGTGGCAGGACTGCCAAGTTTTTGCCACCCAATCTTCTATGGGGCAGATCTGACAGCCCATGAAGAAAAAAGACGGTTCCATTAGACCAATAGCGTGCGGCCTCACCTTACGTAGGCTGGTTGCCAAAGTAGCAATTTCCATCAATAGGACGGCAATTGTGAAGGCGGTGACACCTTACCAGGTTGGCGTATCGGTAAAAGGCGGAGCCGAAGCTGCAGCACACGCAGCTCGGGCTTTCACGGAGGCAGAGGGGCCCCCACGAGTCCTGGTAAAACTAGATTTTCAAAACGCCTTTAACACGACTCGACGCGACGCCATCCTTAGTGAAGGTAAAGCAAAAGTTCCACAAATGTTCCGCTTAGCGTGGCAGAGCTACGGCACGCCATCACTGCTGTCCTGGGGAGAGAGTGAGCCTCTTCTCTCAGCCAACGGAGTACAACACGGAGACCCGATTGGACCCGCCTTATTTAGCTTAGGAATCTCAGGATTAGTGTCCCGTATGAGAAGCCCACTAAATGTGTGGCATCTGGACGATGGTATACTAGGCGGCCCAGCAAACGTAGTGGCCTCCGACATACGCAAAGTGCTACAGTTTGGAACCTCTCACGAACAGGAGGAGGCATGCAAAATCATTGCAGACGCCCTGCCCGGTACAAAGAGAATCGAGCTGCCTGATTTGGAGGTATCGGGAGCGCCCGTGGGCTCTCGGAAGATCTCTAGAACAATCCAGGATAAGAGAGACGCCCTTCGGTCTATAAAAACTCGGCTATTGGCGATGCACTCACAGGCTACATTATGCCTATGGAGATACAGCTTAGGGTCGCCTAGGATAAACTATATTCTACGCACTTCGCCCACAGGCCAAAACTGTGATAATTTGCAAGCATTTGACGAGGCGGCAAAGGAGACACTGAAAGAAGTTCTAAACGTAGCCCTTACTGACAGATCCTGGAAAAGGGCCGCACTTCCACTCGGCAAAGGAGGGTTGGGACTAAGGTCCGTAGCAGACCTTGCTCCATTGTGCTACGCTGCTTCTCTCATAGAGTTCTCAGGGCTCGCAGAAACGTTGTTAGAACCGCATGTTTGTTCTGTTCTCCGCGCAACGAGGGACAAAGCTGAGCTGGCAGCAAGACAATCGATAGGCCCTGGCCCCTGGGAAGAACACCCTACGCAGCATATACTTGACGGCTACAAGTGTCAAACTTGTCAAAAACAAGACCTTCAGCAGTGGCTTCCTAAGGGCACTTCATTCACCGCAGCTAGGCACCATGCTGGAAAACACCTCCTTCCGCATGGTGGCCGCCCTAAGAATAGGCGCTCCCATATGTGGGCCATACAAGTGCAGGGCATGTGGAAAAACAGTGGATAAGGACGGACTGCACCCTTTAAGCTGGTCTAAGAGCCCTAGTAGGACTCTCAGACACGCGGAAATCAACGCAGTCTTAAAGAAGGCTCTTCGTAGAAGCGCAAATACTCTGACCTGGAGAAAAAATACCACTTCGTACCCGTCGCCATGGAAACGATGGGCCCAATCAGCAAAACACAAGTATCTTCCTCAAAGACCTAGGTATCAAAATCAGTGCTAACACGGGTGACCAGCGCGAGGGTGAGTTTCTACGTCAGCAACTCTCGCTCACTGTGTGTAGGGGAAACGCCGCCGCTGTCATCGGCTGTATGGATTGAGGAGCGGGGGTGAGCCTAGGCGGGTACACGTTTAGATCCCACAATTGTAGGAAAACACCGAAAAATTGAGTAAATAATAATAATAATAATAGAGGTGGATGGTAATTGCTGTCCAACGCCCAGCACGGGTTTCGTAAGGGCCACTCCACTATCGACGCCATACGGCAGATTCAGACGCAGGCCGAACTCCGCCACGAGTCTCCGCCAAGAAGACGAGACCTTTACCTTGCCATCGTTTTTGACGTTCATAATGCTATTAACAACCTGCCGTGGAGAGTAATCCTGAAGACTCTTGCTCTGGAGAGGAGAAACGCTCCCTAATCCTAATCGTATCAAACTGTCTACAGGACAGAACGATATTGTCTCATAGAACCAGTTTTAACATGACAGCAGGGGTGTCACAGGGTTGCCTTCATACCTAGCCCCCTGCTATGGAACATAACATACGACGACGTGCTGCGGCAAAGGGACCTTCCCACCAGGTCAACCTCTTAACCTATGCCGACGACCTCGTCCTCACCGTCCACGCCCGGATCCCAAATTTGTTACAGGGCCGTGTGAATAAAGCACCTGCCGACGTCGCCCACTAAATACAAGTAGCGGGCTTCGCTCTCGCCGAGAAGCGAGGCTATACTTCTGGTGGGACGGAAGAACTTCCCCACCCTTTACCTTTATATAGAAGACAAGGAAATCGCAGTCGTCAACAAGGTGCAACAACACGTGCGGCGGGCGACAGAGAAGGCAATCAAGACAGCCAATAACTTCGCACGACTCATGCCCAACACTTAAGGCCCTCGACAATCCAGACGTCCTATAATGATGTCCGCGGCCGAGTCAGTTGCCCCGTACGGAGCTTCGGCCTGGCTCACCGACACCCTAAAGTTCGCGGCCAACACAAACCGCCTGCGTTGGGCTCAGACGATCGGAGCCCTCACGATACCCCTCCCCCCTGGGACCTGAAAACAGCCGAGCGCCGCCTATAGGGCAACCCCCAACGCAAAAAGGACGAGGAGCGCACAATCGACCTATGGTTGGTGGAATGAGACGGCTTACAGGAAGGTTTCCCAGGCGCCAGTCTCCGCACGCTAATCCCGAACATCAAAGAATAATGGCTGACCCGACCGGGGGGTGAACTCACCCTCTACTCGACCCAGATCCTGACAGGTCACGGCAACTTCCAGTCTCCGCACCCTAATCCCGAACATCAAAGAATAATGACTGACCCGCCTGGTGGGTGAACTCACCCTCTACCCGACCCAGATTCTGACAGGTCACGGCAACTTCCAGTCTTACCTATTACGGATCGGAAAGGTTCCCAATCCTAATTGCATCTACTGCGGCGATGGACCAGAAGAACCCGCAGGGCACACTGTTCAGACATGCCCTGCAAGCGTGGAGCAGCGCGCACCCCTACAGCTTTTAATGAAGACTCCAGCTTTTAACCTACATGACATCCGCAAAAAATGGCGGAAACACTCTTATACTAGAAAAATTATATCAGATATACTACAAGCAAAAATGAGGTCTCCTTAAAGCGCCCCCCCCTTCCCGCGGCTCCCGAGGAACACACCCGCTAAGAGTAGTATATTTGCCTTTTGACTCTTTGATGAAATGCGCCAGCAGTTCCCAGTCAGACCGGGGGAAGGGGCATGACTGGTTTTAGTGGGTTGAAGCCCCACACTACCAGCTCCCGCTTGCAGGGAGCTTTCCCGCCGTGACCGTGTGTGCAACCGGCGGTTCCAGTTAGTCCCCTATTTTTTTTGTTTGTATGCATTTTTCAAGTCAGCTATATTTATTTCACTCAGATTGAGTATAATATACAGTTCAAGATGTTTCTTCATAATACTCTATCTTCTTCGCGCTTTCGGCGAGAGAAGCAGTGCAACGATGTTTTGTCCAGCGCTGTGCATTCCACTGCATGGTACTTGGCACACCTCTGCAGGCAGAACCGGCAGGTGCACAAGTCGTACTCCTCGTGAAAAGCTGCGTTTAAACATACCAGCTAGTGATAACCATGCCCTATGTACCTGGTGCATACGTGGCGACTGTCACATGCAGGACCAGACCAAAGGTGCACGGCATTGAAAACGTACAAACCACCGACCTCCCGTCCTGTTCGACTTTAGCTTCCCATTCAGAAATAAAACATTCGTATGGTACTGTACGCGGCATCTTCAGCCTTAGTCGGATTGTTTCAGTTGCCGGTGGACAGCCTGACATGAGATACACAAAGCGGCTCCTTGCTCGAATAGGCAAGCAAAGCACTCGCTTCATATATAATGAAAAACACCTCTCAAGCTGGTTAAAGTTCGCCAGTGTGAGGTGGTTCCACACCCTGTCAAGGCCATACATCAGCCCCGGAACAATCTTAAGCATGAAGAGACTCACTGCTGACGGACAGTCTGCGGACATTGCCCAATTCTCCGTAAAGAGAGACAAGTGCCTTCCGTACTGTTTCGTTTATATGAACTGTGAACGTCGTTCCCGTATAATGAACCCAAAGGCCAATATACTGGAAAGAGTTAACAAATTCCAATGGTTGGTCGCAGCAACGTATGACGTCTCTGGCAGCCAATCGACCTCCACGCCTGAATTTCATGGATTTGAGCTTCCTGGTGTTTATCTCAAGTCCCTTTGAGACAAGAAACGCCTCTATCATAGAGGTAATGCGCTTGATAGCACCTAGGTCGCGATGAGCGACCACGATATCATCTGCATACATCACCACCACGGCTTCTTGGTAATCCTGTCGAACGTAACCGATGAGGTCAGCAAGGAGAAGTGTAAACGAGACGCAGCTCAGCGGGTCTCCTTGCGGAGTTTGTATGCATGTTTGTGCATTTACAAGTGGATTGATAGTTTTATGTAATATGGAACGCAACGTATTACGTGTACATCTTGTTAAGTTACTAGTTTGTGCTGAACTATATATTAAAGTGGGACTCAAAACTTCAATGGTAAAATTATTTTATTGAAAATACAGGTTTATTTCACCAGAAATTGGTAGATGCTACCTAAAATTCATATCGGCTAATAACATCTTTCACTACTGCATGCATTGAACCAGATTCTAGTTCCTTGCATTGCAGTATGTGGTATCGGTGAATATTACATGTGCCACAATATTTACATACACAATCTTCAATTTCAAAGCAATACCCTTTTAGGCATATATATTGGTGGTAGCCATGCCAGGTAAGTCTGCAGAGTACCCGTCTGTTCACTTGCATTCACTTGCATATGCACAGACAATTATAAAATTATTTTACCTATGATGGTTACGTAAGTTTCCCAATCTTCGGAGCACTTAAACGTTTATAGAAAAACGGAAACTTTGGTTTATGAAATACATGTTGAAATACAATTGTCCATGCGTTAGAAGTCCGTATAAAATAGCATTCGCAGTCTTATTGGGACCTGGAAATGGCTAGTGTTTTTGATGTCTAGAATTATTTTTTTTGTTTTTAGTTTTTAATTCTATATATATATTTTTTGTTTTTAATTCTGGACTACCGTGCGTCCACTGCGAGCTTGCGACCACCGTGAGGCATATCTGCATTGAACCGCGCACTGGACATGTCGAGTTTCCACAGCAATGTGGCACTATAGCCGCTTACTGTCAGCGGTATGGTTTATCAGAGTCAGCTTCGTTCAGAGAAAATTCGATCAACAACGGGATATTTTATATTCGAAACTTACTCGGATTGCGAAGCGATGCGTGTGTAATGAACCCGGCTGACCAACTTGAGCTGAACATCTGTATTGAATAAGAGATTTTGACGTGTTTACTTTTAACTACAACTACTACTACTACTACAGGCGTTGCTCGAACTAGTCATCGAAAGAATGCGTTCATTTGAGCTCAGCCGACAGGGAGAGGTCGCTGGCCGGAGAAGGAAAGGGTAATAAGTGTTTTTTGCCGCCGCCGCGGGCATTTTCAAACGGTGTCGTTCTCGTCTTGGGCGTCGACACAGCCCGTAAACAACTAGATATCGACACATCGTTTCTACAGAATGTCAGATGTGGTCATAGGTTCGACGCCGAGTGCATTGGTCGTGTCATGTCGTGGCCAAGAGAAATTCAGCTATTCTTACAAAAATGGGAACATTTGCACAAGTAGATGATCGTCATACTATCATCATGATCGGCTACAAGTCGTGTCTACAAAACACACCTCTTCCTGATGTTTAAGAGTTGACGACGCACTCAGTCTTCAGCAGTAGGGAAATGGCGGTTGCGTCGCCTGCATGAAATGGTACCGATGCGAGTACACGAAAACTACGCACCACCTAACCCAAGTTCTCACCGGTCATGGCAGCTTCCAGACCTACAAGGTGAAGATCGGGAAGATTGGGGTAGACGTATGTGTCTTGTCCGACGCCGGCGATACCGATGACGTGGACCATACGGCTGTCGCATGCAGGGCTCTCGAGATCCCGAAAACGGCTTCTGGGAACAGAAGCAAATCGTCAGCATAGAGCAACACCTTGACGAACTTGTGCCGCTTAGTGATTATTCATGGCAAGTCTGAAACCAGAACAGAGAATAGTAGGGGACTGAGATTGTCCTGCTGAGCAACCCCTGTTGTTGAAGAAATCTAAACGGTACTCCGAGGTACGCCAGCTTGTTTACAATCGGTTTCCGCGACGCTGTGTCAAAGACAGATTTAATGTACACAAAAACGGCGTAGAGGGGTAACCGTTTTTGAGAGAGATTCGACAGAATCTCGCAGAGAAGCACGGAGAAAACATTCATCGTCGATTTTCCTCTTCTAAATCCATGCTGCTCTTCCGGCGAGCCATTTACGTTGTCGAGAAAGACCTCTAGTCATTTGGTCAATGTACTAGCTAAGAGCTTGTATACCCCACCGTTCATTGCAATACCACGCCAAGATGACGGAGAGATCAAGTTGCCCTTCTCTTGCGGAATGACACTAAAAATAATTTCCGTCCATGACGACAGCAAGGATGCATATTCCTGTATTTTGTTGAATAGAGCGTGTATGGCTGGAACCAGCAGCATTACTTGGTGCAGTTGTTAATTTTGCACTTAATCCGGAGCTGGCTTTACGAGATTTTGTCTTCAGCTTGGCGTTCATAACATCATCTTTAGTTGCTTTCCAGAATGAGACGGTTTTCTTCATTCAAGGCATAGTCCCTTTTGGCTGATCTGATCATCTGTTTGTACGCCCTGTTGAACCATTCATATAACAGGCAGCATTACGTCAGGGCAGAATATAAACTTAAACAAGATAATGCTTAAACTTACGTAGCTCTGCTTTCATCCAAGGGACGCTGCGCCTATATCGCTTTTTGCAGACGCTTTACCGAATGACTTACACAATACTCATCAACCTAAAACTCTCTTGGAAGTGGCAACATTTCTCGGGAGTATAGAACAAGACGACCAAAGTCTAGCGACTGCAACCATTTCGATCTCCGTTGAACTAGAGATTCCTACGGCAGCGGAGCACTGATTTCAACCGGAATATGCGATTTGGCGCCGAAAGCTGTCACTTGCGACAGCACGCCGTGATACGTCACACGGGTCTCGTCAATGCTTGTTGCAAATATATCGATCGTTGATCTACCCTGTGGTCCCACAAAGGCATACACATCCGGAGATCTGGCAAGCCACAGACCTCGGCCATGTAAGATACTGATCAGCGATCTGCGCCTAATATTGTTGGGTTTATCTATTGGGCAGTTCAGGTCACTACAGAATAAAGTTGGCGTTTGTAGATCAACTGAATCGAGCGAACGACACAGCTTAGCTGTGTCGTTCGCTCACACAGTTGTCATCATTATACCGAATTTTTATTTCACCAGGTCTGCCATTGTACAAAACGGCTACTCTCCCACTTTGTATTCCTAGTCCTGTTGCATGTTTTGCCAGGCACAATTTTTCAGTAGTCTTTTTCTGGCTTTTCAGTACAAGAATTGAAATCACTTAAAAACGTGTACTCCAAAGAAATCGACGAAATTGTGACTTTATGTTTTTTGCTGTAATGCCAGAAAACACAGGAAGCAAGCAATATATGCTGTCTCACGAGTGGCTGGGAATTACGGACTTGTAAAGCTCGGTCCAAGGATGGCACACCAAGGTTCTCTAAGATGCATGACTTGTTTTCACAAATATGCAAGAAGCGCAATTAATAATTTCGGAGGCAGAGCAGCATACTACAAATGGATTCACTATACAACTCAAAACGTTGCATATTCAAGAGCTTCAGCAGAACAACACTTCAAAAAGATGTTTTCAGGGAAAAGCACGATTTGATCAGAAACGGGCGCCTCAGAAAAAGTGAAACTCTCCTGGTGTCTTTTGGCCCTATTTTAATCAAATGCTGAGAAGACGGTTCGATATCTGATAGCTTGGGGGACTGCATTCTGGATTCGTGGATGTAGTTAAAGGAAACCACAACCCTCGCAGGTCGCCCTCAAAAAGCCAAATTGAATCTGCGGGAAGGTTATCACAGACTGTTACAGCGGTTCGACATTTTAAAACAATATTTAGTTGCACCTTTGTCTGATTCATCGTTTTCGAACGAACGCCCAGGCCCTATTCTGCAAGTCAACAGAGAGAGGTCTAAACGAGACGAGTCTCTCTCTCCATTCGTGTTCGCGACGAGGTGGCGACATCTGATGCGCGCATGCAAGGAGATACACTTGTGCACACCGAAGCAATACTTGAGCAAGCGGGTATGTTCGCAGGTAGCGGCTCAAAATGGGGTGCTAAGAAGAGCTCGTCGGTGCGGCTTAGTGCTAAGTGCAACAGTGCACTAAAGTACACGTTCGGGTTACCTTTTTCTCTGGGTTTAATGGTATTGGCCCGTTTTTCAGCCGTCGTTATTCGTTTCGTCCGCACTTGTTCCCTGTTTTTGTTGTTTTCAATTTACAATTAGTTCTAGTCTTTTTTTAGACCATCTTCCGGCCTCTACGGGCTTGGAACTCACCCAGAGGTATATCTTTATCGCACCGAGAACCGGACATGTTGAGATATCTAGGGTTTCCCTAACAGCTCCTGTGGCAGCATGGCCGCTAACAGCTTTCAGCAGTATGAATTATTATCTATTCTCAATGAGCGTCGCTCAAAGAAATTTCGATCAACGACGGGGATCGAACCGGCGACACCACGGTGGACGACAGCTATGGCTAACGTACTAGTCCACTTTCCAAAAACGAACAAACCGCCTTCATAACCCTATTTAAAACAAGCTGATTATTGCATAGTATCCATTCATCGTCCATCGCAGAATGTTCAGCATCAAATAGAATAGAAAACTAAATTGCTTCCATGACTCCAAGTTTCTTCCGTCACCGGGTGGTTCCCAGAAAAGCAGACTATGCTTGGCGCCGCCCTATAAAATATACTGGAACGAACGAGTCGGGAGATCTCAAAGGTGTGTGTACGCTTTCGACGCAATAAATTGGAAGGTGGAACGAAATATTAATGTATCTGTACCGATCATTCTACCTTGGTGGCCGGGGTCTAGCGAGAGGGGGGGATAAGTGCAGGATAATTGTTGGAATTTCACATGATGCCAGCACATGACGGGGTGCTGGGCGTCGACAGCAATCTAGAAGGAATAGAACTGTTGGATTACGCGGAAAATCATGATGCTTACGACCCGGCCGACTTATTAATCTGTGAAACACTTTCTGTAGCTTTACTCAATTAAGCATGGTGAGAGCGACCTGTTATCAATGGATGCGGACAGCATACGTTCATAGCCAGCGATTAACCTCATTGAGTTTAGATGCATTCATGTTATGCCTTACGTGTATTGGGAGCACCTTGGAACAGCTCTAGCATCAAACATGGTCAAAACCTTTGAAAGAGTACAGATTTAGTGAGATCTATTTTGTTCTAAAGTAACTCCATTTGACGTGATTCTTATGTATTGTATTGTTTATTAACCAATATTTGGTTTATGCACATATGTGCTACAGCTCTCCTAAATAACTTTCATCAGCGATATTGCTTTTGTACACTGTTGAAGATGATACAGATTACATGATTTTCCGCATAGGTTGCATTCACACTCGGTTGATATCTCATGCCACCCATTTCGTATACATATCGTCATATGAAATCCATGCATTGCAAACCCAGTAACGAAGTATCTGTTTCTACAACATGGGCTCTTCCAGTAGTTTGTAGTCATCGCTCTAGTCTCATAAAAACGCCAATCAACATCCGCAAATTTATACTCCCATTCGGCAAGATGATTCTCAAAGGCCTCCGTTCTCGGTAAAGCATAAGTTGCTTTGAGCTCCTCCACAAAGAGTGGTGTCGAAGCCAACAGATACACAAGCCGATTGCGGCTTGTGCGGTGGACTACTAGCACTCTTTTTAGAAAACTGGCTTTAATTTTGTCAAGTACTTCGAGATTTGCTTTTCATAGATGGGGCCATATGACCTGTATCCCGTAAGCAGCGGCGGCTCAATCTTTAAATGAAAAAAATTGAGAGCGACATCCAGCGACAACCGATGAGGCTCTGGGATATTATGAAACGGTAAAATGCCCTTATGAACTCTTACCTCGATATGTTTAGTAAAATGTAAACTCTGCGTTGAAAAGATTACTCCAAGATAACAGAAATTTGAACAAAATCTATTGGTGCTGAGCTCAAGCGTAATTTGTCTTTTTCTGTGAGCCTACCTCCGCGGCGAAATTTCATTGCTTTTATTACTAGAGCATTTAGGTCAACAAACTTTTGCAGTGAGGCAAGCGATTGTTGCAGATGAAATCGACTCCGGGAGTAGAGGACGAGGTTATCAGCATACATGAGTGTGCGGGTGTCAACGCTGGATTTGGTCCGGCAGATCGCTCACCAATATTGAGAATAATAGCGGGCTAAGATTATCGCCTTGTGCAACTCCTGTAGCCTGAGTAATTGGGGTGTGTTCAGTTACCCCGTCGTCGATGATTACAAACCCCTCCTGCAGCATAGCTTGTAATAACTTTAGTATTACCGCTGGAACACCACATAGCGCTAATTTCTCTAGGACTATTGTTCGTGACGCCGTATCAACAGCCGCCTTAAAGTGTTCGAAAACAGCAAAAAGAAAGTTACGTTTAACCCGGAGAGTCATTTGAATACTATTGAGAAGAACAGAGCAAACCGTCATCGTCGACCTTCCTCGCCTAAAGACGTGCTGCTGCTCTGGCAAGCACTCGGAACTTTCCAAAAATCTTCTAGTCGACGTACTACCAATGCTGACAGTACTTTGTAAATTACGCTTTTCTTTGCTATGCCACGGTACGACGAAGATGCCAAGAGATCCCCTTTTCCCTTCGGCAACACACTTAGAAGGCTGACTTTCCATTCTTTAGGTAAGTGCGATGTCTTCGTAATTTCGTTGCAGAGAGAAGCAAGACAAGGAGCCAGAATAATCGCCTGCTGCAGATGTTCATCCCGAACGAGGTCTGGACTTGCAGCCTTTCCTGACGGCGCTTTCATTATCACATCCACAACCTCCGATATACCGATAGAACGAACCAGCCCCTGTCGAGGCTTTGGTTGGCTTTCGGCTCCAAACGGAGACGTATATCGGGATGCAACTGGGAATCGTTGATGAGCTGGCAAACATCTGTCGAAAATAACTATGCAGCCTTTCAGGTGACACTGGACAGGCTGTTGAGCGCATCTCGAAGCGTAGCCATTTACGTGGATAAAGATGAAACTGTATGAGAAGCTTGTTTTGTGCTTCTATCTCGTGCTCCAGTTTGGCTCTAGGCACCGCCTTTTTATAAATCCGACTGGCATTCGTCTACAGGAAGGTCATTTCCGGGCGACCTTTCGCCAAGATATACGTCTAAATCATACAGTGTTTCAGAGATTCTCGGGTATACCAACAGGTTTTTCGAGGTTTACTCAGCTGGGGACGCACGCTATGCAGTATGACATTTTGAAGTTGTGTTGCATATACTTCGACATTTAGGGGGTTCGGAAGAGGGAGAACATCGTACGAGAGCTCCAGTAAGAGGGTTAAGTCAATGGCAGCATTTAACCGCTGCCGCCTCTAGTCTGCTGCCTGATAATGTACCGTGAGCGACATTGCAACAGGAAGGTGTCGTCTCGTACCAAATGCACGCGAAGACCACACATATATAAGTCATAACGGAAGCAGCACCATTGACCTACTGTTTCACAACCATGTCAATGGCAAAGTTAAAAGCTTCGATGTTCTCGGGTGGCTGCAAGGAAGCAGCCATCCGTGTCAGCAGTTGCAAATATTGCAGATATTTTATCGCCACGAGACATGTTGACCTATCACTTTTAGAAGTTGATAGCCTCGAGGTGAGCCGTGATGCGGATACTTGTTGTAAACTGCTAGAGAACCATGAAAAGTGCAGTCAGGTGGAAGAGACCGGGCCAGAGGAAATCACGACAGTGATTTTCTCAGGCTTGTATCTCGCCCACCGTGGGGTGTTCGAACTTTTGCGCCAAGTGAGGGTAAAGGCACCACCGCAGCTGCTAGCCAGGCACAGGTTTGACTACTTCAGCAGTAGAACAGCATACATAAAAATGTGCCGTTACCACAAGCGTGAATACGCTAGGCAGGAGGAAGTACGACTGCTCGAATAAGCAGAACGCAAGCCCTCAACCTACGTTGTGAGACCTCGTAGGGGGCGAACTACCTGCTCAGCGACGGACAGGTAACGAGTCACCTAACTGGTCTTCTATATAACTGCGAGGCGGTACGCCTGGCTCCATTGATTGAAGTCAGGTTCTGCACTTTTTTCCGAGAGGGAAGAGTGCGGGGCCAGACCGGGTTTACTATAGCACTGGGTGCAGTCTGAGGCACTCATGGCAAACCATCTTTGTGATTTCTTCACTGAGACCATGAAAAGGGGAAAATGCCAGAAGCCTGGCATACTGCTAGGCTTTCTGTTGTTTAAAAGCAAGCTTGATGATGATAGATGAGACCCAAACTTATACCGCGGTATAGCGTTTGAAAGGACGCTGAAGAAGATTTTCTGCAAATCGGTTACAAAACGGATCGAGTACGTGGTCGACCAGACCCTTCCGCCGGAGCAATTCGGCTTTCGGGGGGATCGATGAACGCGTGATGCAATCTATTGTATGTGCATAATCCATAGGCAAAATGTGGGATCCCCGCAAGGGGACCCATTGAGCTGCGTCTCTTTCGTCTTCTGCTTGTCGGTTATATTCGATAGAAGTTCCAGAAGGTCACAGTTGTGATATACGCAGATGACATAGTGGTCGACGGGGTGCCAGAAAGCGCGTCACTTCTCGGGCAGAGGTGTTCCTTGCCTCAAAGGGGCTGGGAATAAATGCCATGAAGACCAAGGCTGTAAAATTCAGAAGAGGAGATTGATTGGCTGCCAAAGACGGTATACGTTGCAGCGGCCTTTATTCGGGGCTTACGCTTATTACGTCGGCTTCTTTATACTGGGACGATCTTTACAGGGTATGGGAACACCACAATCAGGGCAAACTTTGGTTGGCTTGAAAGGTGTTTTTCAATGTACATGAAGCGAGTACTTTGCCTGTCAATGCGGGTAAAGAGCCGCTTTGCGTATCTAATGTCAGACTAATGTCAGTGCGCCGGTTGTTGAAATAAATCGATTAAGGTTGAAGACGTCGCGTATAGTACCATTCGAGAGCTCTATCTCGGAATGAGAAAGTAAAGTTGAACAAGCCGGCCGAGAGGTTGGAGACCTGGATATTTTCAGTCCCTCTCACTTGTGGTCTGGTCTTACGTGTGACAATCGCCACATCTATACACTAGCGTCCACGAGGAGTACACAGAGTGCATCTGTCGACTCTCACGCGTGCACGAAGTTCACGCGTCTGCTTGCCTGGCCCTTGCAAAGAGATCACTGCACCGCCTCTTTCGAATAATATGCCGCGAGCAGCTGACAACTGTATAATTGTCTATTTTATGTGCATACTCAATATGAGTGGTATAAATATAACGATGATGATGAAAAAGTCGGCTATTTTAGGTATCTGCTGGCGGATGTTTCCCCACAAGATTTCTTTGCGGTCAGAGCCGGATGTCAAGAAAGGTGTCAATACAAAACGATGGTGACACCAGGGAAAGTTTAATGATGCACTGACGCACAGTATTTTTCTCGATTGGATGAGGGGCAAACCGCAATGAAGAGTGGCAGTCAAATCTAACATTCGCATACTCGCAAAAAGTCACGAAAATTGTTGCAAATAATAGATGAATCGGAATAAAACGTCATTGCGGTCTTACGGAAGTTGAAGGTCATCTGGATAAAGAAAAGCCGTAAAATGCCTCAGTATCTTTAGCGGGCGAAACGCATTTATTTTCGAAACGCCCGAAAGGGCCTATTTAGGTCCTCGGCGTTTCAAAAATAAATGCACGTGTGAAGCTTTTGTATTTCGCCAAGGTCTTTTTTATGTCCTGGAACGCCGCGACACCAGCACTATAAAATTGCTTGAAACAACCGACAATTATTCAGATACTAATCGATGCATATGACTGCTCCGCGGTGGCCATCAAGATTTCCATTCAGCATAGACCGGCACAGACCGGCATAGGAGATAACGCCAGGCGCAAATATAATTTACCGTGTGATTAGTAGTTGATGCGTAAAGAAAAATATAGTTCCTGCTGGCCAGTGGTAAACCTGTAAGGCGCTAGTACAGCATGATCAAAGTACGGTGGTGACAATAACTTGGTCAGCGGTGGTTCGGACCTTCAGGTATAGAGCAAATCAGAGTTTCCAAGAACTTTATATATATATATATATATATATATATATATATATATATATATATATATATATATATATATATACATGCATTATTGGTGTGTAAAAGTAAAACGTTAAAGCTTATGGCGCTACAGTGAGCTTCCCAAGCTTCTGTTTGCGACAGGAGTAGCTCTCTGTATTCCTCCGCCTCTATTATTTCCTCTATCCCGTGCGCGAGTCTTTTTTTCGTTGGTTTCATGTTGTTGTGTCCTCCGTCCACATCAATTGGATGTTTTCTGTCGTTGTTGTGGTCACTACCAAGAATAATAATCACAACAACAACAACAACCACAGCCACAATAACCACAACAACACCAACAACAACAACAACAACGACGACGCCAGGCTAAGTACCAGTGACACCGTCATCTTTGTTATAATCGTCGGTGGTGGTGGTGGTGTTGGCAGAGGCGGTGTGACCCCGTGCCTTTGGCCTCTGCAAGCCTACCTTTTGCTGCTTTAGTTTTAAATCGCTATTCTTGTTATTGGTGTTGTTGTTGGTGGTGGTGGTCGTGGTGGTGGTGGCGGCTCTCTGCTCGCGCCCCGCTGGACTCCCAGCGCAACCGAATCGCCGTCGTCGTCGTTGTCGTCATACACTTGCTTACTGATTTAGTTGTTTGTTGATGTTCGGTGGATCGGTGTCGGCCGGCCATCATCTGTTATGTTGATGTTTCGTCGCCGCCGACGCCACCGCGGCTCAATATGCCATTCACTGACTCATACGGCCCCAACCCAACCCGGTCCAGCCTCGTTGCTTACCGCCTGCTTCCTTCGTTCTTTCCCGATTTGCCCATTCTCGCTCGTTCGGGCTGTGCGGCGCGAGCGCGCGTCCCGCAACCTTGGCCATTTATTTGGCCGCCCAACAACAGAGTTATCGTGAGAGCGGAATTGTCCGGCGGCGTCATCGTCGTCGTCGTTGTTGTCGTAGATACTGGCGGCGGCGGTGATGATAACTGCAGCGACCAGGAGTAGGAAGACGAGGACGAGACGAAGAAGATGCATTAGTTAGACATAGCCGACAAGACGTTAACGGCTAGTCAAACTCCCCTGACGAGATAAACGCGCACTCGCGACCCAACAACGGGCGACACAACGGCAAAACGGACCCTCACAACCAACAGCAAAAGCAGTATTATCAACAACAACAACAACAACAACAACGACACCAACAACAACGTCAACAACAACAACAGCAACGACGACGACACCACCAACAACAACAACAACAGCGACAACAACAACAACGACAACAACAGCGATAACAACAACGACGACGACGACGACAATAACAACAACGACAACAGCAACAACATCGGACAACAACAACAACAACAACAACAACAACAACAACGACGACGACGACGACAACAACAACATCGGACAACAACAATAGCAACAGCAGCAATAACAACAATAGCAACAGCAGCAGCAGCGGCAGCAACAACAACAACAAAATAAAAATAAAAACTGCCGGATTCTATCAGAGAGATAAGAGAGGGTCTCGTTCGCTCGTTCATTCAACTGCGCCTATCTATCCGAAGATTAATTGGACACATAGAAAAAAAACCAACACTAACCACGACTAGAGAAACTTAGTTGCTAGCAATGGATGACAGTAACGAATGATGCCGATGATGATGATGACGATGATGACGATGGCCGAGCCCGGTGGCGAGGTGGGTGCATTCGCCTGTGCCTCGCGACCGGAGGCGACACATAGGTGCGGGGGTTCGAGCCCCACCGTTGCACATTTGTATTTATCCGCTAATTATCCATTATTTATGTCCGTCTATGAGGCATTGCGCAAAACACTCCCGTGGACGTTAAGTCTTGGCTGGAGGTCGGTCAGCCCGAAAAAGCAAATATAATAAGGACTAATAATGAAATAATAGCATCATATATATGATTAATACTATTATTAAGACGAGAATAAATATCAACACCGTACGCTGTGATCTGCATGCAGTCGAGTTGTGTTCGTACTGAATCATTCTATGCTAGCGTTGTGCATGAACAAGAGTTTACGAACAGTACTAGGCATTATTGATATAATCGCAAGTCTTTTTCAAATGCTGTAGTCAAACTAGCATGTACAATATATAAGGGCCGTAGTACTTCATCATCATCATCATCATCACACGTGTTGATTTCACTCATATTAAGTATGCATATAACATTGGCTCTTACACAGCTGTCAGCTGCTCGCAGCATGTTATTCGCGAGAGGCAGTGCAGTGATCTCTTCGCTAGGGCCAGACAGACAAACACATGATACTTCGTATACGCCTGAGAGCACAAGCGACAGACGCACCGCTCCGTGTACTTCTGGAGGAAGTTCGTATTTGGACAGACCAGGCGGTGACAGCCATTAGTTATAACTAACTAAAGGCAGTAGTAAAAAATAAAGCAAACGAAATAGAACTATTTTGGCATATATATATATATATATATATATATATATATATATATATATATATATAACTCGTGGAATTGTGTTTCCACAAACAGCAATGGCATTGTCTGCCTCAGAAACACTGCTTTGCGTTGGTCGCTAGGATATATATATATATATATATACATACATACATATATAACCTGAAAGCAAAAGTACGAATAGTGACAATAGCATTAACGTTAACAAGTAACAGCACATCCATATTGTGGCGTTCTTGATACCGACTAGGACAGCAGCAACCACAAGAACGTAACAAGACACGCTTGATGGCAGACAGAAACGAACTGACATGATGCTAACAGGAAGTCGTTGCAACTGTTGCAACAAATTTTAGTTAATAAAATATAGCGATACTGAATAAAATCAACAACAACAATAATGTTATCATTCAAACGCCGTAGAGGAGAGTCAGAATTTACGTTAGAGGATCAGGAGTAAGGGAATCAGAAGGTGGTTTCTTCTCGCCGGCTCAATTTCTTTTAGCGTTATCGAGGAAGCCCGGCGAGGTCTTCGCTTTAAATATCCGCTGAGATGGCCGAGATTGGCGGCCTTTCGCGTTTGTTGCGCCCTCTCTTGCGGTAGCCTCAAGAAGCCCCTCTGTGGGGGGTTAAGTGGCAGAATCACCAAGTTGTTGAACCGAAAGATCGCGCTTATCGACGAGATGTGCACCCCGCCGCTGCCGCAGCGGCACTTCGAACGGCTGCCACCGTCAATGACAATCTGTTATCGAGCCTGGTTGCGTGGTGCATTCGCGTGCAACTCGCGACCGGAAGAGACACATAGGCGCACGGGTTCGAGCCCCACCGTTGCACATTTGAATTTATGGGGTCCGTCTCACGAAGCAATGCGAAAGCAGTCCCGCGGGCGTTAAATGTTGGCTGAGGGTCAGCCCGAAAAAGTTTAATGACGATCTGTCTCCTGTTCTTTTTTCCACATTCATTTATATATATATATATATATATATATAACGCTACTTGTATCGAATTTTAGAAGGATAAACATCATCCTGCGAGTTTTTATTATATTCGGCCTTAAATATTCCCGGGTTTAAGGGACATTTATATTCCAGATAAGATATTTCGAATAATAATAATAATAATAATAATAATAATAATAATAATAATAATAATAATAATAATAATAATAATAATAATAATATAATGGGAAAAATTAGATAATGGGAAAAAATAATATCGCAGATAATGGGAAAAACGCAAGTACCAAGAACTGGAGACAAGTTATATCGTAGTGCCAATATCGATGGAAACAATGGGCCCGGTAAGCAAGGGAACCAAGAGATTCATCAGTGAGCTGGGCCAACGGATTACAGATCTCACAGGGAATCGGCGCGAAGGCGAGTTTCTACGGCAACTGCTGTCGCTTGCTGTGTGCCGAGGAAACGCCGGCTGTATTGTCGGTTCCATGGAATAATATTTAGGAGTTAGAAGAAGACAAGGAGTACACGTTCACACCTCACAATTGTAACATTTAACAATATTAATAA
>QVRM01001920.1:0-20626 GCA_003439945.1 Dermanyssus gallinae
CGAGCAGACGGAAATCAACGTCACCAGTCTCCCAGTACGCTGCAGCCGTTGGTGCCGGACGTGGGTCGTCCTAGTGGGGTAGGGTAGCATTGGGCCCAGCCACCGCCCTGTCAGTGTTCGTCCTCCGGCCCAGTCCTCGCTTGCACCGGCTCGCATTTGGACGAAGAAGCATAACGATGAGAACGCCGGGGCGTGGACGACCGCGAGAAGACGGACGACGGACGGACGGGAAGAAGGGCCTGGAATGAAACGTTCTTTGCGCAAGTCTGCTCCGCCAGCCGAAATGAACCAGACCGGCACGTTGCCCACACTCCGAGCGCCGCTGCCGCTGCCGCTGAACTCGACCACCATTGGTGCCGTAGGGTCATAGAGCGCTGGCTCGCATTTCGCCCTCCGACTCGGCGAGGGGTTGATTCTCTCTGCCCTTTTCCCCCCGTCTGTTCTTCACCTTCTCAACAACCTTAGCCACCCTTTCTCTTCCTCCTTCTCTCTCTCTCTCTCTCCAATCCTTTCTCCCGTCTCCTTGAGTGTCCTTTTGTCGCCGTCGCTTTCGTCGTTTGTCCTTATCTTGCCCACTCGTAGTCCAGCATCGGCGTCGGCGTCTTTCTTAGCGTCAGCGTCGCTGGTCGTTCTGGTCGTAAAAGGCCGAGGATATTACGGTCAGCTCGACCGCGAAGCAGCCCCTAGCAGCCGACAAAAGCCCCCCC
The DNA here is from genome assembly GCA_003439945.1 of Dermanyssus gallinae. Lineage (NCBI taxonomy): Eukaryota > Metazoa > Arthropoda > Arachnida > Mesostigmata > Dermanyssidae > Dermanyssus > Dermanyssus gallinae. The sequence continues at coordinate 708 of QVRM01001920.1, forward strand.
ACCGAAACCCGTCCCCTAGCAAGGCAGCGCCCGGTGAGGCAGCCCCTCAGCGAAACAGCCCTCCGGCAAGCAGTCTGCCATATGTGAAGCGTGTTCATCGATGGCCGACACACGAACGGACCGATGAAACTACACAACCAGCACCCTGAACCTTAGTCTGGGAAGATCGCGAATTCCTAGATCGTTTAGCGGCGCACCGGACGCTTAAGCAGGCTACGGGCACCGGCCGGTAGGAAGCAAAGCTGGCAGGAGGGCGGGCAGGCGTCTTCCCAGTGTGACTTCTCTAACGGCCGACGTAATTGTATGGCAGACCAAGAAACCATCCGATCGACTAATGATACCTATTTCCAGATGTGTATATATATATATATATATATATGTATATATATATATATATATATATATATATATATATATCTGGGAATTAAAAGTGGAACTTCGCCATTTCTGCGCTCTCACGCTTACACACTCCCACTGCTGAGCGTGAGCACTCTCTTGTAGTATAAATGTGTGGTGTTAATTATCATACCTTAGTTATAACAGGTGACAATAGTCACCGGCATGCAGAAAGGAATTGGTACGCTCACTCGTATTCGTTCCCCAGGAGTCACTCTCTCTCGTAATCATCTTTTTCATTTGTCGGTCCAAACGTCGTAAGGAGTAATAAGCTGCATACATAAGCAAGAGTTTAACTCATGATTCTTGCGTAGATTGCATTGTAACATATAAATTAAATCAAATTTAATTTTCTATATCTATAACACGTATTTTTTAAATACCGCAACGAACGCCAACAAGAAAGCAATTATCGAGAGAACTGCATTTAATGAAGCTTTCGTTTCTGTGAAAACAATAAATACTTTTTTATTATATACAAATATTAAGCACTTAAGGTGGTAACTCCAAGACTAGGTGGCTAACAAGAGTGGTGGAAGAACCTGTCATAAAATAATTTTCTATTTGAATAGGAGGGCAACATTTCTTGATTAGAAGTGTAACTGAAATTACTAACATCTGTTGTACTGATGAGGCCGAACAGCACTTTAGTATAAATGATTAGTGCGCTAGTTATGGCTGTCATATATCGGACTATCGCCAGTTAGGTTCCCGTTGTTGATCATTCTTTAGGCGATGCTCGATGAAAATACATTATAAACCTCACCGCTGGGAGTCAGCGCCATGCTGTCATAAGGGCTATTTGGACTCTAGACGCATTAAAGAGATGTCCTAAGTCTATTCCAAGGCTCTAGGCGGCGGAAAATGGTCTATAGTTAAAAGTCACCTCCTTGAAAATGGTTAAAAAAGATACTGGTCGCTAACGTCTATTTCTGTTAATATGGGACTCTATGGAAGTCCGACATCCACGGTACCAAAATGATCTCTATAAACATTCTTGTTGTTGCTCTATAGACGTACGTTTTTAACTTACTTAACGTGAACGTTAAAAATGTGGGCATCCCAGGACCCAGCTGTTTGCAAATTGCCTTCTTTTATCTAGTGTGAGTATCTTTTAGACGAAGCAAAACATTCTTTCATGAACAAGCTTTAGCACTGCTTAACATATGGCCACTAATTTAGGAACATCATATATATATATATATATATATATATATGGAATGGACATCGCTGTAAGTACACTTTGGCCATGTACGGTTGACGGCCTTTATGGCTTGTCTTTGCAGACAGCCCTAAAATGTCACAGGTCTGCTCCAGATCTAAAAATACGACAAAATAGATCTACGATGGGGTGACTTGCGTAGCAACTAATAGATAATATTTATCACGTTGAGGCTTACAAGATTTTGGTGAATCCAACAATGGTGGCAGTTTGCTAACTGGGCTGGTCTCGTTAAACGAACGTGATGCACTTTACACTTCTTCGTTGGAATGTATATATATATATATATATATATATATATATATATATATATATATTTATATATTTATATATATATACATATATATAGGGGACCTGTGAAGCTTTCCCGCGTAGTGAAGAGATAGTTAAGAATTAAACTTTAAAAATTGCAGTTTTTCAATCTGTAAGACAAACCCCGTGATCGAGGTTTAAAAGCAGTAGCGGACGAAAAAACATACACAAAAAATATGCGTCGCTAGAGGGATCTTTGAGCTTGGATGTAAAGTTCTTCCTGCTCCTCCTCAGCCTCGCCAAAGGACCATTTGAGAGGAAAGCGTTTCGGTTTACGCAACTCGGTACTTGAAGTCATCGAGGTTGAGCTGGTCAACATCGAGCAACGCATTTGGTGTTGTTCGCTTTAGATCCATCGCCTCAATAAATGTAAAAAAAATTGGTATAATTCACATTGAAATCGAATTAATTATTAAATGCGTAGAGCGCAACCCGTTCTTCTCTAACTTATTTTTACCTGCTTTTCTTTTGAGGTACTCAATGCTGAGATGAAACGGGCTACCATAGGTACTTTTACTATAAAAGCCGTATCAGCTGGTTTATTTAAATAGTGTTTTACTAAGAAGTGATTTACTATTTGAATTGTTTTTTGTTTTGTTTTGGTTATAGAACGAAGGAATGAGAACCGAAGACACAATCCCGGGACAAGTCTGTGCAATAGGTAATATTTGACAAATCAGTTCGCTGAGGGTAATAGCTGGTGGTGTGGAATGTGACTGTCGAGGGTTATCGTGTTCATTACCACCACCGTCGGCATCAGCCTAATGAAAATCGATTGCAGGCGGAATCGATAGAATTATGCGGACAAATCTTTCGCGATTCTTAGTTGTACCATTTACAGCTGTAATGTTGACTTGTTTATTAGTAACATACTGCGCACGGTTAGCAAAACAGAATGATTGTTTATAATGTCTTGAAGTAAAGTATTTTGAAATAGAACGTGATCAACACGCATATCTCGATTATTTCATAGCAGCTACCTAATTGCAGGACAGATGGTGACATGTCCGTTTTAGGAAAGCGCTAAATGCAATTAGTGTCCGTCATTTTGTTTTTAATGTTCTTATTTGGAGCGAACTCTATTAATTCCGGCATAAGCTTAAAAACAACGATAATAGTAAGCTCCCCTATGCGAAACTCAGGTACAAAGGCAGGGGCAGTGTATCGACAACCTTGTTGATACTTGTTATATATGCACTCCAGCTATCATACATAGCGTCGGCTTTCGTGTTTGTAAAAACAGGAACTGTGTTCTGCCATTACAAAACACTTTATTTGCTTTGGAGGAAAAAGGCAATGGATTTGATGACGGCGCAAGGTCGCCACGTAGAACCTTACCGGAATCCTTTGAAGCTGAATTGTTCTTTTTTGGGCAAGATGCGGTTGCTTGGTTGAGACCCGCCTAGACGGCCGTATTGCAAAACTTTTATGAAGCTGTACTAGAGATGCTTTCGTATAATTCTTTCCAGTAGCAAAAATGTTGTTGACACGCGACGAACTCGACTAAGAAAACAACGATGTACCTGACTATGTAATAAGGTGCCATGTATGTAATATGTATCTAGGTAGCTAAATAGATAGATGGTTCTCAACAAATAGCCCGTCATATAAATATATATATATATATATATATAGGAGACTCCTTCGTCGTGTCTTATTATGGTGTAACATTGCCCAAAATTCTATTGTGATAAACCATATTCAAGAACTGCAGTCCAGAAAGGATTATCGCATGCACAATCGTATTCAAATCATCAAATACATCAAACTATTTTAGCATTTGGTTAAACAATCTTAGAAGCGGTAACACCATCTTGTAATGACAAATTACCAAGGCAGATCGCGTAAATAACATGTTTGCTTGGCGAATGGCGAGGACAATGAGAAAATGAAAAGCTAACAGCGCAAATGTCAGCACACAAGTAAACTGACTACTGTATGTATCTAGGTAACGGTTTGTAAAATGTAATTAATGTCCCCCCTTTGAAAAATAAAGGTGCATTTGAATTATATATATATATATATATATATATATATATATAGAACGTGGTTTGTTTAAAAAGTGCATTACACATATTTAAGCTTTCAAAAAATAATGGTATTTTGTATACATAGAGTGATTTACACAGTAACATGGTCGTATATACAAGTGTCTACACAGTAAACAGGTGATTCATCTTTTTAGGATAACACAGCATTGCAGCGACGAAATACACTTAAGATAACAGTATTGCCGACCTCTTGTATGGTAGCGGCTACAACTCTTTAATCAATAACAGATAGCGCGCTTCAAATATGCGACAACCGGAACAATAGAAAATGGGACCTGAGTTTCGTTCTGGTCTGCGGTACCACAAATTCTGTCGCTCTACATAGCCCCCTTCTGTGTCTCGGTATCAATGGTAATACTATATCCGTCAGCAATAAACAACAAGAAGTTTTGTAGGCAAGCGTGGCTTTTCTAAGAATATATATTTTTAAAACTGGTAATAGGTCATGGGCAGCGAACAGCGGGGCAAGATGTCACAAAGTGCATAATTGTGAATTATCTGAACCGTTGGGAGAATGCCCCTGTACCCACCACCCCACAGAAAGCTACCATAACATAGAATAGATAAAAACAAAGCTTGGTAGACAGCTTGGTGGCTAAAAGTCCCTGAGTTGGAACCCCTATATATCTTCACAGTCGCTAAAGTTGCCTATATGTTTTGACAGTCGCTGAAGTTGCCATATGTTTTGACAGTCGCTGAAGTTGCCTATAACTTTTCACAGTCACTAAAGTTAATAAAAAAATTGGGCTGTTGAAGCAGCCTTTGACAGGAGCGGGTCAATCCACCAACATATTTGTTTTAATCTCGACGTGGTCTCGGAACTATAAACCGTCCGTATTTATTACAAATCTTAACAACTTTTGTAACCAGCTCAATTCAAGTGTCAATACGACAAAAAACGTAACCCGGATAAACAATCCGTGGCCAGTACAATTAAAGGCAGACGCTATGTTCAGGAACACGCCTAGACAACCCCGGTTCGTTTCAGCCAAGGCAACCACATGCTGCCGCAGGTGTGCTAAGTCCGTCGATCGGTTCCTACAATAGCCAATGCCCCTTAAATAACTAGTCATATATTCGGGGATGTTTGTTTAATAGACTATTTAAGATCGTAGAGCACTGCAGGCTTCTTTGACACAACAACCCTGCTTAAATGTTTATTCTGTATTACCATTTTATTATTTTTTTATCACGTCTTCACGACGAGCATGACTTTTACACATGCAGGTCCTGCCCGCAGAGGTCTGCCAAATACTATGCAGCAATCGTTGCCCTACTTCTCTTGCCGGAAACGTGAAGAAGATAACCAACATTTAACATTATGAAAAACCCTTATGAACTGTATATAGAGTCAATTTAGATGACATAAATATAATTGAATAATCACGTCTGTTATATGACTAGGAGAGTTTTTTTTTTAGCTAAGAGCCACGCCCAGCGAAATGCAAGGGCCAAGTTCTTGTTGACGTACTTATTTTAGATTAGTGTAGTGCATTCGCCTGTGCTTTGCGAATAGAGGAGACACATGGGTGCGCGGGTTCGAGCCCCACCGTTGCACATCTGCATTTATAGGGGTCCGTCAATGAAGCAATGCAAAAAGCAGTCCCGTGGAAGTTAAATCTTGGCTGAAAGTCAGCCCGAAAAGTTTAATTTGTATTAAAGGTTACAATTTTACTAAGTAGTACACGCGTATTGGGTCGAGTATGAACTAGACTTAGAGTTCGAATGATTTAGCAGCCAGCGCACCTTGATTTGTCCTTGTCGACCAAAGAGCTACGCTCGCGCAATGCGATCATTGGCTGCTCTGGTTCTGGTGCACATGTCATAGTCAATACAACATTCCGTTTAACAACCGTGTGTGCAGGTTAGGCCAATGCTGTGATCAGCAGTCTCTGCACCACCGTAGCGGTGCGGCGGTACGCGTTTTGTTTCGCTTGTAACAATGTCACCAGCGAAACCCTTTTACGAAGGGTCCATCTGTATACGCAACGTTTCGAAAGGCCTATTAAAATGACGTTGCGCCTCCCAAAGGTAACCGATTGAAATGGCTCACTCTATTTAGGTCGGCGTTTTGTCTCCGGTCCTCTCGGTATATCTTTCTCTCTGTCCTCTTTCTCTCCTCTCTCTCTCTGTCCTCTTTCTCTCCCCTCCCCTCCTCTCCTCTCTCTTTCTCTCTTTATCTATACCTCCCTTTTATTCTCTGCTAGCTAGTTTTATAGTTGAAGCAGGAAGCGCAACGAACGAGTGCATACGATTCAACGATTTAGCAGCCGGCGAATATTTAAGTTTAAAAGGAGTCCGCTTGAAACGAAAAGAGACCAAGTCTAGCGCAAATTTAGGCCAACCAAATCCGCTTTTGTTTCTGAGTGCGACGGTCGTCTCGTTCTTCGTCTTGACGTCTCAGTGGGATGGGCAATCGTGCCTGATACGGTATTCAGGCATCCCGCGAGAGCCGTAAACTTATGCGGCGCGCGATATAGGCTACTGGAGTGCGGATATAGGAGAAAACGCCCACCGTCACCAGAAATTACTTCCTTTTTGTCTTGGAAACGTTGATACGACGCCGCCCGGTGAAGATTCGCCGTGTTCGCGCCGTTGCCGCCGCTGCGGCTGCTACTGTTTTAGTTTTGGCAGTGGGCGCTGCTAAAATGACTCGTCTGTACTCTCGGGCTGATCGTAAACGTAACGCCGGTTAGACAAAACTGTACCGGGAAATCTCTGATCGTTCAGTGCTATCCCCACCATAGCCAAGCGAGTCAACAGGAACTACAATCCACGGAGTATGACGTAGTCTACTAATAGGGGCAGGCTAAAGCACCAGAGGGTTCAAAAACATAACACAATTATGTATATATATATATACAGAGTCATTCAGGTAGTATTGTACTTCTTTCGAGGTTTGATTGAGCTCGGCAAGAAAATAATTTTTCCCTATGAAGGGAGGACGCGGAAACGTCTTGTTTAGGAGAGAGAGTGAAGTTTATAAAAGTAGTTATTCAGCTTTTTTTCTCCTACATAGTTGTGCGAAATCTACGTTTGCGGGAGAACCAGTCCACGCATGAAGGAACCGATTGCACCGGCGTGTTCGGAGGAAAATGCTGCACAACAGGAAGACACTTCACTAGCTTGCGTGGCAAAAAGCGAATACCCAGATTAAGGAAAGTAATGAAAAGTAGATATTTTACGTTAACGCCTTTTCATGAAAAATCGTAAAAAAATTTCATTGCAACCAAAAATGTACGTTCAAAAGACCACTCTCACGCAATAGCAAATTGAATGCCCATCATTTTCGCACCAAGGTGATGGTGCTGCGTTACGTAATTTCAAGTAACTAAGCGTTTTCGACAGTTATAGTTGTTGTGTTTTACGTGCAAGTTTTCACGTTTAGAACCGTAAACATTTGCTAAGACGTTTCCGCTCCCTCCTTCCACTAGGAACAATTATTCTCGTGCTGAGTTCTACCAAACCTCAAAATATGTACCTAACTTTCTCATACGCCCTATGCAAATATGCATGTCTTCGCTTTCGATATGGCTATCGAAAAAGCTTAGTGACTTGACAACTACGTAACGCAGCATTATTACTTTGGTACGAAAGTGGTGGGCATTAAATTAGCTATTGCATGAGAGTGGTCTTTTGGACATACATTTTTGGTCGTGATGGAAACATTTTACGACTTTTCACGAAAAAACGTTAACGTACGACATAACAGCATATCGACTTTTAATGACTTTCTTTAATCTGGGTATTCGCTTTTTGCTACACAAGCTAGTGAAGTGTCTTCCGTTATGCAGAATTTTCCTCCGAACACGCCGGTGTAATCGGTTCCTTAACTGGTTCTCCCTCAAACGTAGATTTCGCACAACCATGTAGGAGAAAATAGCTGAATAACTTCTTTTATAAACTTCACACTCTCTCCTAAACAAGACGTTTCCGCGTCCTCCCTCCATAGGGAAAAATTATTCTCTTGCCGAGCTCTATCAAACCTCGAAAGAAGAACAGTACTCCCTGAATGACTCTGTATATATATATATATATAATTAGAAAAAAAGATTGCCTTTCATCGTTGACCAGCAGCCAAATGAACCACCACCAGTTCGTTTGGCACGAAATCTGCCGTTTCTTGCCAAGAGCTATCGACGTGATAAACAGAAAACATTTAAGACTGGCAAAATCGGTTGATATACTATGCGATAAAAGCTGCCGTAGTAAAAACAGCGCATCAAAGACAACAACAATACTGGCTCCTTGTAAGAAGGGACATCCATACAGTCTAGGCCGTTGGTTAAAGAACGTTTTCAATACAAACGATACTTGTTAAATACTTAAATACGTCGATATGTATACGCTTCCTAGAGTTCGGGGCTAGAAAGAAGAGCGGCCACCATGCCATCTATTGTTTAGCTCGAAAAGAATTATCAGGTTTTTAACAGGCCGTATACACGTACCACCATAGGCAGAAAATACTCTGTCAGCAAAGGCAGAATTGGCGGCGCAATTAGGAGCAGTGAGAGCAACAACAACAACCACAACAACCACAACAACAACAACAACAACAACAACAACAACAACAACAACAACAACAACAACAACAACAACAAACAACAACAACAACAACAACAACAACAACAACAACAACAACAACAACAACAACAACAACAACAACAACAACAACAACAACAACAACAACAACAACAACAACAACAACAACAACAACAACAACAACAACAACAACAACAACAACAACAACAACAACAACAACAACAACAACAACAACAACAACAACAACAACAACAACAACAACAACAACAACAACAACAACAACAACACAACAACAACACAACAACAACAACAACAACAACAACAACAACAACAACAACAACAACAACACAACAACAACAAACAACAACAACAAACAACAACAACAACAATAACAACAGCAGCAACATAAATGAAGGCAATGTCAGCACTCATAGTTTGAATGAAAACAGATGTTTTCTACTGGCGGCCAGCGCAGCAACAATCGACACAACAAAGGCAATGTAGCTTGTAACAGCACTAGCAACGCTGAAACGCAACCACGATAGCAAAGCAACATCGACTGTAACAACAACAGCAACAACAACCACAACAACAAAAACAACAACAACACTAACAACAACAACGATATCAATAACAATACCATCGACATTATGCCCAGACAACAAACATTAACGCAGCTAAACGAAACGGCTGTTTAGAGGCGCTGTTCTGGCCAACGGCTTGTTCTCCGTCATGCATTATCTTCTGTCGTACACGAGCCGGTTGTGTTTGTGTGCCGGCTGCATCGTTAAAAATTGTGTCGCCTTTGCTACACACTGCGCCACAGCGAGCGAAACTAATGAAGCCCCCAGAGACCTACTGCAGAGGCAGGCCTGCTGCTTTGTCTGGGCAAAGTAGTATTAGCAGTGTTTGTCGTTTGACGAAGGACTAGTGACAACAACAGCGACGACGTCAACAGCAACAACAGCAACGGCAACAACAACAGCAACAACAGCAGCGGCAACAACAACAACAACACCACCACCAACACCACCACCACCCACAACAACAGCAACAACCACAACAATTGGTAGCAGTCACGCAGCACTACTCGGTCGTTGTTGCTTTTGTTTTTGTTGTTGTTGTTGTTGTTGTTTTTGTTGTTGTTGTTGTTGTTGTTGTTGTTGTTGTTGTTGTCATCGCTGTTAATATAATTATTGTTATTGTTATCGCTGCTATCATTCATGTTGTTGTTGTCGTTGTCGCTATTTTTCGAACTCCCCGACCTAAAACCGACACGGCAAGCTTTGGCTAATGGCTTTAAAGTTAAAGTAGAGAATACCGATTTGAAACGTCACGATGAAACGATAAACGACAGCAGAAGCAATAGCAGTAATAGTGATACGAAATGTACTTGTGTATCTGATTTACATAAAATGCTCTAAATACATCGATACTAAAGTAGTGCATCACTGCATGGAGTGCTGCTATAAGAAGAAGACTACTATCCAGCAAATTCAAGGGATTTAGAACAATGCTTTTTAGAAGGTCAATTTTAGCTATTCGCTTTGGTGCAGTATCCTAAGCATGGCAGATCTATCTTCACAAGTACCGTAGGGCTATTTACATCTGTTAGCAAATAGGCTATCTGCAAGTCCCCACAAGCAAAACGCTTGGAAGCCATTCATATAAGCCGACGCAGGATTTACTCTAAACGGAACAAAAAAATATTTTTAAAGAATCTTAAATATATATATATATATATATATATATATATATATATATATATATATATATATATATATATATATATATAGTTTGCATCTACCAAGCAGAACACGCAAGGAGAGCTATAACCATTGCGAAAGTATCTAGGCGCATTACCTACTTTGCCCTTGCATGAAGCAACCTAACAATGAACGACTCGTTCTGCAGGTACTCTAAGTTAGATCTGATTTTTCAATTTCCATTCTCGACAAGATTGGTATTTTATCGAGATAATAAAAATCACTACGTGTTAAATCATCTTCCCACCGATGGCAGTATGCCTGTTTTATATAAATAAAATCCTATTGTTTGGAAAGCCCTAATGTAGAACCTATTGCGATAAGATTTCGTAGACTTGGAAGAACCGTTAATTCTTCCAAGTAGCCATAGTATGAATAATATGTAATAGCTACCTTTTTTATGCTACTGGAGAATGCTCATGAGTCACTGGCAGCTAGCAGTGAATAGTGCGGAAGTCACAAACCTATTAAACCCGGATTCTTCCCATATCTTCAGGCTTAAAATGACGCAGTATTTTTTTGAAACTTTGAAGAAATAGTCGCGCCATTCTAGCGCTCCCTTCTCCAGGCCTGCGCTCATCTGGCTTGAGAAGGTGCGTCGAGAACGCGCTGAGGACCTTGTTGCCCACTCCCCTTCCCTTTCATGGCTTCGTTTCTCTATCTGCCCCCGCTTGGACCGTCACCACTGGAATATTTTTGACGTGCCAAGCAGGAAAAATCTACTATACAACGTTGAACATCACGTTGAGATGAACGAATACTGACTGCATTTTCAATTAAAAAAACCCAGTGCTCCCCCTTTTTCCCCAGTAGGCTACCGCAGTAAAATAAGTATAAATATGAATAGGTAGATCGGTAAGTAGCTAATGCGACGAGTAGACAAAATTTTAACGACTTCTAGAGGTCTCGCAGGGCAAGCCTTTAAATCAAATGGTGAACCCGTGTTAGCGCGATGGCCATAGAAAGTGGACTTGATTTCATTCGAGACACTTCTGACACTCTGGAGCCCCGAAACTTAGGGTCAGAGCGTCCGTCTCTCCTGTGAGACGTGGAGAGACTTCGTTTGGGGGTTGACTGTTTATACGACGTTTCACAGTCGAGCAAACGCACCACGATCGTCTACCCCGTCGACATGCACCGCGGCCCTGTTGGGACAGCTAGCCCCCCTTGCGGGCCTATGTTTGTTAACTTCACCCATAGACTTAATTGGGGGCTGTTACGGCGACAGTGCTGCCTTGACTGCGTGTAAGTCCAAACGAGTATTCGTGTACTATTGTCTCCCGCGCCACTAGCTTTTCTCGTCGTGTCGTTGTTTCGCGTTGTTTGCCACTAATGGATGAGCCGGGCGTATTACGATATGTTATTATACTACGCCGCTCTAGTAAGGACTCCGTAACTTGTTGTTGCCGTTACCCAACCCCCCAGCGTCCAATGTCCATTCATCCGTGCGTAGCCCCTCTCTCTCTCACGCGCGCACCCCTCCCTCTCTCGTTCTCTCCCTTCATCTCTTTATTTCTATATTTGTGAGTCACTCTGGCTTCTTATCCAAATATGCAAAAAGTTGCAGCCGTTCGCCAGGGTCACTGCGATTTCTCTGCATCTTGTGTGGCATCGCAGGTTGTTCGAGTCTCATACATACATATATACATGCAATATATATACACATATATATACTATATACCCTCCTGGGTGAATACATACTACACTTATTATGTGGTAAATAGATTAAAATGCTCTAGACATACTTATGTGGTGACAGACGTAGATTTTGTAGTCACTTACAAATATACGCAGCAGCACATTGAGACCGGAGCTCACAATATGCTGTTATATATTTGTAAGTGACTACAAAATCTACGTCTGTCACCACCTAATCGATTAGTCATAATAGTAATTATCCCAGCCATAAGTATGTCTAGAGCATTCTAATCTGTTTACCACATAATAAGTGTAGTATGTATTCACCAAGGAAGGTATATAGTATGTATATGTGTATATATATATTTTTGCAAACAGCAGTCACGTGTCAGTATATGCCCCTACGGGACAATCTGTAGACAGTATTGACCATGACGCTACTCGGAGATCTTACACGAATTGACATTAAGACTAGAATGAACCTTTTTAAGATAAAATAGCTCCGATTATAACTTACTGCCTCCGGCCCGTTGCACTAAACTTAACCTTAGATAACATGAAAGAAATCGACAAAATAAAAGCGAATTTTGTGAAATACTCGTATATGCTCGGACTGCCGCGTAACGCATCGACAACCTTGGCGTTGGAACTATGCCAAGAGCAAAGCTTTGTGGAAGATCTTATCTTGGACAAATACGTTTTTAGCCCACTAGTCGTAGAGCCATATCGCGCATACAGAGAAAAGCGAAATTTGAGCTTTGCCATAGAGAAGTTCACTGACGGTCCTGCATTCACGACAGACCGTTGGAAGCAGGGAATGCAAGTGAACAGACGGGTACTCTGCAGACTTACCTGGCATGGCTGCCACCAATAGATATGCCTAAAAGGGTATTGCTTTGAAATTGAAGATTGTGTATGTAAATATTGTGGCACATGTAATATTGACCGATACCACATACTGCAATGCAACGAAATAGAAGCTGGTTCGGCGCATGCAGTAGTGAAAGACGTTATCAGCCGACATGAATTTTAGGTAATATCTACCAATTTCTGGTGAAATAAACTTGTATCTATATATACTGCATATATGTAATAAAAAAATAAACACACATGCTTGCAAGGCCAAGGCGTATCAATGCAAATATATACGCTCGCTCCTCGATCGGCAACAATACATCAATAGAACTTGAACAGAAAACAGTAACGAAAGTGAACACTTGCGCAAACAGGAAAAAAACAAAATGTGCGATTGCAGCAGATTGCAGACTTTATGAGCGTATGTATTAAATGTGAAAGCTCAAACTCTGTGGTCATTTATTAAAATAGGCTAATGATTTGATAGTGTGGTTTTCTGCTGTAGCAATTCATCATTACGCATAATCCCCTAAATTAAGAAAGGTTGTGCAGTTGGAACCTTCATTTGCATGGTGAGCCATATGGTATTGTGTTTTAAAACGATGATGATGATGATGATGACGACCTGGTAAGCTTGGCTCTCAATTATCTGTATTCGTCTACCGGCTACTATCCGAGGCTTGTAGCTTGTATCCTACCCATACGCACATGTATCCATAGATTCTTGTTGTTTATTTTTTTTGCTAATACGGCCTCTAGGTATGTAGATGACCTTGTCAATTTAGAAAGCTCTGATATCGCAATGTTTAAGTCGAGATGTTTAATCCATTTGACTTTATATACTTTCGTTTGTATTTTTGGGCGTACTAGCTTGTGTGCACACTTACACGTAATAAGCGTAAAAATGCGTATTACGTGTTAGACAATACGTAATTGCCTACATTTGTTGAATTCGCATAACTTATTGGAAGACGTTTCATTTAGTTACTCGTAGAGCAGTTTGCGACTAGGCTGATCCACAATATCATAGTGTAACAACTTCAGGCCAACATGCTGTTGACTCCGTCATATGTTGAGTTGGCATTCAGAGAAGTGCGATCCAGCTTTAGCGCTGACCACGTGTCAACCCTGTCATCAATATAATCAATATAAACATATTCTCTGTTGCCTGCAAACTCTGTTTCCGTTGGACGTTTCCCTAAGAAATTTGTTCGCCTCCGGCTACTCGTTCAGTCCGGCAAATATTATTGCTGCTAGCGGTTTGTACAGCGGATACCGTAGTGGGTCGGTAAGCGATGAGGTAGCTCTTGTTGTATATTCCCATCTCCACCAATGTAGTTCTATTAGTCCAGCTATTAAGGATCGGATATACATTACGAGTATGGTACGAAATCATTATGCTAGGTAGGCATTTCCACTTTCGCTCAGCTGCGTTAGGTTTACTGTTGGTATTGCAATTCAATCCATTGCAATTCCGTTGCACATTCTCCCCAAGTGTATTTCGATTTACAGTTGAGAGGCTCTTATTGATCGACGTACCCAATGCAAGTCAGCTTTGTCACTTCGTTTTTGCTTGCGGTCTCGTATTAATGAGATCTATTGGCATCGACAGTAGATGTTGCTTTATCCTCGCAGCTTCCACTTGTTCTTGTTGCGCACCCGAAAGTGGTGTTTGCGTATTCTAACGGAGACCTTCCGCCAGACAGCTTCTCTGTTTATCTACACATGTTCTACGAACAAAATTTGTTCCACATAAAGAATATCGTGAAAAAAAACTGCTTTGCTGTGTGGGCCTTATAGTATCAGGTCGTGCAACCGCCTTTCATCTTCCTACATTCGCCCTCCTTCTTGGCCTGGACTTACTGCTTGCTGATTGCCAGCATTTGTTTCTAGTGGGGGTTCTTCCTCGATACAGATATGGTCAGGACCCGGCTTGAGTTCCTCGTTGAGCATTTACATGATTGACAGCTCTTAGCTCTATAATTTGGTAGATGGGCCCCAGTCGCACCAACTCTTCCCTTGTGTTTTCCTTTTTACCTCACATGATTGTTTTATTTAGGGCTGCGTACTCACAGTGAAAGGCATCGCCTGCGTCTGCGGTGCCTGTCGCTGCTGGGCTACCTTTCGCAATTTACTTTCCTAGTTACTCCGCTTTGCCCTCCACATCCGTGTCCTATCGGAAATTTGAAGGCATTATGGTCCAATTCCCATTATATTCTACCTATAATTTATCTATGGTCATCTATTCTACTATCTCAGGTTAGTGTATCATATGAGTTGTTCCGTAGTAAACGGAACGACTTACATGAAAGCTGTGATTATTATTATTATTAACACGGTGCAAACAATAAAGAATTCTTATGTATTGGATGTTCCAGTGCTGCGTACACGGGCTTTCGGCCTTACAAACTATAAAACCATAATGTGGTAATACATGTGAGCTATTATAAATGAGACGCACGTTTAAAAAATCAGGACTTATTTTTTCTTGCAACTCGTGCCATTTTGACAGTATAAGGCTCTCAAACATGGGTTTGCTAACCTCTGCAGGACTATTTCTAGATGAACTAAGTGCAGAAGGGCAGAATCAATTTTGGTCATTATTTGATTTCTCGACTGGGCTTGCCAAAGATTGGGTTAGCGCGTTGTATACGTAGTTAGCTCTGTATAAACGAAAACTCGGTCGTAGTCACCTATTAGGCAGTCAAAAAGTTTGTCGGCTTTCTGGGACCACATTTTTGAAATTCCCGCGCTTTGCAGCAGGGCCGCCTGAGAGTGCGGCTGGGTGTTTACATTCAGGAGCAGACCCGTGGCGGCGCGACGGTATACCGGTTCCAACTTTACCGTTTCGTTTGCGGAATTGGCAGCTGTTTGCAATGGAGGACAAAAATACGCATTTTCGACACATTATGTTGTTCTCCTACCGTGAAGGCATAAGTGCGGCACAAACAACCCGGAGGATATGTGCAGTCTACGGCGAAAACGCAGTACACAAATCCACAGTCGAAAAGCGATTCGCCCGTTTCAAAGCTGGAAACTTCAATCTCGAAGATGAACCGAGGTCAGGACGACCCAATGTTGTGGAGATCGACGAAGTCATAAGCCTGGTTACTTCGAACCCTGGTTTGACCATAAAAGAAATTGAAGATGTAACGGGAGTCTCCCACGGAACCGTTTGGAATCGCCTCCATGATGCAGGTTTTTCGTGCAAGCGGAATATCTGGCTACCACACGACCTCAATGCTAGGCAGTTTGAAGGGCCAGTCGATACCTGTCACGCACTCCTCCGGAAGAACTCGAATGAGCTATTTCTGAGGAGATTGATAACCGGCAATGAAAAATGGATACTCTACAGAAACGTAACACAGAAAAGAAGTTGGGTCCCCAGAGGTTCTCAGGCCGCAGCTATCCCTAAACCCGAAATTTATCAGAAGAAGGTTATGCTGTGCTGCTGGTGGGACTGTAAGGGCGTCGTGTATTTTGAGCTGCTTCCAATGGGTCAGACGATCAACTCCGTCGTCTACTGCAGACAACTCAAAGATTTGAAAGCTGCAGTAGCAACGAAGCGCCTGGAATTGTCAAACAGGTGGGGCGTCACTTTTCAACATGATAAGGCGACACCACACAAAAGTTTGGCCACCTGGCAAAAATTGGCGGAGTTTGACTGGGATGTGCTGCCGCACCCAGCTTATAGTCCCGACCTCGCACCATCTGATTATCACTTGTTCAGGTCTCTCCAGAACTCCCTTGATGGCACAACATTTGAATCTTTGGAGGTTATTAAAAATCACCTCACTCAGTATTTCGACAAGAAGGACAAGACGTTCTGGGAGAAAAGAATCATGGATCTACCGAGGCGATGGGTGAAGGTTATCGAACAAAACGGTCAATATATCATTGAATAAAAATACTGTTGTCTGCATAAATAAGGCTCTTTAAAATCGGTAAAAAAGCCGACGAACTGTTTGACTTACCTAATAGGACTATCTCCGCAATCGTAATAGGGCATATGCAGTATTGCATATGGAAAGTATATTAATGGCGACGTACACATTAATTTTATGCATATGATGCCTTTAAAAGTAGAGTAGCAGGCGAGATCATACAGATAGAAATAAGTAAAGGTGAGACCAGTACCATTAACTATATCTACAAGGTTGCTGTACCACAGAACGATTTCGAGCATGGTTTACATTCACTGGATAGACCGCAAAATCTTGTTATTCGCTATTAATATGCTGTACTTCAAACGAAGACAACATGGGTTGATACGGTACAATTAGAGAGACCGGTCTTCTACCAAGAACCTATGTTCCACTTGTGGACTTCATCAAGTGGAGGACAAATGCTGCTGCCGGTTCTGCTTGCAGGAGTGCACTAAGTATCATGCGACAGCTGTTCTTGTGCGACGTGTTCATTGCATTGGTACTAATGTATGCCTACCACACGTGTTTAATTCTGAAACATAAGCGTGTGCTCAAGGGGGTTAATTAGACGACACATCAACATTAGACTGCTCGACCAAAAAAGCACAGAAATCTAGACGTATGGCCTTGTGTACAAAACGAGGCAATGGCTTCAATAACAGGAGGCCTTAAATGAACAGTCCTATATCCTCCGCGCATTGTCTTTGTCCTCTCCCACCATGTGCTTGAGCCGTATAGGCAATCTTGGTTGTGAACTGACACCGAACTCTTCCTGTGGCGTGACAGCAGCCCCGCTGCTGTCGCACCCGTCACGCTCATGGCCGTCTTCAAGTAAAAGACATTACGTTATCGTGCATGTCCATCGAACTGCCAGTCTCTTGGGAAGAAGTCCTGCCTATCTTATAACGTCAGTGGCAGTTATGCGCAAAGTCCGTAGTTCCTCATCGTCGTCGTCGTCGTCCTTTGCCATAGCCTTCGTTTCTCTTTCGTCAGCGTGCCTCCTTGAGACGGGCTTTCTCCACCGGCGACCGACTGCAACAACAGACTGTCCGGCACTCAGTTGTCTCGACAAGTCCATTGTGCATACGCAAATAGAAACGGACAAAGTCGACGCCCGTCCAGATAGGACGACTGGCGTGGAAACTCGCAAAACCCGCCAGGGTGGTATCACGTCTTCAGTGACTTGGCGGTCCATCACGGGGCAACAACGGCAAACAACCCCTATGCTCATCTTGCCACCCCAACATTGGGAAGGCTCGATGAGCACAGAAGAAAAGACAAGAGCAAAAGGATGAAAAAGAAAGGGAGAACGCCGAACACGTAAACAAGAGAACTGCTGGCAAGTGACCTCGTTGTAGTGCAAGATCGCCATGGGGAAATCTGTCTCTTGCTGCTTGGCCGCGCGAGCCCAAAGCCTCAGTGCCGCAGCACAGCTGTCATTCCCTTGTTGTCGCTTGTACAGCTAGTTCCCGCCTTCGTGACCCAATTCGAACCAGCAGGAGGACGCGGCAGGGACAACGGCGAATGTGTCGCGGGCTATCGAACAATGAGACAACGCAGACGGGTCAACAGAACCAGCTGGTCGAAGTGGACAGCACCATTTACTGCCCTAGCGCCGCCAATACATAGTCGTATGCAGTGACCGCACACTGCGCCGACTCTGAGGTGACACTGACATGTATGTTTGTATATATATATACAAACGTAAATATATATATATATATCATTCGCTTGACATATATTCCTATAATGCAAATCAGGGGCGCTTAGAGCGGCAGCATGTATATTATTACGCATTCATATAATCAGTGTGTCTTCCAAAACCCTCTGAGTATTTGGTTTTCATTAGGGTAGCCTCTTTTTTTTATAATATCGACCTGGTCGTTATATATATATATATATATTATATATATATATTTCCTCATTGTTTTTGCTAGTTAGTTGTTCACGCCGGGTTTGTTGACTGCCACGGCTAATCCACACGGCTGTACGGGCAGTGTGGTGGGTTGAAAGCTTATTTTCTAGAAGTGCAAAAATAAGAATTGGTAATTTTTAACAACTTGATTAATAGCATTTCATGCACTTGTTCGACGGCACTCAACTAAGAAAATAGCGGCTTACTATAGGTGATTAGCCGGGGTTTTACCGCCTCTCTACGCCTTTGCGTAAATCTCATTTGACAGTTCGTAGAATGCATTCCATTATGCAACCTCGTGACTGAGCGTTCAGCCGTATTTTAAAATCGGAACACGTATCATTACGTTAGCAAGGCTTTTACTTGGGGCAAATATAAAAAGCATTCTTATACGCAAACAAAACAGTGTAGAGCCAGCTTGCTCTGTAGAGTGCACCGTAAGTTCGATCCTAACCCCCAATAACTTTTTCCTTATGACTACTTAATAATTATGTATTGCTCTGTAAACATGAGAACAAAACTTGGTATGTTTTATAGCAGACGTTCTATGGTTGTATCAGTACACGCTCGCCAAGATTATGCAGCGCTTCAAGAAGCAGGATGATGCGTTTCACGACAAAATTTTCTTTAATGATGCCACCGTTCACTATAAAATACAGTGAGCCCCAAAACGTTGAAATTGGGCATCTCTCCAAAATAATCCAAAATGGTTTTCAAGAAGCACATTATTCACCGAAAGAATAGTTTGTGCGGATTTTGAAAGAAGTGGAGACCTTAGTACTTCGAAAGCGAGCGTGAAGAGGTTGTAACCATCAATAGCGGGCAATACCGCAATATGATAAATAACGCTGATGGCCGGAATTGGACGGATTAGATGTAGACGACATGTGGTTTAGCAAACTTGGTCCACAAGGCACACAGTGAGCGCAACGATCGAGCTTTCCGCACAAAATCTTGCGGGGAGGGTTTTCCCTCAAAAGGAGACATTGACTGGCCGGCAAGATGCCGGTGAACCCCTTTAATGGAATTTTGTAAAAAGTCGCGCTACGGGATGCTCCGAACAATCCCTGAGCCAAAAGGCTGTAGTCGCAAAGTATTGTCGAAATAAACCACGAAATGTCAAAATGTCGTCAAAAACTATGCTAATGAGATACGTTATTGCCTACTGCCTGTGAGGGCATAGCCAGACGTGTATTCACATATAACCTTAAACACTCAGCTTTAACGTAAAATAACAACAATTTCTAAGAAAATCATACTTTTTTCACTAAACACTAGCCTCTGTCGACAATATTA
>QVRM01001921.1:0-249715 GCA_003439945.1 Dermanyssus gallinae
GCACAGAGTCTCGCTAAATGTATGGAAGATCCTGTATTTAAGATCACCTTTAGTGAAGTTTAGTTGCAACACCGAATGCAATGTGTCGGGCCTAACTGGGTTGCGGGGAGGAAACACGGATATAGCCACCACGGCTGAAATTTGGTTCCATCCGACTGCTTTGCTACGCCGGTACAGCACCGACTCTTTGTCCTCTCCCAGCACACTGTGTTCCTTCTTTGACCGCGACTCACCTTTAACTCTCTTCACTCACTGCAGTGTCGTCCGTTATAACGGCTCCAGATTCAAACCCCGCTGTCGCTGCGGCCGTAGCGCTTTCTCCTCTAGGTGCGCCGCTTACAACAACTGTCGCTAAAGTCTCTCTCTCTCAACCTACATAGCCGCT
Source organism: Dermanyssus gallinae (assembly GCA_003439945.1). NCBI lineage: Eukaryota > Metazoa > Arthropoda > Arachnida > Mesostigmata > Dermanyssidae > Dermanyssus > Dermanyssus gallinae. Next base: position 386 of record QVRM01001921.1, read on the forward strand.
TATAACAGTGATGTCACTCTACAGTCTTACAAATGTATGAGCTCGTTTCGTCGCGAACGGCAGTTCTTTAACGATGGTTCAGCAACGTTGCCGCCCTAGTGAAACCCTACATATTTGTGGCCGTCGATATTGCGACGAAATGCCCTTTCCTTTGGCCAGTACGGCGATGGTTCCACCACGCACTACAGTATACGCATCATGGCACAATTCAACAGTCCTAACCGACCACGTCCACGGCTACAGCGGCCCCGTCAACGGATCTGAAACCCCCAAACTCGTGTTTGCGAAGGGGCTATACATGTCCTTGGACAAGACCCCCATGCTTTCTTCGTGCACACCAGATTTTCGCTCAGGTTGTGCTCACGGCCAAAAATACCATGCATTGGGTAACCCACTGGTTTGTTAAAACGGCATATTCAATACACCTAAAGCGTACATAGCACAATGATGCATATTCTGGCTTTAAGCGTTGACTCAGTTTAGCAAATAGTTGTAGAACGCGAGAAGTGTTGAAGAACGCGAGGCCGCACCCCCGTACCTGTAATGTTTTGTTTACTTACGATGCGCGTTCCCGTGATAACACTATCATCATCCCCAACAAGGACGTGTATGTCCTGCTGTTACTGTTAGGTAGTTGTGGGCATGTATTGGCCCCTCACACAATTGATGTGCGAAATCACGTATGTAACGCATGTGACTAGACGCTGACCATTAGCAGCGCAGGGAGTGATATTTTTACCCGACAAACTATCCGACCCCCCGGTTGGACCGTTCAGTGTACAGTCTGCTGCCAACTTCTACGTTTGCCCCCCCCCCCCCCCCAAAGTTCAAAATGTGCTTTTATTTATTTTTAAACCGGGCAAGATGGCTTATATTTATTATTAACCGCGCAAGCTGCTTCATGGCAAAGCCTTTGCCTTGCATTCGGAGGACTGGTTCGAGACCCAGACTGGCCACTCTTACATTCATTTGCATGGTTTCCAATTTAGACAGGTAAATGCCGGAGTGGATTAAAATTAGCCATGACATGAAAAAAACTGTACACGGGCAATAGCCTTACAAAAATCCTTTTAAAAACAATTATACTTAGTGGCGGGCCGCGCCTTATTGTCGTCTAAACCTGCTCTGATACAAAACATCTTATGATCACAACCTGACGATACCGCAGAGCTCGCAGAACAGCCCCCATACACTCGCTCGCTTCGAACGAAATTAGACTATCGTTAGACGACCTAATTACTAACACAAATCTCGAAGTTGATAAATATGGCCATAACAAGACACGACCTATGATGGATTAACTAAAACGAAAAAGGTAGGAATCCTATTCCTTCTTTTTATTAAGATTTCATCGGTGCAATACGCATCGTCACTTCTTTAACATAATATCTAATAACATAGAAAGTCACTGGTCCGGTGAGCGCCAAGGCTGTTGCTAATACAGAGACAGATAAAAATAATAATATATAATTGGTCTATCTCCGAATGAATGCGTTACAGTGGTAGTCTATCATTACTACAGATACTGCTATGATGTAAACGTCTCAGTTCGTCACACTATGCTTGAACTGATTCCATGCGTCATATATACATTGTTCATAATATGCAAGTAAGGGTACATTATATCTTATTAGTATCATGATGTGCGTTCTGTGCCTTGCGAATCGTGTTTAAAACCCAACTTTGTGATGTACGAGTAATTTTAAATTTGTTGCATATTTTTTTTCACTTAAGTCAAGCATAGTACACGAGTAGTTTACATTTACGCAAAACACACGAGCATACTTTTACGAATAATTACTATATAACCATCTTAAGAAGTACAGCGGCGAGAAGAAGTCACATGTTACTAATGTAATGTGTATATAAATAATTCAACATTTAGTAATCTAGTAAATCATATAAATGTAAGAAAGTCAGTTGCAATTACGCCTGCACGGCTAGCATTGCAAACTGTCATCAGCTAAGATGTCTCATATACACTCCAGGCATAAAATGTTGGCAGATTCGGGCTTCGGCGCGACATACACTTATTTCGAAGCGAATCTTCTTAAGATTAGCCTTAGATAAGATTATTCGTGTTAAAGTTATATTGAAAAGAAGTCATATGGCTGTATTTATGTAATGAACCTAAAATATGTTTACACCTATAATGACAGATAATAAGAATCAATCATTTAAACTATAAACCAATACAATCATATATATATATATATATATATCTATATATAGATATATATATATATATATATATATTATATATATAATATGCGTCTGTAACTAGATATCACTACGGATCGTGCAAACATATTTCCACGCAGACATCAACAGACTCAACCTTATGGTTGAGTCTAGTACTGGTTCGAAAATCACTTCTACCAACCGATAGTTGTCAAGCATAAAACATGTGTTGTAAACCACTTTCTCTGGCGTCTCCTGCAGCTCCGGACGTTTCTCATTAGATCACATCGAGTTATAGAGTTGCGGTAATATATACATTGCCACCATGCAGCCTGATGGCCCACGATATATATATCCGGGGCATGATCCGTACTGCTCAGCGAAAAAATCGATGAGGTATCTCCACATACTGTACGGCGTGCACGTACGCTCGACGAGGAATCCGTTACTTGTGTGCGTTGTAACCATCACTAGGTCAAAGACTAGTAAATAAGCCAATGATATGGCTAACTCAAGTCGTTAGTCATTTTTCTCATGGCTTTCGATGCACACGATGCAACTGACATAAATATGCCGAACTCGATTTAACTTTTATAGAACCAGTCAAAAAATATCCCCTACCAAGAATAGGTACGAATCTGTACCATACAATGCCTGTCAATCGGCCGGCCGGCGGATGACTATCAATGCAGTCCAACAATAGGTTAAGTAACAACATAGTGGTAAGTATGTGTATTCCAACAGCAGAGAACCTGAGCCTCCATTCTCTTTTACGAAAACGTAACCCCCCCCCTTCCCCCCGGTTTGCTCATCAACGCGAGGAACCTTGTAACTCATTTGCTTATTAGATTCGCGCACAGCGAGCATCTCTTCTATTTTACGACAACTTCTAGACTATTCCGACTGTTAGCTAGGTCTGCCAAAGTTTCCTCCACCGCGATATCAAATCGTATGGTACGATCCGACGACACAGATGATCGTATTCTATAGACGTCGAATCGGCGTTTGCTCGCTCTTGATGATGTACTCGTTGATCTGAAACAATAGCAACAGGTAATAACAACAACAACAATCGATTAAACAACAACGCCAACAGTCATAGCAATACAAACAACGACAACCATCATAGCAATACAACAACGGCAACAAAAGATAATCAAAATAATGCAAGACATTGCAAAAAAACATTGCGTTCAGTAACTCAATTTTTTTATTGTCGCCGAGGTGTTTCCTCCGTACCTGTGTGAGGCTGACGCGCAGCGCGTTGATCCTTTTGGCAAGCAGCCGGATTCGATCCAGCTGTTCCATATGCTGTGCTACTGTAAAAGCACATTTAAATTAAAAAGTTGCGCGGAACTCTTCTTTCCTTAACTTGTAATTGCTAGCTGAAGTGAGTCTTTGAAAATAAATCAATATGCATTTGCACTCATATATATATATATATATATATGTGTATAGTGCATTCGATTTGAGTGCACTGGGTGTAAGTGTGAGCAAAGTCAGATAAGATTTTATTTTATAATAGACTTGTTTGTGCTTAAAAAAAAAACAGAAGAATGCCGCTAAATCTTCATATTATATGTACGTAAATATTTGAACGTCTTCAAATCTACGGATTTCTAAACAGCTTATCTGCCCGGTTACCTGAAGCACACATATCTTGTGATGGATTCTTGCCTGGAACCGGGGCATTTAGCTTCTGTTGATGAAGCGCATCAATGACCCTATAAATAAAATCATGCATGCATATGCCAAGAGGAAAAGCACAAATTTAAGTGTACGCTTTACTGTCGTATAGTAGGACATCATACCCTCTATAGTTAGTTACCTTTGCGACTTGCTTCGAGTGTAATAGCAAATAACGTCGGGAACACACTTCGGTTAGCATTACGTGTTTAGAAGAACGCGGTAGTCCAATCAATATGAGACCATACTCAGAAATACCATGCTACAATTCAAAATATGACAAGCAACAACATAAGTGCAGTGTCAGAGACTCAGACTGATGATACCTATTTCATTAATTTACCAACGTGAACAACATCTTAAACTTTTTGAATTTTTAAAACGAAAAAACAACTGACGACAACAAGGCGATTGTACAAAACTACATGAGGGTGGGGTATATATGTATTTATATATATATATATATATATATATATGCCGAGTCTAAAACTTACGCGCTTTTATCGTCAAAATCCATTGTGGGTCTCCCATGGTCACTGCTGGTAGGCACTGAAACAAATAGGCATATATAAGAACAAATTGAGCGTTGTGAAACAGCCTGAATATCTACTGGAATATATCTTAAATCTATCTGTTAGAGAGGTGGAATTCGAAATAGCTTACCTGCCCACCTACCTGAAGCACACTCCTCTTGAAAGGAATTCTCGTCTGGAACCCAGTCATCTAGCTCTTGTTGATGATGCTCATCAATGACCCTATAAATAAAATCAAGGCATACGTGCGCTGAGAAGATGAGCAGAAACTCAAGTGTACGCGGAACTGTCGTATAGTCAAACGTCATATCTCATATACTTACCTTTGCGACCGCGCGACTTTGCGCGTTGTAATAGCGAACAACGTCGGAAACACACGTTGGCTAACGGTACGTGTACAGCAGAAAACCGTAGTCTAATCAATATGACACCACGCTCAGAAATACCATATTCCAATTCGAATTGTGACAAACGAAGACATAAGTGCAGACTTCTGAGACTCAGACTGATGATACCTATTTCATTAGTTAACCAACGTGAACAACACCTTAAACTTGTAGAATTTTGAACATAAAGTACAACTGACAACAAGGCGGTTGTACTAAAATACACCAGAGTGGGCAAATATATATATATATATATATATATATATATATTTGGGGTATAAAACTTACACGCTGTTATCATCAACATCCATTGGTTCTCCATAGTCACTGCTGGCATCCACTGAAAAAAATATAGACATATATCAGAAAGATTTGAACTTAGTGAAACAGCCTAATATCTACTGCGTATATCTAAAGTCTATCTGTTAGAGAAGTGGAATTCTACAGACTAAATAAAATATGCTCAAAATTGATTCTTCAAGTTGTTAAACTATTCAGCCTTCTGCTTGACAGTGGCACTGCTTTTATTGTCAAACCGTACACGGCTAGCAAGTCGAATCAAACCACCTTATCTTGACTGCTACCTAGCTATTTTTGCGTTGAAGTTTGCCGTTCCTCACTCGAATTTCCCGCAAAAAATCTGTTTCAGTTCATTTGATGTTCCAGTTTTATTCAAAATTAATAAAAATATTGTCAATTATATTTCTATAAAAGAAACTTATCTCGAACTTCAGCTTTTGTATTGTTATAATAAGAGGGTCACATCCCGCAAGGAAAACAACGAACCTAGAATAGGGCTCACTGTTTGCGTGTAAACGTGTTGTATGCCGTTGAAAACAACAAATATACCTGCCAACAATTGCTCAAAAGGTCATAACACATCTAGGTTATAATTATAAGAATTGAAAACACTTGAAGTATTTAAATTGCTTTCAGATTGAGTAGAAAGACTTGTATCAAAGCTTACATAATTACATGCAAAGTAACAGCTTATAGATTTTTGGCCATTACATGTTAGGGATCTGTATTCTCGTCTACTGCAACTGGAAAAAATTCCGGCGCAAAAAAAGCAGTGACGTTTCACATTAGCACAGCCCAAAACAGAAATTTTAAAAAATAGCTAGGTATTTTACATGTATTTAGAATTAGAATAAGTTTCTAAAGAACATTTCACTTACGCATACTACTTTTTGTCCGACAAATTACAACTTGTTTGTTGGTAGTTATAGAAAAAGTGATCTACAGCTGTCCATACCTGAATTTGTTTCGTGCTGAGTACCAGATACTGGCAAACTTTCAGGCTCTAAAAAGTTTTTGTGCCCACATTACCAACTCCTGAAAAAGTCAAGACAACAGTTGTCAATTAACAAGAGCTGGTCGACAAAACTAATCTACTGCAAAGCATGTTGATAGCTATCTTTCTAGCAGCAAAAGTTAGTGATAGTACAATTGACGCCGGCTAAAGTTCCTAGATTCAACTAAAATAATTCCTAGTTGTAGTAGTAGTAGTAATCAAATTACTTTTTTAGTAATCAAACTCTATTAAACATTCCGTATTAACTGTCGGTCTCGGATTTTTAAGGACCTGTTCAATTAATTGTAATTCTAGATACTATGAAAAAAATCTAAACGTTAACAATGCAAGCCAAAATTATCAAAATGGTCTAAAACGTAGCAAATACACAAATTTTCATCACAATCGTCCTAATGATAACAAAATGATTCATCACAAAATAATATCTATATATATATATATATATAAGGGTCACTTGCCCCAGATGCGGCCGGGACTCCACTCGCCGCGGTCTCCCCATTCACCAAGCTAGATGTCGCCCCACGTCTACAACTCCCGATTCGTCTTCGACTGCTTCCTCCACGCTAGCACTCCCGTCACAGCCTAGACAGTCGCTGGTCGACAGGCTCATACTTGCGTCGCAACAATCTAGGGTAATGCGTGTAGTCCCCTGGGCTGTGAGGCCTTTGGTTGCCGAGTCCCTATGCGACGTCCTCGACCTTGTGGCGGCATTTATATTTATATATTTACACACCTGCAAGCTGTGGGTGATTGCAGAGAGATCTGCAGGGCCGAATGAGAACAGAGCGCAGGCTTCGACGAGGGATCGGGCACGACGACCCAGCTGCTCAATCTTCAGCTCTTGTTCGCCGCACGCAGACGGTCCATCGTCACCACTGGATGGCTGAAACTGCGGCTGTGGAGGTTGATCTGCAGAGAGAGACCAGCTGGCGGCAGATGGCGGTAATAAGACAGGTTGCCGGCGAATACGCAGATACTCAGCAATTGTCGCCGCGTACAACTGGTGGCCCTGAGTACAAAGACAACAATAACAACAACAACAATAACAACAACAGCAACACAGCGACCACAACGCAAATCACAACAGTCGTAATGAGAACGAGAGAGAACTTTAGAACTTTCTAGTTTATCGCAGATTGACTCCAGACTGCTCTAGTCAATAGGAACCAAAAAAAAAACACACAGACTAATAATTGGCTGTCGATTGTCTCTAATAGGGTGATGTATGTGCGCGAGCACACGTTCTCATAAAGCGGACGCCGAACATTTCGTAGCTAGCAAATTTTCGCGTCCGTAGCCCGAGATATAACCATTAACCAACCTTGAAACCTTCTGATGTCGCTCCCTGCATTAAAAAACGCCTTACTTTCCTAGCACAGTTATGTACTCCTACGCAAGCAATGTCTGATGCCTGAATGCTGATGATGTAATATTATCAAATACTTTTTGCTCGCATCAATCTAAGATGGCATGTTAGGCGGACGGGCGAGCGGGAGTCTAAGTATGCCTACTTTTGCGTCAGTGCTCTTGCCAGAAACGCACCAAAATGAGGTATGAGTCGCAGCGGAAGCATTTCCATTGCCCACTGTCGTTGGCATTCCGAACTAGGGCGAGCTGCTCGCGTGTGAGGTTCGCTCGTAAGCACGACCGGCAAACGAACTGGCCGCAGAGGGGATCGCTGCAGTGCATACCCCCATCATCATGGACATCGGTTTTTCGGTCGCCTCCCTCTCGCAAGCCACTGTCTGCTGCTCGTGCTCCCAATTTGTCCCACTCTTGGGGCCTAGGATTGGCGCACCACTGACACTGGGTCGCATCGATCCCGTGCGTCGATACAAGCGCCGCAATCAACCTTTCCTCGCACGTCTGAAAATGTCACAAACCCAAAAAACCGGAGCCAACACCGGTTTATGGTGGGGCTTTTCTAGTGAGATTTCCAATAATCGAATACAGCGTAAGCGCGGTGAGTTATCCTACTGCTGTAGCCACACGGCAGGACTCGTGTGTCGAGACCATCATAATGTTCGACGTACTCACGTTTCAGACAAACTATTATGCGAATATTTCATATGATCGTGTAGTAAGAACGGGCGTCATTAAACATAGCAATTATGGGAAGAGACTTCAACGCGGCCCACAGTCCTTAGGAAAACCGCTCTTCATCAAGGTAAGAAGACATCTTTCTAGAATGGGCAACTCGGGCAGACCTACAGAAGACGAACACTTCTGGACACACCTTCCATCACGGTTGGCGAAGCTCAATCTGCTAGATCTGGCGTTTGTCTCAGAAGAAATAATTCATCGAATAACCGATTAGAAAATTTACGAGAAACAAGCAATCCTGTCGGACCATCTCTACTTAATCCTGTCCTTTACTTGAACTCCTTTCCAGCCCTTCTTTTTCATTTAAGGGCGACACTTTAGCAGGCTTAGTTACATTCGCCTATAAAAAAAGTTTCAAATATGTATATTTTAAATTTGAGGTTTATTCACGGAACCGCACTTTTACAATGCTCAAATTTTCGTAAACAAAGATATGTAAAATGTGTAAGAGCACCAACATTATCTTGTTCATATTTCAAGATGTCTCGCTCTATATATAAGAAACTAACAATTGATGTCGCTAAAAGTTATTCCGTCCGCACGCATGACAAGCTCTCTTCAATCTATAGACAGCTAACTAGTTTTGACTAGATTTTGTGCTCGTTACCATTTTTTTCATTCCCCACGTATAACCTGACTGAGGTGAGTACGCGAATTTACTTGGGACGTTTGGTCCAGATAGTCGGGTCTACGCGGGAGCATGACGGGTGGACTCCTTTAGGACTGCCGGCCCCACACATTCCGTTGGACGTCAAATTGTGCGTCTAACAGCAGCTCTTCTAGAAAAAAACAGCACCATCCGGAATAACTTCTCTACATCTTAAACGCAAGTAAGGCAATTTTACCCTACAAATATCCCTATGCGGCAAGTTTTAAGTCATTAAAACACTTACGAACCAAATCGCTACGACACAAATTGAAAACTGCCCTGAGGGCATCATGCTGAATGACTTCCGCCCTATGAAATATCTCTATTATGAATTTCCCAAGGACACCATAACAAGAATTGGCACTAATAGCATACTATACACTGTAAAAAGGGCCTGAACGAGCACTTCTAGTTCTCGTAGACGACGAATAGATGCAATTACCGCATAGTATTTAGGCGTTAAAACAGCTAAGTGATCATGCCATCTAAGCGTCTCATGTAAAGTTAAGCCCAGACATTTGATAGTAGGGGAGAGTGTCACTTACGTTCCACTGAGCTTCAGCATCTAAACCTGCGTAGCCTTTGAGGCAGGGCGAAACAACATGAGTCCAGTTATGGTTGTATTTATCACCATATCGAATTTTTCAAACAAAAAAAGCTGCACACTTCACTACTTGCCTCGCCTACAGTGCCTACGACTGTATCGCAGATGGTTGAATACGAAAAAGTACGTCGTATCATCAGCATAGACGATGGGCCCATAGAATCCTCCTGATGCGGACGCTTCGATAATGAAGTTAATCAAAATGATAAACATAAACAGTCCCAAGATTGACCCTTGCGGCGTCCCGATATTTTTCTTTCAAAGACGACTTAAAACAACCAACCTTGTTAAAACTGCCTGTTGTCTTTCCGCTTGATAAGACCTATTTCAAGACACAACAGTGCCATCACAACCACGAATTTCGAGCATATGTAAAAACAACGAACGATTTTAGGCAGTTGAAGGCGTCAGAAACCTTCTAAAATACATAGAGGCAGGGTTGGTTGCTTTGCAAAGAATGCACGACCTCCTGATAGAGATGAGCGAAGACAAGTTTAGTTGAACGTGCCTTAAGAAATCCAAACAAATTCCTCAAAAAGAAACCAGTAGAACTAAAAACCTGCCATTCGAATCTGGACTTAACCACATTTTCAAATATTTTAGATATGTAATCCATTAAAAAAATTAATGGTAATTATTCGGATTTCGCAGTCTTCCTTATTTATAAAAAATAGGTGAATAATTGTAGACACCTTTAATCTAGCTGGCAAAACTCCAGTTAGGAAACGGTTTATAATATGCGCCGATAGACGGGCAAGAATGACAAAGGACAGCTTTAGCAATCTGTCTGGAATCTCTGCAGACCCAACTCTCCAGGAAACCCTCGTGGATTCTAGCTCTCTCTGTACCCCCGGCGTGCTTACTGGCCAAAACGAGTGCGGCAAGTCTCTCTTGAACCAGGTGTCCACCGAAACTGACTGAAAGTTTTCTTTAAGTTGGAAAGCCTTACCTTGTTGAATCCTACCAAAGCAAAATGGTGGTTTAGTTACGTTACGATCTCGATTCGCGCAGTTAGAAGCCCAGGACTGACGTCAAGGGTAGTGGGAAGTTCCACTGCTCCCTGGCTCTACCACGCAACCCGTCAATAAACTTCCAAAGCTTGGAAATGTTAGCGGCAGTGTAAGCGTATATGCACGCCAACCCCTCCTCCCTGTTTACTAGGTTCACCATTCAATCACAGTGAAACCGGGGATGTCATGCGTTGTAGTCACCTGATTTTAACCATGTTTCACTTACAATGTCTAGCCCAGAACCCTCTTGCACCAATAGGTAAGGTTTAGCCAGCCGATTCATCGTTTGTTTCTGGGAAATCGTTGCAATTCCCGGAAAATTGATTTTCACTTCTGGACCAGCCGCAGTTTCCACAACAACTGATCTCACGACAAATACATAAGAGCGACTGGAATCCTGCGACGTGACAGGATGTTTTGCAGGTTATTCCGGTATTGATGCAGGAACTTGGTCAATCACCTTAATAGCTCTGGCGGGGTTCTCTACACTGACTTGTTGCAGTAGTCTGCGTTCCATCCAAATATTTCGCTTTTCAACTTCGTATGCGCCTAACGTGTATTGCGATGAGGAAGATACATGGCAACTCTTACAATTAACACATTTCGGTGCTTCTTTACATTCAGTTGCAAGATGGCTAGTCTCACCAAAATTTCTAGAAGCTACCTCGTTTTAACAATTAGTGGCTATGTGACCAAGTTTTTGGTATTTGAAGCACGCTACAGGTGCACTGGCATTCATGATAATTGTCTACTTTCTGCACGCCAGAAATACCTTCACGCGGACCCCAAAAAGCTATGTAAGGCCCAAAACATTTCTGTTTTCTGATTTCGTTACAGGTTTAGTATCAGGGTATAGTCGAAACAGCTCACTACAGAGAGCTAGCATGTTGCCCTAGAAAGGCCCGCTGCCAATATTTTTCACCGTCACACTTCTGCTCAATCCACCTTACAATTATAATTTAAAAAAACACCCTTGAAATTACGCACTGTGTTCGTCCTGATAGCCTCAATCTGTGACTGGAGTTGCTCAATGCCAAGGCCAACGGCCACCGTTGTATGTAGCTGTAACGTCTTACCCAGCAGAGTCCATACTGGCCCCACGGGCTACAGGTGGATTTAGGCGACAAGAATTTCCAATCTATACGAGGAGTACAAAAGAGCACGAGAATGTCTATATAGGGCAGTTAAGAATGATAAAGCAGACCACTGGAATTCATGGTGCGAGGCGGTCGACAATAACCCGTTGTAGGCATATTCTTACACCTAGCAATCCACTTCAAAGGCATCACAGAAAAACTTCACGCAAGCGGAGACTATCTTAAGCCTTGGAACATGACCCATATCCCGAAATACGGTAGACCACCCGGCATAGCGCCTTATTAGTGTGCTTCCCTGCCTATCCAAAAAAGCTGGCCAACGAAACATGGCCAAATGGCCGCGAATTGGCTCCACAAAGAGCTGAGACAATTTATTTAAACAGCCGGAAATTTGCAGAAACGTTTTTTGGCAGCCAAAAAACCGCGCACGCAAAATCGAGCTCCTTAAGTCGAACAGTCTTTAATAGCTAGTTAATGTGGCCAGCTGAAGTAATCTTAAGACGACTAAGAAGTTTTCTGACATACCAAGCCCTAGTGGAAGCACTTCCCAAACACTATAAGTCCGAGACTAAATCATATGGGAGGCCAACCGCCGCACAAAGCCTAGCTCGTTAATTCGAGCAGACCTAAATGGCAATTTCATGTGACCAGGTAAAACACCGAGCAAGATGGATTAGTGGCAAAGCCTTTGCCTTGCATTCGGGAGAACAGGGTTCTAGACTCAGACCGGCCACTCTTAAATTGGTTTGCATGGTTTCCAATTTAGACAAGGTAAATGCCGTCGTGGATTAAAATTAGCCATGCCATGAAAAAACCGTACACGGCAATAGCCTTACGGAAAACATTAATAACAAAATCTCAATAAGACAGCACTGTAGCCACCCGCGACAAGGGACAAAGAGGTCAACTAGATTTTAATCAGTTTGTCAGTACCTGTCTTCATGGTTACACTTGCGATGAAGTGTTGCGCTAGAAAAACAATCAGTGAATGTTCCACTTACACTGGTTATAGTTCCTAGCCAATACAAGACCAGTCCAAGGGATACCGCAAACAAACGAAGTCTCGACAATCCATTGCTACCATCGATTCGCAAACGGTTTCTCCCCTATGCTCCGCTGTCGATATAAATCGATGCTTGTAAACGTCTTGAAGTTAGATCATATGTGGATCTCCGATGTTCTATCATGTCCTTCCCAACAAAGAGCTAGTGGAAGCTCTGGCGCAATAGGAAAACTGGGACGACTACCACAGAAAGGTAGGTACCTTCTTCCATCGCAGGCCCCTTAGCTGCCTTCGAGTATTTTCCCCATGCGCAAAAATGCCTTTTTGTGACTCCGCTTTGCAAAAAAAGATACAGACAGAAGTACTACAGTCGAGCTCCCGTTCAATATCCCTGGCCGGTTATGTCTCCAAGGTGGCTGGGAAGATTTTGTATGAATAGAGATCCTATCTAAGTAACATTGTCATTATTTAGGGCCAGGCTTACGGCAGTGATCAAGGCCAATGAAGGCTACAATTAATGACCGGATTCAGGTGGCTTCTCTTGACTCACATGCAAAAACTAATTTAATATATATATATATATATATATATATATATATATATATCGTGTAGATTTCTAGTGTTAAAAACGACGTTTGACCGCTCGAGACAAATATATATATATATATATTTTTTTTTTGCTTGGAGCTTTTGCCAAGCAGCACCTCGTTCTCCAAACATATAGATGAAAGGGCCCGCGAGGCACTGATCCCCATTTACTTAATTAAGAAATCGCAACGCCTCTCACTGCAGACGGCTTTAAAATCAATTAACCTCAAAGTTGCCCCTACAGCAAGCTATGCGATCGAACCTATCTGGGAACATCTCAGGGCCTCGAGCTTTGACGAACTCGACCGCTTGAAGGCAACGTACATTAAACGGGCTATGGGCGTTCACCGAAGTAGCCGCAACTGTATCTGGCTGCGGGCACCACACTTTTTACTGCAGACCTCCAGCGCCGCTTTAACTTGCGGCTAATCCGCGATTATCAAAAGCATTTACTAAAGTAGAAAGCTAAAATTGTCAACTGAACATGGACTTTTATCGGACGCAAGCTAGGGTGAGCAACTCGTGGAAGGATGCCCAATATACGTAACTCGCTATCTTATTATGCGTCATGCAATGCACGACTTTTATCATGCAGTGTGCACGAAAAATGGCTTCCATGAAGCAGCTGAGCAGTGCACCTGTCGGCACTGTGGAACAACGTGCTCAACCTCCCATATGTTGTATTGCCGGAACCCACCAGCACTCGATCAGATTTATATTTAACATATAATCGACTTGAGTAATATATATATATATATATATATATATATATAAAGGTGTGCAGAAATGCAGGCACCGACCCGACAAACAACTGTGCTGAGAATTGGATGTACTCGAAGCCTTCGTGTGCGTAGATGAGGTACATGCGTTCGACATGCTGAGCAGATAGCCCTGTGCTGCTCGAGAAATTCCGGTGTTACCGAAGTCGCCGGCACAACAATTGTTGAAAATTGCACAAGTGGAACGGTCTCGACTTTACCTGCGGTAGCAGAAGAAACAGCACCAGAGTGACCACCAGCTCACAGGAAATCATTTGAACTTAATGCCCATAACCCTTACCGACGCAAATATATTTCCGGATGTACTCACATAGCTATTTCTTGTCTGGCAAAACGACAATTAAACATCGGCTAACGGAACGGAAATAATCGTATTAATAAACGTTGACAAACATCGAGATCCTGCCATGTATCATACCTAAGCGATTACTTTCAGCAATTTGAACATTTACCAGTAATGTAATAACAACCAGACTTCTAGCGTACTCCGTAGAAATTATTTTAGTACAAATGTATTGACTCGATCGGTTCGATTAGTAATTGTAAAGGTGGACATATCAGAAGTGCATATAGCGCACATACAGTTAATATTTTGTCATGTTTTATCAAATGTGTCATTCGTGTTATTTACGAAATAATATAAACGTGTTTAGTAGCAACACCTGCTTAAATTAGCGACGACGAAATTATTATAGACGTTCAGTGACGATTGCAAATATCTTGTTTTATGCGTGTATAAATATGTTAGGTATGGCCAGAACGAGTCAAGCAGCATTGAATATTCTGATCAGCATTGACATATCATTATCCGACCCAACGAGGGGCTCTTAGATGAGACACTTTAGACAGCCTCTATCAAAGCAAATTATTTTTTGGAGAAGTCATCTCCGCTCAACTCTCCGCAATCCATTGCAAAAAAGTACTTATTTTCAGAAATTCGAAAGCCCTTTGAGTACAGAATATGAGTCTAAAGACACCATAAATGTATATATATATATATACCAGTTGATGGGCGTCCATTATATGTAAGACGTATACATCTAGCCAGGATACATAGATAAAAAGATTGGACCAACATAACACCTAGATAATTACATATAACGCGTTTTTATACAAATCAAAACCTATACCAGAGCGTAATAGAACGAAAACAAACCGTTAAGTTCTCGCGGTGACCCGCCTTCCTCTGATGATGACGACATTTTGCTCCCTGAACGCCTGTAAAATAGCAGTCGCTATTAGAGGACATTGCTCGGGCATTAAAAAACACAATTTGGATGGCCAACGTGACACCAAATAGAAAATTAACATAATTACAGGTTACTCTTAATACGGAACACTGCTTTCAACAGCTGGAAATATGCCTCCAAAAAGTGACATCGAGCTGTATCTGCATAAATCGACTGCTGTCTGTTAAACCATATATATATATATATATATATATATATATATATATATATATATATATATATATATATATACAGGGTGTTCCTATTTGTGTGTCCAAAACGCTAGGGTATGGTCAAACTCGGTGAGAAAATCATTTTTGCCAATGGGTGGAAGCCGGGAAAACGTTTTGTTTAGGAGTGCGGATGAAATTTATAAAAGCAGTTATTCTGTCTTTTTTCTCCTACATAGTTGTGCAAAATCTACGTTTGCGGGAGAACCAGTCAACGCACAAAGGAACCGATCATACCGGCGTGTTTGGCACAATAAAGTATACATTACTAGTTTGCGTAGCAAAAAGCGAATAGCCAGATCAAGGAAAGTCATAAAAAGTCAAAATGTTACGTTAACGCTTTGTTGTGCAACATCGTAATTTTTTTCCATTACGACCGAAAATGTACGTTTAAAAGACTACTCTCAGGCAATAGCAAATTTAATGCCCACTACATTCGTACCAAAGTTATGGTGCTGCGTTACGTAGTTGCCAAGTAACTAAGCTTTTTCGACAGTCATATCGAAAGCGAAGGCATGCATACTTGCATAGGGTGTATGAGAAAGTTAGGTACATATTTTGAGGTTTGGTAGAACTCAGCAAGACAATAATGTTTTCTCATGGAAAGAGGGGGCGGAAACCTCTTGGCAAAATGCTACGGTTCTGAACGTGAAAACTTCAACGTGAAACATAACAACTATGACTGTCGAAAAAGCTTAGTCACTTGGCAAATACGTAACGCAGCACCATCACTTTGGTACAAATGTAGTGGGCATTAAATCTGCTATTGCCTGAGAGTAGTCTTTTGGACGTGCATTTTTGGTCGTAATGGAAAAAATTACGATGTTGCACAAAAAAAGCTTTAACGTAACATTTCGACTTTTTATGACTTTCCTTAATCTGGCTATTCGCTTTTTGCTACGTAAGCTAGTAATGTATACTTTATTGTGCATAATTTTCCGCCAAACACGCCGGTATGATCGGTTCCTTTGCGCGTTGACTGGTTCTCCCGCAAACGTAGATTTTGCACAACTATGTAGAAGAAAAAGGGCAGAATAACTGCTTTTATAAATTTCATCCTCACTCCTAAACAAAACGTTTTCCCGGCTTCCACCCATTGGCAAAAATGATTTTCTCACTGAGTTTGACCATATCCTAGCGTTTTGGACACACAAATAGGAACACCCTGTATATATATATATATATATATATATATATATATATATATATATATATATATTTATATGCGGATCGAGAAAATCTGGTACATATTTGTAAAAAAAAGAATATCTGTTTAATCTTTCCAAGTGATTTGTTCCCTTCAAAAAAGCTCCCGCCCGCTGCAATGCATATGTGCTACTTTTGTCTCCACTCTTGGCAAATTTTTTTAACGCGTCTTTTAAAATCGAGTTCAGTTACTCCTGTTATTTTGCCTTATCCCCTCTGTAATCTCGAAAAATGCCTCTTCAATTATATACGTAAGAACAGGAAAATGTCGCCTGGAACAAGGTCCGCCGAAGAAATAGGAAAATTGGTGAAACATATAGATCGAATTTTTCATCAAATAATGCGAAATAAATTACGATTTGTGCGTCACTGCGTTGTCGTGATGGATGCAGTCGACACGCAGGGATACGCCTGTAGGGCACGACGTAGCACAATCACAACAAAGAACACGGTACTGCCGGACCTATCCTCTCTCAGTCGATGTACTATTATCCACTCCAGAGACACCGCGACGTGCTGCCACCAAAGAGAAGCCAGAGATGCTCTCAGAATTGGTCAAAGTTACATCGATACATTTATGTGCTATTCGTATTGAAACACTGGCTATCGGTGACTGGTGGTTAATCGGTAGATTTGCTTCTCGAATGTAGCACCGGTCCTCTTTGTTGACTGGCCGATTTTAGCACGCCTAGGACACGAATGGATGATGGTGACGATACAGTGATGTTATGACTTCAGCGCGACATTGAGGCGGTGGCGATAATGATGCATCGATGTAGTTAGTTAACACGAATCAGAACGGGCCTATGCCAGTGTTGTTGTTTTTGATGAAGATGATGCAGATGGCGATGATGATGATGGCGA
Organism: Dermanyssus gallinae; assembly: GCA_003439945.1. Taxonomy (NCBI): domain Eukaryota; kingdom Metazoa; phylum Arthropoda; class Arachnida; order Mesostigmata; family Dermanyssidae; genus Dermanyssus; species Dermanyssus gallinae. The sequence goes on from QVRM01001921.1 coordinate 17,849, forward strand.
CGTTGTCGCTGTAGACGATTTCTTGATCATTGGAGTGCACGTTCGCCAGTGGGTTCGCGGTCGATATGGCGGCCTTCGAGAGGGTGGAGCAGTAGAATGAGTGGAGTAAGCCCGTCACAATATAAGCTCTGAAAATTCCGCAGGCGTCACCGAATGTGCGTGCATAGTGGTTCGCGGAGCGACGTTCATGTAATCATTGTGCAAGAATATAAATAGTTGTGTGTGTGATTCTAAAACTATGACGAGTGATTTATCTGATGTAGTGGGTTAGTTATGCGTGCACTCAATGTCGATATGTGGAAAACCTTAATTACTCCGCAACAACGGATCGGATCGCTATAGATTTAGTACCAAAATGCGCGTGGTGTGCGTGCGTGTAAAAGCGAAATATACCTAGCGAACTTCAGATTATGCCAATTTTCATCAGAAGGTAAAACTTTCACAAAGACGACGGTGCGCTTAGTTTCTCTATAGGAGGTCTGGTTATCTCGCAGTCACAGCAGTCACAGATTTTGTGCTCCTGTGTCGGGCAATAACACCAGATTATGTGTCCTAGATTTTAGTAATCCTACGTTCACTTGGAGACTTCTCCGAGGCCATGATCATTGGACAAAATATTAGCTTAACCGTGCTCTAAAGCTCCCTACAGAGTCTCCAAAAATGTTTGGAAGATCACGTACTTAAAGATCACCTTTTAATGAAGTCTATATGTATATGATGGTGCGTCGCCTTGAGACTCGGCGCCCGGATCATTAAATCCCCAAACTTGAGGTGGCAAAGAGGATATAAATGTTCTTGGGCAAGACGGTCTCTCGTGCCTTCGGTACTGGCATTCTGGAACCCGTCTGGCTACTAAAAACGGCATATTCAAGCACACCTAAACATTACATAGCTCGATAATGATTTAAACAAAAGCATATGATTGTATTTAAGTGAAATTCAGCTGTCAGCTGCTAAACCCAATATTTATTATACAACGTTTTTACATAAAGCGATTCATACGTGTTGCTAGATGCACTGTCCTCTCACCACATTGTGAAAGAAAATATCATAAGGAAGTCCGGTTCAACCCTAATTTTTTTCGCGTCTCAGCCAGTTTCACAGCAATCGTCGCAAAGGGACAAGATGCTTCGTATGCTTAACACTTAAAAGAGCGCTCCCCGGCAATTTCTCGTCGTCCGCCATTGCCATGCACACGTGTCCTGCTGCGTAATGAAAACCGTGCATATAAGAAACGACTGTCATAATCATGAAAGTGAGGCTGCCGACACAGTAGCTACCTGTCACGTAACCTGGTAGTTTTGCCTGGCAATGGCATTGACATTTACCAATCAAGTTGTACTCTTCGCATCCCCACGCATTAGGGAATGCGAAGGAACAAGGCTTTTGTGGGTTTGCGAGCCCCCCATACTGGTCGCTGCTAGAAGCTGTCAGGGTGTGCATCTCCAATTAACGAATAGAAGACGACGTAACTCTGGTAAACAACAACACGTATTTATTTGACTTTGAAAATTTACTTTGACACTTCTTCAGCACTTGACAGAGTAAACCATTTAAAGCTTTTACAGACACGAATTGGCCTTAATATAGACAAGCACACTGTTTCATGGATATCGGGTTATCTAACGAATCGAAGATTTTGTGCGCGGGTCAACAACCGTTTTAGTCGGTATGGGGTGTGTTCCTCGGGCGCGCGACAAGCATCATGTCTAGGCCCATTATTGTTCTGTATATTCATCTTAAATCTCGAAAACGCTATACCCGAAAAAACTACGCACAAACTCTACGCGGATAATATTAAACTTTATGAGCCATCTGGCACAAAGAACAAGAGGGAGTTATCACAGAGAACAATTGACTCCATCTCGAATTGATGCGCCGAAAACGATATGATAATTTCGGTTCCTAAATGCGCCGTTGTTTGACTGAAGGAGGACTTCGTTTGCACACTTGATAGAGAAGATATACCCAGAGTAAGCAGCCTTTGCAATCTTAGGGGAAACGGTAATATCGGAGCTAGATTTGACCATTGACATCACGCAGACTATTCAATCTGCTAGTTTGTATGTAATATGATATTTTGTTGTTTTAATATCAAATGTCCAAGGCTCTTTATAATAGTCTCATCTTATATGGCTTTTTTGATAATAGTCTTGTAGTTCCCAAATTAGTTTACACCTGTGAAGTCTGGCGACCGTATTTGAAGAAACAAATTGATGCAATTGAAAAAGTACAGTATAATTTTCTTTGACGTGTTGTATTGAGACGTAAGGTAGAACGTAGCAGTGTCGACCTACTGCCTTTATCAGAACGACACCCGAGAGCAGATTTTAAATTGTACGCACGAATCACTCACTCAAATAGGCTTCTCATATTTTTAAATATTCGCAACAACAATATGCGCAGTACTAAAACCATATCGTCAAAAATAAATGCACGATCTGACCGAATTAACAACATGTTTTCGTGGTGCATGGCGAGAATGTTGAGAACTATGAATTCGTGATATAATATTATAAACTGTACCATTACATACATTACGCAATGGTACTATTGCGCGCTATTATTAGTTGTAGAACGCGAGGAGTTGTTGGAACACGCGGGACCGCGCCTGTTATGTTGTTTACTTTACGATGCGCGTTTCCGTGATGAAGACCATCACTATCACCGACAAGGGACGCGAACGTGCTGCAGTTACTGTTAGGTAGTTGTAACCATGTATTGGCGCACTAAATTGATGTGTGAAATCACCCTAATCGAGAGAGCCAGAATATCAAGAGAAGGAGAGGTGTACGAAGAGGCTGTAACGTAACGTGTATAACTAGACGCTGGCCATCAGCAGGTGCAAGCGGTGATATTTTCACACAGGAAGCTATCAGATCCTCAACTGAAATGTTCATTGTCAAGTCTCTGTGCCACCTTACACGCTTGGATGCCGCCGAAGAGTCATATTCGGCCACTATATCGAATTGTTCTTCTAGTTAGAACTTAGCGGCGGGTACGCCACATTGTCGTCTTAGTCTGCGCCCTGATACAAGATATCTTACCATCATATAATCACCACCTGATGAGACTGCAGAGCTTGCAAAACAGCCACATGCACTCGCTCGTCCGAAACGAAGTGCTCGACGACGTAATTACTAGAGCAAGTCTCGGAGCGAATAAATATTGGCCATAACAAAACAAGAACTACGGATATCGTACTAAAAAGAGGGCGCAAGCCCATTTCATCATCTTTATTAAGATTTCATAGGTGCCATTAAGCTTTGTCACTTTTTTTAAAGATACAGTCTAATAACTTAAATAGTCACTCTTTCGGTGAGCGAGGAAGGTTGTTTCTAATACAGAGACAAATTATTTATACTATAAATCTTTACAATTATCATGACAAATAGTGAGATTTGATCTGTTTTGATTACAATGCATTTAAATTGATATATATATATATATATATATATATATATATATATATGTGCGTCTGTATCTAATTATCATTACGAAAAGTAAAAAACAGTGTGTCGACAATGGAGTAACTATATTTCTACGCAAGCATCGGCAGACTTAACCCAGTCGTTGGGTCTGGTACTGCTGCGAACTCTCTTCGACAAACCGATAATTGTTAACATAATACACAATTTTTTAAGTTTGCACATATGAGTAGAATTAGTACAATTCATATCATTCCGTTAAGTTCGCTAATCTATATTGTAAAACACTTTTCTGGCGTGCTCCTGCATCTATGGGCGTTTGTCATTAAATCACTTAGAATTATAGATTTTGCGCTTATATACATTGCCATCAGGCAGAATGACGGTCGGCGACGATATATATATATATATATATATATAGCATAATATAGAACACATTTTGCCACTAGATGGCAAATTAATAAGACATTATTCACACATTCAAATAAATGAACAGTGGTAGATACGGGCATGATCTGTAATACTCAGCGAAGTAATCGATGAGGTATCTCACATGCTTTACAGCGTTGATTCATGGCCGACGAGGAACCCGTTACTTGTGCGCGTTGTGACCATACGTCATAGACTAGTAAAGCTAATAATGATACGGCTAACTCAGGTCGTGAGTCATCTTTCTCACGGCTTTGTATGCACACGATGCAAATGACATAAGTGTGCCAAAGTCGATTTAACTCGTATAGAAAAAGCGGAAAATATCCCCCACTAAGAGGGAACGAATCTGCACCACGCAATGTCAATCGGCCGACGGATGACCATCAATCAATCCAATACAACGATCGGTTAAGTGACGAAATAATAAGTATGTATATTCCAACACCAGACAACCTGAGTTTCCATTCTGTTTTATGTAAACGTAAAATACGTGACACCAGCATGAACACACAGCGTGAGTGCGCATACACGGAATCGAGTAAAGATGCTTTGACAAAGTATTGAATTCCGCATAGATAAGTTATTAGTTTTTTTTTAAAAACAGAATCCGGTTTGCTAATCAACGCAGCGACGAACCTTGTAGCTTATTTTCTTAATAGATTCGCGCTTAACGAGCATATCTTCTATGTATTTCAACTAGTAGATTATTCCGACTGTTAGCTAGAGTATCGGTGTATCTCTATGAGCTGCTATGTACATTTTGTCGGAGACAAGACGTTGAAGTGTACACGACGGTCCTTCGAGTCGTACGTGACTGTCACAGAAGAGCCGGTCTGCTGCAGTTTCCGCCACAGCGGCACCAAATTGTACATTACGATCCGACGATACAGAAAGATGTTCGTATATTCTACATACGTCGAATAGGCGTTTGATTGCTCTTGGTGATGTACTCGTTGATCTGAAACAACAGCAACAGGTAACAGCAACAACAACAGTCGATGAAACAACAGCAACAGTAGCAAGACAAAACCAGCAATAAGAAAAACAAAATAATAATAATAGTAATAATAATGCAAGACATTGCAAAAAAACATTGCGTCGAGTAACTGCAGCATTGATCATCACCAAGGTTTTTGTCCGTACCTGAATGAGGCTGGCGCGCAGCGCGTTGATCTTGTTGGCGACCAACTGGATTCGTTGCACAAGCTGTGCCACCACGTGGGCCGGTTGCATTGTGCGGATACATTCGGCCAGCGTCTGTTGGTCGGTGTTGCGCACCTGCTCGAAGATGTCCATCGCCTGTTTGGCCTTCTTAAGGAACGGGCCGAGGATGTCGCGCTTGGCCTGATCGGTCGTCGTCGCATTGTTGAACATGACCGTGTACCGAGCCACCTGAGCGAGCAACTGTTCAGCGACATACAGTATTGGCGGCGCGCGCAGGCTTGCAACGCCAGCGGCCGACGCCGTGCTGCCAACGCCTGGCGGGGCGTCCTTCTCTCGCTGGTACTCCTCCCAGGCCAGCCGACGGTCCTCCTCCGACAGGTCGTCCTCGAGATTCTGCAGCATCTGCTGGTGCTCGTGCACCTTCACAATGTTGTCCTTGTGCCGAAGGATGAGCTCGGCCAGCAGACAGTCCTGCCAATAGTAAAAACCACAACAGTGTGCGATGAACAAATTTGACACCTTGCGTCTAAGGCGGCCAGCCGCCTCATTGTAGGCCAACGCGGATTTAGTGGTGAGCAAACAACTGTGTCCCATTTAAAACCTTGCTCACCTCACACTTCCTATATATATATATATATATATATATATATATATATATATATATATATATATATATAGAAACTGTGAGGAATACGCGTCTTTCGGAGAGTTGCTTCTGCGAATATGTCTGTATCTCTTCTTAGTTTCGAAAGTCGTCTCCGTGGCAAAAATCTCGAAATGTTTTATATCCGTCGCAAAAGGAGAGGGTCGCACGGAGCCAGGCCCGAGAAATAGGGAGGTTACGGAAATAGATAGATCGAATTTTTCATCAACTAATCCAAAATCTGTAACGATGTGTGCGCTTGCGCAGTATTCCTTATTAACTGCAAACCCATGCGGCAAAGAATCGTGAAAGATAATTCCCTTGAAGCCGAAAAACAGTCAAAAAACTTTGGTGTTGGATCTGCTTTTTCTAACTATCTTGGGTAGACCCTATCCTTAGAAGCACCATTTGGAGGATTGGGCTTTGCTCTTGATGTCGTAACTATTTACAGATGACGCATCTCCTGTTTTACTCTCTGAAACAATGCAGGTTCTTCTGCGACTGTCTGAAGATTCAATTAGGACACTTCTAGACGAGCGATAAATTGTTAGAACTTCAACAATTTTGGAACGGACTTTGCCGCCAGTCTTCTGATGTATAAAATATCGGTCAAGACTGTTGCAAGTGATCCATAAGATAGCTCCAATTCCTCAGCTCTCTCCCTGATAGTAATTCGGCGTTTCAAAGTTTTCTTCCGTTATTGACGTTGAGTTCATCACGAGTTCATAAAATAGCCCGTACTGTGAGGCGTAGCCTGCATAACATAAATTTTAAGTCCTGCCCACTATACGTACTCTTCGTATCTTACAGCAGGCTGTATGGTCCGCTGTACGATGAGAAGAGTGGTTAGAATTAAAGCTGGTTTTCTTTGGAATAGTGTAGACATTTTCTATTGCCTTATTAACACCCTAACGCCGCCGTCAAATGTCTACCCTTAATCACTGCTTCCGCCCATACGTTGCTCAGAGCCAATGTGTCATATATTTGAAAATCTATCTGGTTCATCTGCCTTTTTCAATCCTCTCTATAATCCTGTAAAGCCCATGTTGTATCTAGACAACCACATTGCATCTATAATTCCTCTGTTGACAGCGGTCCTTCCTCCAACACCCGCACCATTATATTCCTACATCTTTTCGTTAACGCCAAAAATCCGCTTAAAGGTGTACTCATATTTCATATGGCGCGACTGTTGTGGGTCAAATGTGATGAATGATGCAACCTTTATCCCAAAATATATATTAATTTAATTTAGATATAGATTAGGTTAACAGAGTAATACTAATATAAACATGTGCGCAGTGTGTCTGCTAAGGATTAGGACTGATCTTTTCATGCGACTCTTGAGTGTGTCAGCTACTGACCCACGACGAAAGCAGTAAGCAGCACATTATGCCGTAATGCAGGTCGCGTTTTGTTCACGTGACTTTATGAGTATCTTTGTCATGTGCGAGTGAAAAAAAAATCCTGGTATCGCAACACGATTACGCGAAGTCGTTTTAAGTATCCTTTGTGTAGACCATATAAAGAGACCGTTGCAACTTAAGTAAAATGGGTCAAAAAAATTAACTTAAAAACAGACAAAACATTAAGGAATCGTTAGATTTCAAATAATAACACCTACATCCACTGCCAAAATATAGTAAAGCTAGGCATTTTTTTCAGTTAATATGTGCTTAAAATTTGTTTTCCAAACTAATTACACTAAGCTGCGCTACCCGCAGGGGAACGTTATGTAAGGCCATGAACTACGAACCTTGGGAACGTGGGGTATAACCTTTTCGGTATCTTCATAACGCGTAAATTTATAAAGGTCCCGAACGTCTTCGTGTGTAAAGTGCCGCTCCATGTTTGAGTCGTCGAGGACGCGGTAGCCTGTACTTTCCTTCAATATATTGCGAGCATACATCTTCTCCTCCATCGTTCCCAGCGAAACAAAACGGTATATATAGACCGGCTTGACCTGGCCGATACGATAGATTCTGCAACGGGTTCATCTCTCTTAGACATACTCTACAGGCCAAATCTCATAGTGCTACGGCCTTATACCCTTGCTAAATCTGCACGGTGGGTATATATATATATATATATATATATAATATTGTGATGAGTTATTAATCATTTACAATACGTTTAAATAATAATTTATTTAAACGTATTGTAAATGATCACACTCGGCAGTGCTCGCCTATACTTCGTATTCACATACATATATACAAATATATGGATTTATTATTCACTTGACTTTCAGCGGTATAGGTTATCATCTATTCTCAATGAGCATTGCTTAAACAATTTTAACAACAAGATTACCACGGATCAAACCAGCTATATTATATATATATATATATATATATATATATTATATATATATCTCTATATATATATATATATATTATATATATATATATATATAGTATATATATATATTATATATATATATATATATATATATATATTATATATATATATATGCACATGGCCCTGCAAAAGTTTTAAAAATATATAAAGGACTTTTGTGCGTTATTATTATAATACTATGTAAAATCATTAATATAAAATTAAAAAGTTACAATAAAATTTTCAATAATAAATAGCTAAAAATAATCGCAGGCTATATCTTTGCAGGATGTCAGTTATGAATATACATCCATACACACATATATATTACCACGTTTAAACCACTCACAACGAAAATTTCGATAGCGACAAAGTACAGCCTGTGTTTTTCGTACCAATTCATGTATTATTCGGTCTGCCTAAAGCAATTCTAGCAATTCTATGAGAATATGCGAGATCTACATCTACTATATGAGATTCCACAAAATTGTACTGTACCGATACACCGCTTGATTGTCGTCAGCAGGGTTCCAGCTGGTGTCCAGCAGCACCATGCGGTTGGCTCCGATGAGCGTCGAACCGAGTTTGCCGGCGTTTGTGCTCACGAGGAAGAGTCGCGCCCGCTGCCGATCGGGATCGTTGAACATTCCGAAATACTTCTGGCGATCTTCGGCCGTCGTCGATCCATCCATGCGGAAGTAGTCCTTCTCCTTGACCCACCCGTGCATGCCAATGTGGTTTTCGTGCATCAGCCGCAAAAGATACTCGATGAGATCAATCGCGCTCAGCTGTGTGCAGAAGACGACGAGCTTATCGCCGATCAGCGCGCATTGCTGAATGATGTCGAACAGAATGAACAGCTTGGGCCCAAGCGCAATATCGTCGAGGTCCTTACCCTCGAGGTGCGGCTTGTACCAGTCCTTCTGAGCAATCCGGTTATCCTGCTCAGGCGTGATCGTGTCGAACGTGAGCATGTCGGACACTGTGACAACCTGCTGCTTCCTCGAGTACGTCTTTGGTGGCATCGTGAGGAGTTTCGGATGAGTCCAGGTCGATCTGAGCAAAACGTAGTCTTGCAGCAAACGCCGAAAGCTCGGCCCGCTATTAGTTGCTTGCTCCTCAGCGCGAGCGATAAGCATGCCGAGGAACTCCTCGTAAAGGCGCTCCTGTAGCGGTGAAAGTCTAATCGTCAGCACATAATCCTGTCGCGGAGGGAGAATACTCGCCAGTACAGACATGTCACGCCTGAAAATCGATATCGAAACACCGATCAACTTTGAGATCTCTCACAATGGATGATAATTGTTTTCAACGACTATACGGAACCAGACAGACACTCAGGATATGGCGACACTCGTAGATAACATAAATAATAAAAATGAAATGTGAGCTTATTTCACGCTACACTACATTAGCAATAACCACTATGCCTGCATGTTCATACGAATGGCGTACGTTTCGGTACTTAAACATTTATTTCTTCATTGCTTTTCTTTTATTTAGCACTATTTTTAAATACACTAGAATTGCAGCTGATTAAGCATATTCGATTGGCTAACCCTAACGAAATCTCAAAGGAAACATGTTACAGCGGGTTTAATGATTTCAAATTGGATAAATACCGTGAACTAACTATAATCGACCCTGATCGAAAGACAAGGAACAAAGGTGTTCCAGAAGACAATAAAAGAGACGGTGCATTACCATTCACTCCCAGTACACAATAGTTACAAACCTCTGAACGACGGTGTCTAGCAGTTTATTCAGGACACTCGCACGGCGACGCATCTTCCGAATGTCTTCCGAAGTCGAGTTCTTGTACTGGCCGTTCATGATGGGATTCTCGAAACGGTTCTTAAACTCGTTCCGGGTCCCTAGAAGGCCAGGGCTAACGATTGACACCATCGTATAGTACTCCGTCAGGTTGTTCTGTAGCGGCGTGCCGGTTAGCAGAACCTTTCGACGTGTTTGCATCATTTGCACGATCTGTGTCACCTGCGTGTCGCTCTTCTTCAGCGTGTGGCCTTCATCAACAACGACCACCGACGCACCAGGGTCGCCTGTAGCCAATCGCAAGAAATTCAATTTAAAGTTAAGTATAAGTGCGAAACACTTATCCAAGCATAGGTCGAGATCTGCCGACGTCAATGAATACAGCGTGCAGTGTACGTTAAATTGTCCGTAACCGTTAAATTAAGTCATTTTATGCATGCCGATTACTAACAAGCTTTGTTATTTCGCTACAGTACAATAGCTTCTCAACTCTAAGTGAGTGTCGAGAAGGGTACGAACCGCATATTTAGGTGCGCTTTCAATACGAACCGCATACTTAGGTACACTTTCATTATTATAATGTTTCAATATTACAATTCAATGCACCTGTTTAACCGTTTATCCAAGCGACACGGATAGCAGTGTCGTTACGTATTTAACGGCCAACGTTTGTTTTTATTTTATTTCTTTCTAACGTAAAGCCAAGTCTGCGGATCTTAAGAAATAATTCCGCGATACCATTCTTGTACGCATACGAGATGCAATCGTATCTTGTGTAGCATCTTCTGCTCTTTCGAACGGATTGGTATTGTACGTGATGAAAGCCATGAACAGCGCAGCGCGCGAGAACGTGTCGGTTCGTTCGTTCGGCCTGTTTCCATGCTTCATGCACGGCTAATCGCACCCGTGCTATAAGGTCCTCTATAAGGAACGACCTGTCACATAGCAGATAGACGTATCTGTTCAGCGATGTACGATGCAAACCCAGAGCTCGCTTCAGGAATGCGGAGTTAGTCCGAGCTTTGCATCGACGAGAGATGATCCTAAATGACCTGTATACCGTGGGAGGCGACTGGCCCTACCGTCATGTTGAACAAAGCGAGTGTCGTTCCTAAGGATAGTCTCGAAGGAGGTCGTATACCAACACTTGCAACCAGCGCTCGACGCAGTCTGTCCGCAATGTGTTCCACGAAGGACCGGCCGTTTATAGAAAGTATCACCCCTAGATATTTGAAATTGTTCACATATTTCAGGGATGTTCTGTTTATGTGCAGCGCATCCGAATTGCAAAACGGCCATCACATAAGAATTTCATGGCCTCTGTCTTGTTCATATTAACCAACAAGCCACACCAGCGCCTGCTGAACGTGAAACCGACTTCTTCCGAAAATCACAAGATCATCGGCAGAGTTTTCACGTGTCCCGACTGCTTTTGAACGCGTCGTGGAAAATCGCTCAGCAATAGGGAGGAAAGTAGTGGGCTCAGATTATCACCCTGTGCTACACCAACACCTGCAGATACACGTATCTGTAAAAAATGTGGTGTGAAAGATGCCCTAGGTACCGCGCGGCATCGTGTGCGGCGGTGTAATAAATAAAGTATATCCAACGATAATGAGCTTTCAGAAAGAACAAGCGATGTTGTTCCCCCTAATGCTGTTGATTACAACGATGATAACGACGAACTACTTACACAAGTATTTCTTAAATTTGCCAAGGAGCACAGCGTCATGTCGGGGTCGGTTGCTATTACTGGCGCCAAATCCACAAGAAGTCAGGCTTTTACTGGTGGGCATTCCATGTTTTGATGACGCTTCCTGGCGTTGGCGTCTCCGTTTGCCGGCGTCGGTCTCCGAACCAAGAAGTGCCGTCAGCAGACTCGGCGTGACAAGCAGGACACCGCCGGAGCGAGTCCATTTGGCTAGAAGAGATATCCGAAGACCAGAATCCTTCTCCGTGTGCAAGTTATACAACTGAGACATACACGCACGAAAAATATTTGGCAACAGACCAGCAACAACCACAGGAGAAAAACAAGATTAATAATCAACAGAACTTGCTTGCGTTACACATATGATAGTATTTAAAAGTCATAGTCATGAGTAAAATCATATATATATATATATATGTTGTATAACACTAACCATATATATATATATATATATATATATATATATGTTGTATAACACTAATAACTGTAACCAAACATTTTCTGTACTTTTTTTTTGTATAGGACCCAGATGATTGTTTAGCTCTACACATTCTCTACACAAACCGTAAATAGTCACCCATCGTTCATGTCGTGCACCTCCAGATATCTCGGACAGGCCGAAAATAAGTAATTCAAATCACTGCTTACAACGCATGGTAGAGCCTAGTATTATTACGTCGACATCTGTTCATTAAACTCATGAATCGTCCATTCTGAAACTGAAACAGTCATACTAATACACATACGGGAAATTTCTCCATGATTGCGTTGTCGCGGCGAACCCACTGGTTGATTTCAGAACACCATGCGTTGATTACATTGAGTGGGCAGATGACAAGGATGGTCTTGAAGTGTTCCTTCAGTAGCGGGTGCGTTAGAAAAGTGTGTATCAGGCAAACAACCTGGAATGTTTTTCCAAGACCTACAACAGCCAATCAAAAATATAAAACAAATAGTGTTAGGTGTGTGTACGCTCCGGCTCTCTCCCTCTTTCTAGAACTCTCTTAGTCTGAAAGTTGATTGCACAAATATATATTCGTATATATGTATATAGGACTGACTTATTTGAGAATACATACCCATGCAGTGACCCAGAATCGCACCAGCTCCGCGCGAAGCATCTTTTTTTAGCTGTTCAACCGTTTCGACAAGATTCCGGTAGAGAAACTTAACGCCGTCCCTCTGATGGCTTTTGAGTCGACGGGACAGGACCGGGTGCACTTCAACAAGCGGCTGCTTTGTCTTGAGGTCAAACTCGAGTACGCACTTGGCGCCGTCTGATCCACTAGCCTCAATGCGACGCTCAAACTGATTATACTTCTTCTGTAGTTCATCGATCCGCTGACGACGCTCTCGCTCGGCGGCGTTAGCCTCGCGGGTCGCTCGCGAAAGATGGCTTTCGTCCATCACGTCGCGAATGTTCCGTCGACCGGCCGGAGTACCACTTCCGCTCGGAGTCGGAGGTTCTTGCTTGGGTTTCGCCTGGCCATGGGGCGAACCATGGTCTTTGTCGGCCGCTTTTTTGGAGGGCCTGCCGCTATCATCGTCGCTTGATATCACACATGAATCGATCTCCTCCTAAAAGCAGCCAGAGTCATAAATAACCATTCTCATACATATGTATAAAACGTAGGCCAATTAATATGGACCCTGAATTTCCACGAGATAATGTCATATGCTCTTTGTAATTATATGCCCATGAAATAATACTCTATAACATATCGAGTGACAGGCAAAAGTGACGCTCAGGTTACGTTTAGCAGACGTTTCAACTGAGAATGTCAGAACATTTCGCAAACATGGAAGACACGAATTCCGCACCACTGTTATTTCTTATGAACGGCTGCGCAAATCAAATTCGAGTTAGATGAGGTTTACGGAAGCCCTGTACCAGCGTTGGTGACCGTTTATTTTTTATTGGATGAATTTAAACGTAGCCGAATATCAGACAAACATTAAGTGACCTAAGCAACTCACGAATGAATATTTTGCACCGTGTTTATGCCACAAGCCATATCAATAATCAAGACACAAGTATTTTGGCACCGGTTCGTATCCGTGCACGAAACTTGGATCCGCCAGTTGGATTAGAGAACACGCTCCCGCTAACTTTTTTTACTCCCCGGTGGAGAATATGTACAAAGCTCTCGATAGGCGCGCTGATATACGCAAATAAAAACCTCCAGCAAATCACGCAAACAAAAGATTATTGAGCAGGATGGCTTAGAGGCAAAGCCTTTGCCTTGCATTCGGAAGGCCTGGCTTCGAGACCCGACCCGGCCACTCTTAAAATTGGTTTTCATGGTTCTCAATTCAGACAAGGCGGATGCCGGAGTAGACTAAACAAATCGGCCATGTCATGAAACCCGTATACGGGCATTATATATATATATATATATATATATATATAGTTGCATTACTGCGGGTGACATCGATCAATATTGAATTCGTAATTGTCTTCCGAGACGCACTAGATGCCAGTATCATCATCGTACGTTGTTTTGCTCATCGAGTAAATTCAGGTAATACAGGTAGACACTGCTTTCGACACTGACGTGAGACGTACCTTTATGATCTGCTTAGCAAATTTCTTCGAAGTGGGCATAAAATTGTTGATTCGAGTCTGCTTGGAACGCCCGTTGGATGCGTCGCTGCCGTGCGTCGGGAGAAGCACGTCGTCATCCGAATCCGACGAAATTAACACACTCTCAATTTGACGAGACGCCGTGCTCTTGTTCTTGTCTGAGTTCCGAGGCTTGTTGTCGTTGGCCGCAGGGGCGGCGCCAGTCGCTGTCAAATTCGACTGGACTGGTGACAACTCCAGTTCGTCTTCGCTCGTGCTTCGGTTCGACTCGAGTCGGGGCCTTTTTTGGTTTTTCCCAGAGCTGCTCGGCGAGTCCGGCTGTAAACGGCAATGCAGCTTAATCAGATTAGCTTTATGATTTATTCATATAGCTATTGAGCAAGGCAACTGTGGCCAGGTCACTTGACATATCGCAAATTTGTGTTCAGAACTGGTTGAGCACCTTTACACACTGATTATTGTGGCTATTCATTTAGATACGTCGATGACCCGAATAGAATGACTTCTATTGGCCATACTGCCGAAACAGGAATGTTTATAAATATATTTTGTTTCTGTATATATATATATATATATATGTATATATATGTATATATATATGTATATATATATATATATATATATATATATATATATATATATATATAAATCGTTAGTTTTCTCTTGCTTTTACTACGAATAGCATTGCTAGTGCTTGTACTTGTTTACAAAGTACAACGTCAAAGTGAAATATGAGCTTATGTTAGAGTCAACATCAACCTGATTGGCATCTAGGTTAAGGTCGAAGCCAGAGTATTTGTATATGGCGATAGAAGGATGAACATCTAGCTGACTGGGTGAAGGACTGTATAGTTCATACTTCCCAATGTTGCAACTTGATACAGTTATTCTATCCTGGATAGCGGAGAGGCCTACATTTGCAGCATCCAAAACTTTCTAACCATTTAAAGCCATGTTCACGTGAAATATCCAAGATTTCCTAACCAACGAATGGTTGGTTAGGAAATCTTGGAAATTAGCACTAATTATTTTTTTGGAAGTTGCTACACTCGTTTTCCAAACTTAATACACTCGTTTTACAAATATTCCGAATATGCTATATATATAACGTGCTACACTCGTTTTCCAAATATTCCGAATAAAGGGAGCGCAAGCGGTTCATACGGTATACCCACATGACGCACACACAAAGTTGTGTGATGAGTGTACCGATAATATTGTACACTTCGATCATCTTGGACCAAATCAAACGATCAACGCTGTCGTTTACTGCCAACCATTTCAGGGCGTTCAAGAATAGGGGAACTAGGAAAAACAGTAGCAGCTCTTCACGAGAGAGGAGTATTGCACATTGCCTCTCAGCGCGCTCACGCGCGATCCCATATGGGTCATCCTAGCGTCAAATCGGCCAACGCCTTGGGCCGGAAACCTATTTCCTCGCCTACATCACAATCATCAATCACCAATTTATACCATAATAACTGTTGTCTGCTGTCTCTTTCTGCAGATCTGTAGATCTGCAAAGTCGTTCTGTGGAGAAAACGACTCAGGCGATTGCGTCTTGCGTGCCACCACTCACCCTTGCCTTAGGTGAACGTCGTTTTCGGCCCTTGGCCTTCGTGGTTTTGTCGTTCTGCAGCTGTCGGTTTGCGTCGGTTTCAGTCGACGTGTCGCTCTCGGCTGACGCAGAATTATCATCGTCGACATCACCATTTTTACTGTGTTCACCCCCATAACGATCAACATCATCATCGTTGTCGTCGTCATCGTCGTCCTCGGCCACTGCTGCTTCTGTTACTCCGTGCTCTAGCGGAATTGTTGGAAGTCCTTTCCTCACCGAACGCTTACATCGTTGACCGTTATCGGCCGACGACTCTCCTCCATGATCGGCGTCCTCAGCGGCCCCGTTCTCCTTACTGGCCTGACGCCGCTCGGGTGAGCTCTCAGTGCTGCTTTCAGAGGTGCGGAGGCCATTGGCTTCCGGCGGCGAAGTGCCTCCGTCGTCTTCGTCGTCGTCTCCATCGTCAACTGCCCGCATTGAAGCAGCGCCGTCTTCCTCGTCCTCGCTGAGCAGGTCCGATACGCCATCGCAGTCCGAGAGAACCACGATCGGGCCAAGATCGCCCGGCTGTGAGGGCTCGCCCAAATCCATCTCGTCGTCGGACGATGACGCAAACGGCTCGTCTGCTTTATCGGCTTTCGTTTTTGCTTTTTTGACGCCTTCACGCGCTCTCGTCGTGGTGTCATTATCGGCATTGTCTGAAACTGGGATTCATCATTTGCTATTCGCAATGCTCGCGTTGCCATAGGAGGCACACTTAAGGCGACACAATGAGAACAAAAACGCATATACTACGATATACAAGTTTGGTACACCCCAAAACCCGAGCACAAGAATTGTGGGGTACAATATAAACACCATATCGAAGACACCGAATCGAGACATCGGCGACCGTATTGCGGAATGGGTAATTTGTTGAAACGGAGGAGATAGTACTGCTAGGCTGTAACAGTTTAGGTTAAGATAACGTACTATAAATAGATTCAATGTGCTATTGTAGTTTCGGTTACCGTTGGCAGACGGTCGCCAGAAATGTCGGCAATCAACTCATATGAGAATTGTTTCTTTGTGGTGCATGCTGTGTGTGTGTTTGGTTTGGACTTAAAGAAGTTTAAGTAAATGATCTGGCTTGTCAGATCGCGTAGCTCACATATGCAAGCCAATCGTAAGGCAGGTGGTACTGGCATGGAGGACGGATTCGAATCAATCCCAATAAGCCTACCTTGAACAGAAGACGCGGCCAGCCTTCTCGGCTCAAGGTCCGCTAGTAGAGAATGCACATCGCTGCAGTCATCATTGTCATTCTCTTGGCGCGCCTCCCGCGGACCAGACGACCGGGAGCCGAAGCCGGAGCCGTTTTCTCCTTCTCTGGCAGCCTTCTCTTCGATTTCGACTTTCAACTTCTGCTTGCAAAACCTTTTATTCGGCGTCAATGGTATGGCCATCGTTGCGTTTGAGTCGCATGAGTCCTCGTTATCGTCATCAGCGTCCTTATTATCGTCGTTAAAGTCGTCTTCCTTGTTATCGTTGTTGTCACTGTTGTGGTGGTTGCTTCGGCTAGTTCGAGCAACGGCAGAGGTCGAGGCGGTCGAATTTTCTGTCGACCGAAAAGGGATGGACTTCGCGGGGCACTCGTCCGCGCAAACGTCTTCGACCGCAGGCGGCAGGATTTGCGTGAGATCGTCCGCTGAAGGCGGTTCCGTTTTGACATGGATGGCGGACGTGACGTTCGTCGTTCCTCCACTCGCGTTTGCTGACGCCACCGTAGCAGACGGTGGCAGTTTCGATGTTGACGCCGAAGCAGGAGTAGCATCGAGGCGATTCTCCAAGGAGGACGACGTTCTTGTCGCTTCCGCTTCTGGGGGTGGTTGTAATGGTTCTGCTGCTTGCGTTGCTGCTGCTGCTGCTGGTGATCGAGGGTGGCGACATCGGCTGGTCGAGTTCAGGCGCAACCTGATCAGGACCTTCGACTCGAACAGCTGAACGTTCAGGGCCGAACAGTGAGATTAGTTGTCTGGAGTCCGAATATGTGCTTTCCCTCTCCCTTTTTCTTTTACTAGCTAAAAGCCAATTATATTAAAAATTATTAAGGAGAATGATTGGTAAGCAAATTTTCCTTCTTGAATTGAACTAAACCAATAAAGCCATATATTCTGAAAACAAGCGCTTAATGGAACTATATACTGTTTTTTTTGTTGCCAAAACTGGCTTGTCTTAATGAGTTTTTGCTAGATTACAAATAAAATGCTACTTATAACGACTTCAAACTTTCACTAAACATCGACACGAACCATAGATAAGGTTATTTCTAATTCGGCTACAAAAAGCTATAGAATAAACGTAGCGTCAATAGAACTTCTAACTTCTATGTTTATGTCACTTAAATCGTTTATAACTCAAGTGCTTAAAAAACACATTAAGAGTCAAAAAAAGTTGCTCGGGACTCTTTCGTTTTATAATTTGCATTGTTCTTAATTTTTGTTTACGAAACATCTGTAATGTATCTTTGACACAAATAAATGTGTACACTTCGATTCCCTATGCATCTTACCTGCCCGGTTGCCTGGAGCACACTTCTCTGTTAATGGATTCTCGCCTGGGACCAGATCATTTAGCTTCTGTTGACGAAGTGCATTAATGACCCTGTAAATATAATCATGCATACATAGGCTAAGAAAATTAGCATAGATTCAAGTGTACGCAGAACTGTCGTATACACGTGCAGTAGGACGTCATACTTTTTATACCGTCCTTTGCTACTCGCTTTAGGTGTAATAATAAATAACGCCGGAAACACACTTCGGTTAACACTTCGTATACAGAAGAAAGTGGCAGTCCAATCAAGATGACACCATACTACATAGAAATTCAAATTATGACAAACAACAAAATAACTGTAGTTTCGGAGATTCAGACTGATGATACCTGTTATAATTAATATTAGTTAGCAAACGTAAACAACATCTTTAAACTTGTAGAATTTTAAACATAAAAGACAACTGACAATGAGGCAATTGTACTAAGCTCTTTAAAACTTACGCGCTTTTATCGTCAACATCCGTTGCTTGTTCCCCATGGCCACTGCTGGCAGGCACTGAAAACAAGTTATAGTCATATATCAGATAGATTTGAATGTGGTGTAAAAGCCTCAACATGTACTGGGATACATCTAAAGTATATCCGTCAGAGACGTAAAATTATACAGACAAAATAAAACATACTCAAAATTGAGTCTACAAGTTGTTAAAATAGTCAGACTTCTGCCTGACAACGGCACCACTTTTACGGCTGAACGATATTGCTAACGAGACAAATCAGACAACCATATCTTGTCTACTACCTAGCTATTTGTGAGATAAAGTTTTCCGTTCGTCACTCGCTTTTCTCTCAATACAATTAATCTCAGTTTATTTGGTGTGCCACTTTTGTTCAGGACGAATACAAACATTGTCAATTTTACTTGTGTAAAAGTAACTCATCTCGTACTTCTGATATTATATTCGTATGTAAAGAGTCGCATTCCGCAAGAAAAAATAAACGAATCTAAAATACGGCTCTCTGCTTGAGTAGATTTCACGATAAATAGAAAAAAATTGCATTAAATAATACCTAACTAAAGTAATATTTAGATATTTTTGGCCACAGTATGTTAGATAACTGCACGCTCGTCTACAGCGGCAGGAAAAAATTACGGCGCAAATAAGCAAGGCATTTTATATGTATTTAGGATAAGAATAAACTGCTACATCATCATCTCGAACATTTCAATGCATACAACTTTTATTATCTTAAAAATATAAGTTAAATACATTATCTTATAAATTACAATTTGTTTGTGCGTAGTTATACAGAAGGAGATATACAGTTGTCCATACCTGATTTCGTTTGGTGCGGCAGTACCCAATACTGGCAAATTTTCAGGCGCTAAAATGTGCTGCGCCCACATTACCAAATCCTGAAACAATAGAGAAAATAGTCATCAACAAGAGCTGGCCGGCAAATCTAAATTTAGTGCGAAGCATATTTATACCTATCTTCCTAGCAGCAACAGTTGGTGATATAACAATCGACGCCGGCTACAGTTCATGTAGTCAACTAAAATCACTCTGAGTAGCAAATCAAAGTCTACTAAAATTATTTATCAGCTGTCGGTCTTCTTCTTAAAGACCTGTTTAAATATCGTAATTCTATATGATATCAGAAAAAGCTAAGTTTGGACAAAGCAAGCATTAAGAAGATAGACTAAAACATAACGAATACATTTTCGCAATCGTTATAACAGCACATTATTTCACCACAATAGTATATATATATGTATATATATGCATATATATATATATATATATATATATATATATATATATATATATATATATATATATATTACCTGCAGGCAGTGAGTGACTGCGGTGAAGCCTGCAGGGCCAACCGAGGACAGAGCGCAAGCTTCGACGAGGGATCGGGCACGACTTCCCAGCTGCTCAATGTTCAGCTGTTGCTGGCCGTACGCAGGCGGCTCACCGTCACCACTGGATGGCTGTAACTGCGGCTGTGGAGGTTGATCTGCAGGGAAGAGACAAGCTGGCGGCAGCTGTCGGTAACAAGACGGGTCGCCGGCGAAGACGCGCGTACTCAGCAATTGTCGCCGCGTACAGCTGGTGGCCCTGAGTACGAAAAAAAAACAACAACAGTGACCATAACATAAAGCTAATAGTTATGAGAACGAGAGTTGATTTAGACTTTCTGTTTATTGCAGATCGACTCCAGACAGCTAGCTGGACGATGGGAAATCATTGTCGTCGACTGGTACATAGATGATTGTCGATCGTCTCTAATACGGTGATGTGTATGCGCGAGCGTACGTTCGCATGAAGCGAACGCTGAAAATCTCGTAGCTATCCTTCCGCATCCATAACCCGTAATGTAACCTACTAATCATTAAAACTTCCCGTATTTACCTGCCCATAAATGCCCTACTTTCTTAGCCACAGTTACTCCTACATGTAAACAATGCTTTATACTGAACGTTGATGGTTTTCATATATATATTTATAATATTATCAAATCCCTCGCTTGCGCGAATCTAACGTGGCATGTAAGGCAGGCGTAGAATGTGCACACGTATGCTTCAGTGCTCTTGTCAGAAACAGGACCAGAATTTGTTGTGAATCGCAGCGGAAACATTTCCATTGCCCACTGTCGTTGGCACTCCGAACGAGGGCGAGCTGCTCGCGTGTGAGGTTCGCTCGCAAGCACGACCGGCAAACGAACTGGCCGCAGCGAGTGTCGCTGCAGTGCACACCTCCATCATCATGACCATCGGTTTTCCGGCCCCCTTCTTCTCGCAAACTTCCGTTTCTGGATGCTTCCAATTTTTCCCACTCTTGAGGTCTGGGATTGACGCACCACTGACATCGGGCCGCATCGATGCCTCCCGGAGAACCAAGTACAGCAATCAACTTTTCCTCACACGTCTGAAAATGTCACAAACCCAAAATGGCAACACAACACCGGTTTATGACGGCTCTCCTATTGGAACTTCCACTTATCGAATACAGCGTAAGCGCGACGAGTTGTTCTACTGCTGTAGCGGCACGGCAGGACCCATGTGTCGAGACCACAAAAGTGTTAGACGTCTTTACGGTTCCCACAAAAGATTAAACGAACATTTTCTAGGGAATTTCAACGCGGCCCACAGTCCTAGTGAAAACAGCTCCTCATCAAGGCAAGAAAGCATCCTCTAAGAATGGGCAACTCAAACAGAACTACACATCTACACATCATGAACACCTCTGGGGACACCTTTGATGGCAGACAAAGATCAAGGAGAGATCTGACGTTTACATAAGAAGAAATCATTCATCGAAAAACCGACTAAAGAGTCCACGAGGAACAAGCAATCCTATCCGACCATCTCTGCGTAACCTTCTCCGTAGCTTTAACTCCTTCCCAGCACTTTCTCTCCCTACAACTGGCAGCGCCTTCGCAGGCTAAAATATATCCGCCTACAGAAAACGTTTAATAGAAAAATACCTCATATCACTGAATACTCGCCTCTTAGAAACCTCTGCAATGCTAGAGAAAGTCTGCCGATAATCCAGCTCCCGAGCAGATCTACACGGGAGATAGCCAGTGGCCCTCAGTGCTACTAGTGGAATCTGGTGACCAGGACATTCCTATCTATACGGGCAGCACGAAAGAACTACTGTCGAGCTCCCGTTCAATTTATCTGGCCGATTGAGTCTCCCAGGTAGTTGAGAAGATTCTCTGGGCACGACTATGATAAGCACATTGAGTCAAGTTTCTGTCTGCTGAGATCAGGTCGGCGATAGTTTGACCCCATATATATATATATATATATATATATATATATATATATATATATATATATATATATATATATATATATTAGGACACACACGGGATTATACAAGTTTTGTCTATGAAGGTAAAACTGTCTATGAATTAAAAATAAGGGTAAAATACAATGGAGATGCTGAACCTCACGCAGAAAAGTAGGCACCTACCCGACAAACGACAGTGCAGAGAGTTGGATGTACTCGAAGCCTTCGTGTGCGTAGATGAGGTACATGCTTTCGACATGCTGAGCAGATAGCCTGATGCCGCTCTAGAAATGCCGGTGTTACCGAAGTCGCCGGCACAACGACTGTAGAAAATTGCAGAAGTGGAACAGTCGACAACTCGAGATCCACATTCTCGACTTTACCTGCGGAAGAGGAGAAAAAACAGCAAAAAGATCGATTGCCACCGCCGTCATCATCAGAGTGACCACTAAAAGTGGCCAAAAAACGTTCACTATATATATATATATATATATATATATATGTGTGTCCTCTGAATTTCTTAGAGACATAGAAATGCGTTCGATTCCGAGTAAATGATTTGATCGAGAGATAAGCTGAACATCCAGGTGTGTCAGTAAAATAATAACACGTTGGCTAGCGGAAAGCTATTTAAAATGAGCAAACATCGAGATGTGTCATTACTGAGCCATTACTTTAAATAATTTAAAACTTCACATTCATGTAACAAAATGCAGACTCCTAGCGTACTCAATAGAAAATATTTTAGTACTAAATTGATCGATTCGATCGGTTCGAATAGTAGTTGCAAACGTGGACATATCAGAAGTACGTACAGCGTACATACAGTTAATATTTTGTCTTGCTTTATCAAATGTGTCATTCGTATTACTTAGGAAATAGCATACAACTATTTACTATTTTACAAAACCTGCATGAAAAAGCGACCGCCAGTTATTATAAATGTTCAGTGGCGATTGCAAATCTTTTGTTGTATGTATGTTCAACTTTGTTTGGTTGAAATATACACGGTTCCAGCAGCATTGAATATTCTGATCAGCACTGACATACAATTATACAAATCAACGAGGGGCTTTTAGATGAGGCATTGTATGTAGCCTCTATCAAAGCAAATTATTCTCTCGCAATTGTACATTTCACTATTATTCTTAAGCGAGACATCTATGCCCTTCATTCCATTGCAAAAAGAGTACTTACTTTCAAGAGTTTAAAAACTCCTAAAGTACAGAATGTTAGTTTAAATACGCCAGATATATATATATATATATATATATATATATATATATATATATACATATATATATATACATATATATATATATATATCAGGTGATGGGTGTCCATTACATGTAAGACGTATACATCAGGTGTAGTGACGAAAACAAACCGTTTAGTTGCTGCGGTGGCCCGTCTTCCTCTGATGACGACGACATTTCGTTCCCTGAACACCTGCAAAATAGTAGTCGCAATGAATAATTGATTTATTGTTCGCTTGGCATGCATATCTAAATACGCATGTCACCCTTTTGTATCAGGAGCGCTTAGAGCGGCACCGTATATGTTATTTACGCATCCATGTAATCTATGTATACTTCAATACCTACTGAGTATTTGCTTTCCATTGGGACAACCTCTTCTTTGTAATATCGACCAGGTCCTTTCTAACATTTGGTCGTCCTAGAGCTAGGGCCTCCGACAGCTCTATATCTCTGCTCCCCCCTAAGGCTATACATTCTTTAACAATATGCTCGATTGACTCATTCCCTAGCCCACAAGCTCGACATTCTCTACTTTGCCCCTCCGTATATTTAGCTCTTTGTATCCGTGTATCCAACATCCCTGCCCTGGCATCTGCCAATAGCCCGCGCGCTCTTGAATTATCGTAAACCCATTCTACTTGGCCCCTTTCCCGCGTTTCCTTTCCATATATAGTTGCCAAACTCGATCTGGAACCCATCGCCAATTTCCATTTGTCTGTATATGACTTGTTTACCCTCAATTTCACAATTTTCCCCGATATCCCCGCTCATGTCTCAAAGTGAATGCCCAACGTGACACCGTGTGAAAAAAAAAGTTATGATACATTAAAAAAAAACATTTGGCTGCCAATCTTCTGGCACAGAAAATATCAATCAAAACTGCTACAACGGGTCCATAAGATATCTCCAATTCTTCGGCTATCTCCCTGATAGTAATTCGTTATATTAAGAAAATATTTCACCACAATAGAATCATATATATATATATATATACCTGCAGGCAGTGGGTGACTGCGGTGAGGCCTGCAGGGCCGACTGAGGACAGAGCGCAGGCTTCGACGAGGGATCGGGCACGACTTTCCAGCTGCTCAATGTTCAGCTGTTGCTGGCCGTACGCAGGTGGACCACCGTCACCACTGGATGGCGATGCAATTGCTGCGGAGGTTGATTTGCAGACAGAGAGACAAGCTGGCGACAGCCGTCGGTATCAAGACGGGTCGCCGGCGGCGACAACGCACGTACTCAGCAAGTGTCGCCGCGTACAGCTGTTGGTCCTGAATACAAAAAAAAAACGATAACATCAACAACAACCGCAACATAAATACAACCAAGAGTAATGAGAACGAGAGTAAATTTAGACATCTAGTTGATCGCGGATCCACTCGGGACAACTAGACCATGATAGAACAGACACAGACTGTTCAATTATCGTCAATCGTCTCCAATAACGTGATATGTATGCGCACGAGGGCACGTCTCCGGAAGCGGACGCCGAGCATCTCGTAGCATCCATAACCCGGCATATTTGGCATCCATAACCCGGCATATTTCGCATCCATAACCCGGCATATTTGGCATCCATAACCCGGCATATTTTGCATCCATAACCCGGCATATTTCGCATCCATAACCCGGCATATTTCGCATCCGTAACCCGGGTTTTAACCACTAACTATTAGAACTTCCATGTTTTCCTACCCATAAACGCCCTACTTTCCTACCACAGTTACTCATACTCGCGTGAACAATGCCTTATACTGAATGTTGATGATGTTATATTATCAAATCTTTCGCTTGCGTCAATCTAACTTGGCATGTTAGGCGGGCGTATACATATGCACACGTCAGTGCTCTTGCCGGAAACGAACCAGAATTAAGTATGAATCGCAGCAAAAACATGTCCATTGCCAGCCATCGTTCGCAGTCCGCACTAAGGCAAGTTGCTCGCGTGTGAGACTCGCTCGTAAGCACGACCGGCAAGCGAACTGACCGCAGAGGACTTCGCTGCAGTGCACACCTCCATCATGGACATCGGTTCTCCGGTGGCCTCTTGCTCTCAAACCTCCGTCTCTGGGTGCTTCCTGCAAGTTTTTTTACTCTTGAGGCGTGGAATTAATGCAACACTGGTATAGGATCGCATCGATGCCGCCCGTGGAACCTAGCACAGCAATAAACTTTTTCTCACACGTCTGAAAATGTCACAAATCCAAATTGGAGACAACACCGGTTTATGGTGGCTCATCTAGTGGAACTTCCAATTGTCGAATACAGCGTAAGCGCGATAAGGTGTCCTACCGCACGGCAGGGCTCATATCTCGAGACCTCAAACATGTTCGACGTTTTCACGGTTCACAAAATTGTTGTACAAACATTTCCGAATTTCAACGCGGCCCACAGTCATCCTCTAAGAATGGGCAACTCAAACAGAACAACACATTTACACAGCATTGCAACGTGGAGGGTTTTCATGAACCACAGGATGAATGTCAATGCAAACAATGCTGGAGCAAATGTGATCGATACCACGCCGCGGTATGCCCGGCGGTTAGGTCTATAGCGTAACTACCAAAACGCTAGATTGTTGGTGTCTCGAAACATTTTAATGTAACATAAACACATTTACCCAGATTGGGCGTTAATAATAAAACATCTACACAGTATGAACACCTCTTAAGATACCTTTGTTGGCAGACAAAAATAAAGGGTAGATCTGGCGTTTACATTAAAAAAAATATTCATCGAAAAACCGACTGGAGAATCCACGAGAAACAAGCAATCCTATCCGACCATCTCTGCGTAACCTTCTCCGTAACTTTAACTCTTCCCAGCCTTTTTTCTCCCTACAACGGCAGCGCTTTCGGCAGGTAAAATACATCTTCCTATAGAAAACTTTAATAGAAAAGTGCCTCGTCTCACTGAATACTCGCCAGTGGAAATAAATCTCTGCACTGCTAGAGAAAGTCTGCCGAGAATTCAGCTCCCGTGCAGATCTACAGGATTGATACAGGCAGGAACACTTTTAAAACAAAATACTGCTTTCAACCGCTGGAAATATGCTTCCAAATAGTGATATCGCGCTGTATAAAACGACTGCTACCTGTCAAACCATATATAAATATATATATATATATATATATATATATATATATATATTTATATATGGTTTGTATATATATATATATATATATATATGCGAATCGAAATGCTCTAATACAGTTTAACAAAAATATTATTTGCTTAATTGTCCGAAGTGTTTCCTTCTCTTCAAAATAGCTCCCGTTCGCTGCGCGTGAGTTACAACATGTTTTAAACACGTCTTTCCAAATCAAGTTAAGTTGCTCCTTCGAATTTTGCTTTATCTCCTGTGTAGTTTCAACACGTTGCCTCTTCAAAGAAATGTTATCTGTGGGAACAGAAGAACTCGCCCGGAGCAAGGTCCGGCGAATAGGGAGGTTATTATAATTAAAATAAATAAATCGGAGTTTTCACAACATCAAATACTCCCCAATCAATAACAATACGTGCGTCGGTGCGTTGTCGTGATGGAGGATTCACAAGTTATTTGGTCAGAGTTCAGGCACTTTGCGTCGGACGTTCTCGCACAATCTTCTTAAAATGTTGCGGTAGCATTCCTTATTGACTTAGAACTAAAAGGCAAAAATATGTAGAAAATCACTCTTTTGTAGTCGAAAAATGGTCAAAAGAACCTTTGTGTTGGATCTGCTCTGTCTGAATTTCTTTGATCCAGTCTCTCCTTGGACGCTCCACTTGACAAGGATTGAGCTTTCGTCTCGCTTTGTTGCAAATTCAACATTTTTAAAAAGAGTCTTACCGAATGGGGGTCATTTTTGGTCTCTTCACGTCCGTCACCAAATCAAGAGCAAAGGAGTAAAGCAGGCGACAATGAATCATGAACTTTCGGCGTGTGTAGCCTTCGTAAAAGTAAAATTGCTGGACCTCTTTTGTTGTTTACTTGATTGCGAGGCATACCCAAAACTGAATGTCGCGTGTCACTTAAAAGGTGCCAACATGTTTTCCAACTAGCTTGGTGAGAATGATTCAGTATATAGAATACCATGCCGCTTCTCGGCCAAAACTCTCTCAATTTTATGGACAGGTGTAGAAACGCTTTGCGTGTCTATAAATAAACGCTTAAAAACGTTTAATAAAATAAATAAAAATGAATAAAATAAATAAACGTTTTATTCAAAGGTAGGCAGTAGAGGAGAACGATCCATGCAGAGAAAATATACTTCCTGTATACCTGCCATATCGTGAAAGGTGCATTTTCAACATAAATATTATGAAAATATCTTGCTATACATTTTCCGTTCCGAGCGTTGGCCGTGACAATTGCGGAAAAATGTGCTCGCATTTACACGACTTAGGTTAGAAACAGTGTTTTCAGACTACGGCTCCCATAAACTGGCAGATCTAACGCAAAAATAAATAAACTGGGCTCTACACTGAATACTTCTCCGTTTACCTACGCTTCCGTCACTCTCGTTAGTTCCTTCACCAACTCCTATATTTTTCGTTTTAATTACAATAAAATACTTTCTTGTTTGAAAAAGAATAGATATGCAACGACCAGAGCCCGCCTAAACGCCGTGTCCGCCAAGGATTCAGGCGCCTGGTTACACGCACTCCCCAGTGCACCCATAGGTACCCTTCTCGATGACGAGACGATTCGCATAGCAGTAGGCCTACGACTAGGGACAGACCTAGTTAGCCCGCATCGGTGTCAATGTGGTCACCCCGTCGACAAACTGGGACATCACGGCCTGTCGTGTATCATCAGCGCAGGCCGACGCTCTAGACATGCCGCTATCAATGATACCTTCAGCAGAGCCCTTAGGTCATGCGGTCGTCCGTGCATCCTTGAACCCACGGGCCTCTGTGCGGAGGACGGCAGGCGTCCAGATGGGATGACACTTACACCCTTCGAGCGAGGCAAAATGCTGGTTTGGGATGCAACCGTTACCGACTCCCTAGCACCTTCTATGGTCGGTGGCGGCGCATCCGAAGCTGGTTATGCAGCCCATCTTGCGGAAACCAACAAGCTAAGAAAATACTCATCAATTGGGTATCCCCACGAATTCTGGCCTCTCGCGTTTGAGACCTTGGGTGCTCCTGGTGTTCGGACCAGACAGCTAATTCACAAAGTCGGCACTATGTTAAATATGTCAACCGGTGATAGCAGATCGTCGTCCTTCTTTAAACAACGTCTGGATCTTGACGTACAACGTGGAAACGCGGCATCCGTTCGTGGCACTCTTCTGAAGTGGTCTCGGCCTCGCCTAGACGAAGCGGACACGTGATTGTCACAATGCACACCCGCTAGGCCCATTGGCATAGCTAACCTTCCATAATATGTGCCCCACATGCATATTGTAATATACGAAAAATAAACATTTTCACGTAGAATAGATATGCATATTTATGTCCATAAAATTATTTTTCTGTGAGAAACAACAGGCTCTCATTTCTAAAACATGGCGCTTTGAACTGGAGAAAAAAACATTGACAAAGCGTGACAAATTAGGAAAGCAGCCTCGAGAATAGTAAGTGTCGTTGTAGCTTACAACGACAACGGGAGAACATTGGGCGACTATAAGTTGAGCTTCGTCAATCAAGCTGGTCGTATTAGCCACGCGGTCTTTTCTTAGCAGCCTAGAAAAACCCGCAGAGTTCTAGTCTGTAACTAGATCGCGTCATCTGCAATGCATTAAACTCGCTCAGTAGATTTCTCAGCCTCATTAAAGAACCGCGCTCCACCCGTGAGATATTCTACCTGGTAGAATTAGACTATCGCAATCTCGCAGCTATTCTGTTCGAGGGCAAAGCTATTTGGTACGTCACGGAGATCCGAAGAGACCGCCCGGTACCACCACTCCTCTGGCTCCGAAGGTCTCTGCCGAAGGACCTAGTTCGACCTGATTTACTCGAGACTCTGTTCGTGCACAGCTGTCTTCTCGCCGGCATTCCTAAATGATGAGGATGTACGACAAGCTCATGCATTCCCGAAAAAGTGCTGAGTCGCAATTGTTCCGTTGCGTCGAGAGCAAAGTGCTAGGACATCCAAATCTCGTGGAAATTGAAAGTTCATGCACAAAGTAGCCGCATTTGTGCCTTCCCTCTTACTCACTGAGGCGCTTGGAGCTATGCCCCGGGAAGCAATTTGCCCTAATCTAAACCTGCTAGGATTACACCCGAGAAACCGAAAGCCCATGGAACTCGTGGTAGAGAGCTTAGGAAAACAGCCCCGCTTGGTGCTACGGCTGAAAATGAGAAAGAGTGCGGCTCAGCGAGGTGACCCGCTCTGGAGCAGAAGCCTGGCCTTCACATAGGTCTTAAGGAGTGGCGGTATATAAGACGAAATTAGGTTGAGTGGATAGGGAAACACAGCCAATCGTGTGCCGAATCCGCCACACTCCAGGAGGAGCTTGGGCCCTACAAACAATCGTTCTTTGAACGATGCGATGTAAATAAAATTAAAAATTTATATTTCTTGCCCGCTTGGATAGTTGGATTCCTGCTAGACGACGCCGGTATGTACACCCGAGTTTGCCTCACTGGAAGACTCGCATTATCTCAGATCTCAAGCATAGCCCTGCGAGGACTCCGTCGGGGCCAAGGATCACCTTCGTCCTGTCCTATGAGAGGAGTACTGGCGCCGGAACTTTCGACATCCATGACTGGTATTCGCGCGTCTACCAGACGACTCGATTCTAGTCCACTCGAAAGAGTGTCAACGGAACGTAGTGAAAGAGATGGCTGACCCTATGATACAAGCCACTGCAAAATCCTGCGCGTAACACCTTCGAATCAATATTTCTTACGACTTGCAGACTTATGGGTTGAAGTTCACGTTAGAAAAAACCGTGGCTGACTTTCTTTGAATCCTTCCTTGTTTAGTCACGATGCCATTTGCCCATGCTTCACTTAGGCCCTCACGGAATAAGCCGTAAATATTCGGACCTGGGTCACATGCGCTCACGACACTCGGTGACGAAGCCCCACTCGCACTTGTGCAGTTACTACCTGAACTACATCGCGTGTTCGGTAATTGCAATTCTAAGAAGACAAGAGCTGGAAGAAAAGCTTTTGTTCTATAGATAGTTTGGTTCCTTGACATTCAATGCAGTAACCTGGCAATTTTATTAGAAACAATGTCTAATTAGTTCCAGCTTAGGCCGGTGACCTCCATCCGGGCCTAGGAAGGCGACAACAGACGCCGCTAATTTCATAATCACTGCAATAAAACAAAAAAGCTGTTCAACTGCAAAAAGCCAATAAAAGCGAAAGTTCTGTAAATAAATACACACACACACACACTTTGAACGGACGATGTCGGACATCGACTCGCTCCATCCCAGCCAAGCTGCAGTTCGACACATGATTATTTTCTAATCTGTACCAGTCGGCGTTTAACTCACGCTGGTGCGGCGCCAAAAAGTTGTTAGCTTCCTTGGACAATTGCTTATGGCCTTCCCGAAGTCCGCCTTATTGCTGCAGGAGGCCGCAGGCTCGGCTTGATATTGCACCTGCAGCTGCTGCAGCTGTTATTGTTGTTGTCGTCGTCATCGTCCCTCAATAATGTAGGATATCTTAGTGTCGACCCCGAAAAGAGCGATCCACGAAACCACGTTCAAGATGATGTTACTGCTGGTATGATTGAGCAAGATCGTGATTGAAATTAGATGTTGCAGCTGTTGTTATTGTTGATGTTGCCGTTGTTGTTTATGTTACTGTTGATGTTGCTGTTGTTGTTGTTGTTGATGTTGCTGTTGTTGTTGTTGTTGATGCTGCTGTTGTTGTTGTTGTTGTTGTTGATGCTGCTGCTGTTGTTGTTGATGCTGCTGCTGCTGCTGCTGCTGCTGTTGTTGTTGTTAATGTTGTTGTTGTCGTGAACCACGACCCCTCGACGGCGACGAGTGAACTGCGTCCTTAAAAATACACCAGTTGTTCCAATGCTTGACTGATGTTGATACAGCAGAACCGAACGATGCACTACGAAAGCTAATGACCTCCTAGCACAACTCACGCACTCACAACGAACACACATCCGAACTGGCCTCCGATCTACCGCCGAACACCAACCAGCCCTGCATGAAAAACCAACCCAACCCCTGACACCACCACAACACGAGCATAGGCAGCACCGACAACACAACATCAACAACAACAACAGTAACAATAACAGTAACAATAGCAGTAACAATAACAACAACAATAACAACAACAACACCAGTAAGTATCACTTGAGCATCCAGCTAGCACACAAAAACACAATCACACACGCACCATTCACGCCAACAACGGCAACAGTCCAACCCACCAAGTCAGTTCAACAGAACCGAGTTCAGCGTTTCTGAATAGTAGAACTAATGCCAAAATCATAGCAGTACTTCTAGCAATATTAATAGTGATAATAATAGAATCAGTAATCATACGATAATAGTAATCAATCAACTAGTGAGTACCACTAGCAGAGAGTAGTAGTAGTAGTAGTTAGTAGTCCAGGAGTGATCGATATCGATCATCTAGTTACGAATCTGGCCAAGTTGTTTACCAGGAGGGGGGAATGTCGATGTTGACTGACTGTCTAGCAGCTAGACAGACAGATAAACATACAGACAGTTAGACATAGACAAGGGGGACGAGGCCAATTAAAAGCGTCCCTCTCTACACGTACAATGTCTACCGGGCGCCGGCCAATGAACGATACGATGCAGTACTGAGGGAGCGTGCGAGCTGCATGCTCAACCTCTGTCCTGCTGCCACTGATGATGAAAACTCCGATGATGATGATGATGATGATGAAAACTCCGATAATGACAATAATGATGGTGGTGGTGGTGGTGATGATGATGTTCAAGATGCCTCTGTATTTGTTTGTTTGTTTGTAGATCAGCCGACAAGCGCCACCGCCGCTACCGCTGCCGATGGCTTTGTTGCTGCAGCTGCTACTGTTGTTGCTGGACACTAGCCGATGTCACTGGCCTTTGGCGCCCCCAGTTAGTCTTCTTCTACTTCTGCTTTTCTCCCACGCCCTCTCCCCGTCTCCTCTCGCCGCCCTCTCCGCCCCTCCGCCCCTCTGCACCCTCTCTCTCTGTGTATGTCTCCGGTGGTCTCTTTCCACCGATCATCGCCTGCAGAAGGCTCACTCCGCTGTCCGCTAACCCGGCCGCCGGCAGCCCACCACGAGCCGACGGTGATCAGCTGATCGCGCGCGTGCGAGCAGACAACAGTATCCAAAACAATAACAACAACAACAACAATCATAATAACAATAATAATAATAATAACAACAACATCGGGCAGATACGGGCCTTGTCGTCTTCAGCGACAATCCATCCATTCAGCCGAGGAGCATCTTGTTTGTTTGTTTGCTTGTTTGTTTGTTTGTTGGTGTTGATTCTTGCGCGCGTGGCGCATGCGCATGTGACGTGGAGCACCACCCCCCGTTTGCGGTAGTGGCAACGGCGGCCGTAAAAGCCCGCGAAACTGTCGCATGACAGCAAGCCGACAATTCATATGTATGTCAGTGTATATATATATATATAAATATATATATATATATATATATAAATATACATATGCATATATATATATATACATATATAATAATCTAGCTGAGGCAAGGAAGCTCGCAAAATGCGCCTCAATAGGTTACCCACATGCGTTTCAACCGCTAGCGTTCGAAACCTTAGGCGGTCCTGGCAACTTGACTCGCAAGCTCCTCCACAGAGTCGGTGAGCAGCTGAACCTCGCAACTGGAGACAAAAGATCTGCGGCTTTCCTGAGACAGCGCCTCGGCCTTGACGTCTAACGCGGGAACGCGGCATCCGTCCGGAGCACGCTGCTGAAGTGGTCCCAGCCCACTCTATACGAGATAGAGTAATATTGCCTGTGCACACGTTCTCGGGAGACAATTGTAGCTCCATTTTTATTCTTTAATAAATAATTGAATCGTTATATATATATCACTACGGTATATATATTATATATATACATATAAATATACATATGTGCATATATATATATATTGACAATTTTTCATATGTATGTCAGTATATATATATATATATATATATATATGCACGTATGTATTCCTTCTGACTTTTCCGCTACGTCGATACAGCGCCGTCTCGCCGGCCTGTTTCACCACACTGCGATCCTTTTTCTCACGTCTCACCAGTGTCTCGTGTTACTAACTGTACTGTCGTTAGTTCTAACGGCACCAAATGTAAGCCACCGGTCGACAAGTCATCGGTCTGCCGTTGTTGTTGTTGTTGTTGTTGCTGCTGTTGTTAATGCCGTAGCACTTTATCCGCTGTTAATGCCGTAACACTTTCTCCGCGCCGCTACCAACAGCTATCGCGCTAAGATATGTCCCTCTCAACCTACGTAACCGCGTTCGACATCGGTAGTCTTACATTCGGCCATCCTGCTACAGTCGGCGACGATACATGCATATTTAAAGTGTTCTCTCTTTGATCGGCATTTGCGGCACTTGATGATACTTATTCACTTGATTATTTCCGGCACTGGACAACCGTTCCTCCTCTAGTTCGCACTAGCTATTACCGGTAACGTTCCGGCTATTTGCGAGTTCGCCTGTTGCGTGAACGCCTCGTCACTGCCGACGTCCGTAGCTCTTCCGTGTCCGCCTGTTAGCTCAGCCGAACCAGCTTGGAGGCTTAAAGCT
Organism: Dermanyssus gallinae; assembly: GCA_003439945.1. NCBI lineage: Eukaryota > Metazoa > Arthropoda > Arachnida > Mesostigmata > Dermanyssidae > Dermanyssus > Dermanyssus gallinae. The sequence goes on from QVRM01001921.1 coordinate 51,802, forward strand.
GCTTTAGCTGCTCACAATAGACTAGCGCGGGACTCCTGATCTGTCGCGATCTCGCTGTCCTCATCGCCTGCATCGATCGTATTATCGTCGTCGTCATCATATTTTTCTTCTTCGTCAGCCGCCCGATAAATACGCAGCTAAAAACAGTGAGCCGTCACTGTGCATCCACTGTTACCGGCCAACATCTCAGCTATTCTATACGAGCTATCCTCATCTCAGCTATCCTCGTGCGTATCGATAGGCAGGACAGCGGTCACCAGCCTACCTTGGCTGCAGCTTGGTCGGTTCGCTCGTCACGATCGACGGCAATCGGCGAACCACGACCACGTGGCAAACTGGCATACCTCACTGGATGCGGTACACGTTTCATGTCGTACTGTTGCCAATACACTTCCTGTGCTCTCAAAATGTTCGCACGGAATTGCGCGTGCATACCCGCTGGTGGCGTCCACCTTGTCTGCGATTGCTGGCTATCGACAAACTCCGACAGCTGGTCGTTGCGTGGCAGGTAGCCATGGATAGCTTCAAACGGTGACCTACTGGTACCTTTCGTCGACGCACGGTTAATAAGACTTTCAATAGCTGGCACCCTGTGCGGCCAGTCCTTCTTGTCCGGCAACTTACAATACGACCCCAATAGTCGCGCTACCTTCTTATTCATGCGCTCAACTTGGCCATTGCTCTGGGGACGCTGCGTAGAGATGAGGCCGTAGCAAATATAGTTGCTATCCAGTAACTTCTTAAGCGTTTTAGTCGTAAACGCCGTCCTCCGGTCGATTACGATCATTGTGGGACGTCCGAATCGACGAATTAACTTCTGACTTAATCGAATGGCAAATCTGGAAGCTGTTGAACGTACCGGATCTAGCAGTACAAACTTCAAGAAGCCGTCGATCGCAACTAGAATGTGCTCCTTGCCAGCCCTCTTCGGTAACGGCCCAAAATGGTCAACGAGTATTTTCAGGAACGGCCGACGCTCCGGCAAAATTGGATGAAGCAATCCTTCTCGTTTTCCGCTACTCTCGAAATCAAGAATACACTCCATACAGGCCCGCATCTTCTGATAAACATAGTTCTTCGTCCGCAGGAGCCAATAACGTTCTCGTATAATCCGCAGAGTCTTATCTGTTCCAATGTGACCGACTTTAATATGGGCGATGACGAAAAGGTATCGTTACCGGTACTGGCGTGGTACAACAAAGAGTAATTACTCTTCGCTGCGCGGCTTCGATGAGGCTTGGCGTGCTGGATCGTCACCGTTACTGTCATCGTCTTTCCTCCTCCACACCTTGTATAGCACCTGGTTCTGCAAGACGTATTCCTGGACCAGGCTTTTCTCCACGTGTGACTGCTGACGGGGCTCTTTCTTTAGAACGTCGGTGATTTGCCTCAACTCAGAGCCACTAGCCGCCTGAAATATCGCTACCTGCACTTCAGTACTAAGGGCATTCACTTGTTTCGACATCACGACATCGACAAGGGTTCTTTCGTCCTCCCTGTCGTCGTTGTTGTCCAACGGCCCAGGACTCAGAGCATCAACATGACTCATGGCCGTCCCGGCACGATAGTTTTGCGTCAAAGTCAGACTTGGCAATTTTTCCGCTGCACCTCGCTATCTGCTTCGACACCTTACCACTCGAAATAGCCTTCAACACCGCCACCGCCGTGCGGCCGGTTACCACAGTGAAGCGTTGGCCGTACAAATAATATCGAAATTTGGTCATCGCCCACACGGCCAGCTGTTCGAGTTTTGTCGAGTGATAGAAAAAAAAAACTTTTTTTAAACTTAATGGGGGGTTGGATGGTAATGCACCATCTATTTTTATTGAGACATCTGTGCTCCCCGTTTTTTGTTCGATCATGGTCGATTTTTTAATCTCCACTCCGACATTCACCTTGTTTTTAAATTGGGACCCATTAAAACCAATTTAGGAGTGGAAGGTCGGGGTCTCGAATGCAAGGTAAAATATTTTGCCACAAAGCCATCTTGCTCGCTATTCATATAATAAAAGATATTCATATAATATAAGATAATTCATCTCTGACAGAGATAGTTTCGACTCGTAAGCTACTTCTTTAACGATGAGAACGCCGCTTTGCATTCATTGCTCCGCTAAAACGCTGTGCTATTTTTGAGCAGGCCATCGTCGCGAAACCCTTTACAGATCGGCGGAAAAAGCTTGCGAGGCCGAGGAACCGCCGTACATCTGGCGCGCTCGCCGGTCATCGGTAATCGCGAATTGCTTCGGTCTTCTCCTGGCCCGGTATCACTTCATCCTGCGACAGCCTAAATTTAAGGAAGTCTACCTCCGGCATGAAAAGCGACAAGTCTCTAACCACACGGTCAACTTCGCTTCCTTTAGCGCCTGCAAGACGCGTTCAATGGCCGTCATTTGGTCGCCGTAATCACGTTATCCATGAACGGGAAGGCTATGTTATCTCCTATGCTCTCCGTCACTCTCGCCATCAGCTGCAGGAATTCAGCTGGAGCGTTGCAAAAACCCATCATCATGACACGAGGCTCATAGTGGCCATCCGGGGTCGAAAAGGTAGCTTTACTGGCTGATGACGGCGACATGGAGATTTGGAAGAAATCCTATGCAAGATTCAGAGTAGTATACAGCCTCCTTCCGCCAACAGCATCCAAAGTAGACCTTCACCGTCTGACTATTCAATGAATCTATGACTAGTCGAAACTGGCCGGTCTTTTTTCTCACTAAAAGTACCGGACTCGCGTACGGCGAGGTTGATTTCTGTATCATATCAGCGCTTAACATTTGCTGTATCAACTTTCGGCACGCTTCCCGCTCTACAACCGATAGGGCTTGGAGGCCATCGGCCGGCTGCCGGGCACCTTCAAAATCTTAAATTTCGTCAAAGAGGTATGACCCAGCTGTCTCATCGACTTCGCGAAAACGAGAGCATACTTATTCAGCAACTCAGCCAATTTCAGGCGTATGTCATCACACTCTACTATACGACTCCGTTGTCCTGCTGAACCATTGATCCCGGCTCCTCGCTCTCGATAAATATCTTCTCCCAAAAGGACTCTGACGCGCTTAAACAGTGTCTCTTCACACAACTTTCACATCACTATAGTTTGGGACGGACAGAATGGCAGTGAGGTCTATCAACAGCCCGCATGGCGATTCAGTCTCGTCTTTCACCACAACATCGCTGCCGGTAGCTTGTACGCGGATGAAGTTAACACTACGAGGACGCAGGGTCACTTCGTCTTTGGCTTTTCGTTCGATCTTAGGCTCCGGAGCAGACTGGCTACCCCCGGATGTGATTCGGCACTTAGAATTCGAGCACGTTTTCCACGGAAAACAGTGACAAGCTCATTCCGATCCAACAAATTCTTGCCGAGTAAAATGGCCTATCCGTGCCTATTGCAGAATGCTCGAGTATCGTTAACGCACCATCGTGATGTACAAGTCCATCTGCTGGTTCCCCGCCACCAAGCATTCTCCCAATGGAATGCACCGGCCGCCGCCAACACCTCTAACGTTCCTCAGCTCGGTCGGCCGAACCGTCAACCCTATTTTATTATTATTATTATTATTGGCTGCTCTGTGGGATACACACGTGATATCTGCCTGAGTGTCCACTTAAGCAATCCATTCTTTACCGTTCACCCACACTGTATTTTTGTTCTGTCTTCCTCCAGCGACTCAGGACGCGTCGCTGGTCCTGTTATCGACCGCCGTCCAGAGTAGCGTCCTGATCTGCTCTGCCACTCGCATGACAAGCGTTCACAGTCTGGCCGCCATTGATAACATACCGTTTTGAGGCCTGGCACCTCCACCTGCGGCACTTCCCACTCTAGCCGCGACGACTGGCCTGCAACCCCATCGCGTCTTCTATGTCATGGATCAATGCGGATGCGTTGCTACGTTGGTAATCAGCAATGTCCTGTGCCATACTTTTGAACTCTGGACGCAGTCCGGCTAACACTCCAGCCTTGATTTCACCGGTCGACAATGACAGTTTTAACGCAAGTGCTTCGACTATTACTGCGTGCGAAGCACTCAGTAGTAGTGCGCTCGTAATTTGAAAAGTAAGGCAAAAGATATTACCTATAAAAGCAAGATAATTTTATTAAAAATGTCAGTGTAGTCTTCTTAGAGCTCTACACACGTAACACAGTGGTGTTTAACTATTATTATTTCTTATAAAATTAAGTCTGAGTAATATTGAATGACTTACGTATAATATAAAATGTCACACATAGAATACCACGCTGCGCATTGCTTTATTTGATTTTCTCACCTATTCCGACGCTGGTTGAGTTATTATATCTCCCGCATTACGAGTATATGCGGAGAGAAACGTCTGAGAAAGTCTTACACCAGCTACATGTTCAGATAATTTTAGATCAATCAGTAGGCTTGATGACGAGCAGACGGCCAAATCCTATTCCACCGCGTGGCGTTACAGATCCAAAAATATGAGTCTGCGATTTATAGCCTGAAGTTTCGCAGAAAATATGCCCGCGAAGAGATTAGACTACTCATTAAAAAAAGGGGAGTACTAATTAGCTCACATAACGCAATGCGTATCAAGGAAGATGCCAATAATGACAAGACCTCTGAAACGCTGCAACAATTATTAGATTTATACCTAATCGCGGGTACCGGTGTGTGTCTGCAATAATAGCCGAAGATCTGCAAAATCTGCGCAAAAAGACCTTTGTCAAGCAGTTATGTTTCGATAAGATTGCGTTCCATCCGGATGCAGGGCACAACGTGTGGCGTACATCGGGTGACGGTGGCGCGTACTAATGTCAGCATGAGGCAATGGGGCGTCACTCAGAAATACTCTGATAATAATATAAAATCAGATCGGCCCAAATCCGGACAAGGAAAAAGGCGTGCATTTAATTTTCAGGCCAGGAGACCAGTAGAGAAGGAGAGGGAAGATTCGGAACGTTCGCTAAGCATAGCTCACCACTGAAGTGAAAAAAAAGTAGGTAAACATTAGGACAAGGAAGTCTTCCCCCTTTGGCCAGAATGGCCACTAAAATCATAATGTTTGTAAAAAGATATTCTTGATTGTCTGATTTTGCGACAGCACTGTCTAGCGTTGAGTATCAGCGTGTGCAGGTAAATCTCGGGAATTGTCTTCGGGAAACTGCCAGCAGATGACTATGTTTTTTAAGGTTCGTGGACGAAATCAACAACATGCTCGAAGTTGCATCTTGCTTATGGATTTCAACGCCTGCAAACTGTAAATATAGCTATAACGACTCGAAAATGAGTTGAAACAACAAAAGCGAGGTAAGTAAGTTATAGTTGGCGGCGAGGGCTGTGACTCAAGCTATGTCAGTTATAATAGCCCCATTTGGGTGATTGTCTTAAAGACAAAACTTAGCTGCCATTTTTGTCATTGTACATAATTAGCAGTATCTCACCTTGTTGTAGAGTGCCTGTGTCAATCACCAATGCTGACTGACACCAATTTTACATGGTACAGCAGTAGCACGTGGATTCCAAAAGGTTAAACGTTAAATTTACTAACAAACCCCTTAGAATGAGACTTAAATCTATGGCTATCAATTTCACAATATTTTCCAAGATAGTGAGGACATCTATGGACAAAATATTTCTACAGAATCGGATTTATTTTTGACGAACCCGCAATGAACCCGCAATGTCCATTTAACGATGTAATGGATAATAAATTTAGTCCATCGATCTACTTGCGAAATTCAATTTAAAACCTACAGTTGAAAGAGTAGAAACAGAAAACTAAGTATCAAATTTTCTCCGGGAAAAAAATGAATCTCTCCCTAATGATGTTCATGCCGTCCTTTAAATCTGATTGTAACTGACAACACCTTTGCAGCCTCTAATGAACAGGGAACGTCGCTTGAACTTTATTACCTCTCCGCTCTGCTCTGGCAGAGGTCATATCCCTCTATGGCACCTCAATTGGTCAATGTTTGGCCCTAGTAATGATGTTTCATCACTTGATAAGACCTGTTTCGATACGCATCCACCTCAAAATAGTCATAACAAACGCTGCCTTTGTTTCTGTTTCAAACGTTCGGGTAATATTATCATCCGTCACATTTGTATCGAGCATACACGTTTCTAGTCGTTACTTTCGACTATCAATAATAGTACATGTATATCTGTATTTATTTACTTACACTTACCGTTCTTCTTTTTTCTTCCTTTAACTATTGGATCTCTTTCGCGCGTTCCAGTGAGTTATGTCTACCATTCGCGCACACTTGTATAAATAGTCAATTGGTTTCGACTACGTAATTCGTTCGCTAAAGTTCAAAACTCTATTCTTGGAAAGCCGTAAGCGTCGACGTCACGTTTGCTGACCGGTTTCACAAAGGGGAGTGGGACAGACAGAAGACTAATCGTATAAGAGCCGCAGAAACTTCGACAAAGCTTACGCAAGCAGAATAGCGAGAAAGAGATCCAGTTTTTAACTAGTAGGGGTGAGTATACCGGTCGGGAGGGCGAACAACGTGTCTTCGGCCGGCGGAACCTATCTTATCTTACCGTACTTAGTTCAGTTAGAGCGCGCTCATCACATTCGCGGTTTCAGGCGTTCCACCGGCGCTTTCCTTTGTGGAGTCTGTACGCCAGTGAGCGATAATGAAACAAGCATCGCAATGCAACGTCCCTGGTAATGCTGCTGTTGTTGTTTTTGTTGCTGTTGTCGTCGTCGTCGTCATCGCTGTTATCTCGGCAAACCGACCACAAACGACAGGTCCGAGGCACTCGGATCGCACGTCGACCATAATACACAACCGTCTCAGCTGCTGCGCGCGCAGCCGTGACCTAACTGTACCCCGTCGCGCCAGATCATGCCCATCTCTACCCTGTTATCAATTAGACAATTAGCTATCGTGATCGGACGTACATCGACGCCGCTGTAACGCGAAGCGAGTGTACTGAGAGTGTCTCGAAATGAGGACGGAACAACGAAAGGCGAGATTCGGCGTCAATGGGCTACTGCACCTATTCTGCCTTGCTTGTTAGGTCCTCCATCGAGGAATCGTCAATGAGCATCATGTTGTCGCCTAGTACGGCTCCAGCCTTTATCCGATGCCTGCGCCCCCCAAAGACTTGGGGGTGTTGACCGCGGTGGCGGGGGCGCCGCCGGCAGCAGCAGCAGCGGCGTCAAGTCGTTCACTCTCGGGACTATCGTCAGGCGTGCATCGCTCGCAGGATACCCTTCGTTTAGGCGTACTGTTACCGCTCTTACGGCCGTCGGCCAGAAACGATTTGCCGTCTCGTAGACCTTGATCGGCGTTCCGAAGTCCAATACCTTGGTCTAGCGACAGGCGGTGCGTGAACAGGCGGCCACGGCCACCCCGCTCCGATTCGCGGCTATCTCGGGTGTGATCTAACGAGCGTTTTGGGCCCGGCGAACGGCGCGCCAGCGAGGGGCCATCCTTGCCGCCCTGAAACCCGTTGCCGGCTGCCGAACTAGACACTGACCCCACGACACTCGTGCTCAGATCTTTGAGCTCCTTCGGATAGGTGATCGCTGGCCGGTAGGGCATCCGGGTCGGGTACGGCTGTTTGTAGTACCAATCATAGCGGAACGGCTCGTGAAGCCGGCGCAGCTCCATATCGTCGTGGATGAACCGGCCTGTCCGTTGGGCAACGGGCTGCATGGGTGCACCGTCTTTCTCCTTAACGGCCTTGTCTTTATACGAGGCCTTTGAGGTGGCTTTCTTTTCGTGGCCTTCGCTGACCGTCGTCTGCTCGGGTTCAGAAACCTCGTCAGCATGCTCCGAGAGAACCTTAAATCGGGACGTGGGTGCCGGCTGACCCTGATCGAACGAGAGGCGGTATCCTTTGGTCACGGGAACGTTGAAGCTGTTGTCCGGCCGACCGCTATTTATTCCTCGCTCTGCTGAGGTTGTTTGCGACAGGTAGCCAGGTATGCCCGGGTATCCTACGCGTGAGGCTTTCCGCTTGACGGGAACAACGCTTTCGTACGTGTTATCGCTGTTCTGCGATTTGTGCGTCTCGAGCGTGTCGAGGTTCTCCGAGTTGGTGACCGAGTTGTTGTCCGAATCAAACTGATTGAAGCGGGACATCGAGTTGGCGTAGAGTCCGTCCTGTTCGCCCGAGCTCTGCGGGCTGACGACGACGTGCGTGAGCGTTTGAGGCAGTGGTGTAAGTGGGCGCAGATGCTGGCTATGCTGAGGGTTGAGGGCCGCCGCTAGGTGAGCACTACTGCCTCCCACGTTGTTGGTGTTGGTGTTATTGTTGTTATTATTGTTGTTGTTGTTATTGTTATTGTTGTTGTTGTTGCTACTGTTATTGTTGTTGCTACTGTTGTGGCCCACATTGTGGCTCGCCATGACGCCGACATGGACGCCGGCCTTATTCACGTCGTCGATGAACCGGTTCAGGCTGAAGGCGGGGTCAGAAGTTGAGGTCCGGGACAACCTCCTGTCGAGGTCCTGGGCAATCTTCATCGCCGTCGCTTTGCGCATCTGTTCGGCGCGTTTTTCACTGACCTTCTTTTTCGTCGAAGAACTGTGGGAGTACCGCTTTTTTTCCGGACGAAGTTTGAAGGTTCTGCAGCGGAAACACAGACAAATTAATGCACATCGCTAGAACATATATAGTTAGATAGATACAAAACCCTGTAACACTAACTATTAGGAAAAATGCGCTCATGCTTCCAGCCCGCAAACGTTCTGCCATACGTAAGTAGATTCGTTTCAATTGTACATAAAATGCGTATTACTTTATATAATACGACAATTTGTAATGTTTCTATCTGTCAGGTATCTACGCAGGTACTTTAGTTAGGTTGATAACGCGAATATTATGACCACGGCTGCAAATATATATATATATATATATATATATATATATATTCCTATGCCGAACAATGCATTTATGGCATTTCAGGACGTAACTCAGCCCATCTGTATATGCATATACACTATGATGAAGTACAGCTCGAATATGGGCTGGAATGTGGGGGCCTCCGTGACCAATCGCCAGGCTACCGCTGGAGATCGGGAAAAAATAGAGGGACACTTACCCTTTTCCAATGGGCGATGGCGAATCGCCCGTCGTGTTATATATGGACGACTTGAAGCTGGAGCTGTCCTGGGCCCCAATGTGCATGCGCATATTTTCTGTCAGTTGGCGGAATACCGACGGCTGGTTCTTCTCAGGGTGGAACAGGATAATGTACACCTGTTGAAGGCAAACACAGCTGCTGTAGCTCGCCTTCACACCTCAGGTAATTTTCATGCGCTTATATATATATATATATATACGTAAAAATATCAAATGCCATATGCGGGTTATCAATTAATTACCCAAATTCTCTTCACAATATTGGACAAAGCTTTAATTACTCGGCCCTTGCTTTCTCGTTATTCGTGTGGATAGCCACTGTATGTTCTCTACATTTGACGGGCATCATACGACGGGTTGATACCGCTATGTATGCATTCCATGGATTTTGTCGAGAGTGCTTTTCTGCCTCGTTGTTTGATTCATCCTTTTTAACCGATTTGATTTATCGAGTATTTAAGCTAAGTTGTAAAATGTAGTTCCGTCGAATAAACCACGTTCATTATCAAGGCGGCCCATATTGTGCACGTTACCAACCACGCTTTAAATGATGGTAATGGGACTATGCAACCATGTGTTAGTTTATTGATGGTCATTCAAAATTTCGGATTTCTATTGTCACCGGCAAAAATATCACACAACACACTGACCTTGTGGAAGAACATCAGAGAGAGTGCCACGTGCGCGGTAAAGCTTAGAGAAAGCGCAAACGCCACAGACTTGTACGGGGAACCGAAGTAAATCGCCAAAAATGAAATCCAGATGACGACGGTCGCGTACATCGTGAAACCTGAAACTCAATGAAGAGGCTAGCATATTTAATCAGGCTTAAGCAAACTTTCCGGCTGTCTCAGGCAGCACTTGTGTATTAACACCTATCTATAAAAGGTACTTTCATTTCGTTAAAGATCGAATGTGCCAAAGGTAATAAACGACCAAATAAATTCTGAATAGAGTGGTATAGAACGTCGGCAACTCTGACTTCTGGAGTCGCATGTCAGCAAGATCCGCTACAAGATAGACCCGAACTAGTCTTGCTAGTCTTGTAAGCGCATCTCCATGAAATCTGTGCGCAACACCTAGAATAAGTTAAGACTAAATTGATAATGCAGCGACCTTGCGTTCGCGTATCCTAAGAACGAATAGATCGTAGCGAGGAAGATGCGATACGCAATTGTCTGTTCCATATTGTATGGGAGGTTTTGGGGGAATGAATTGTGCGCGCGTATCATTGATGCGACCAGTGTGGGATTTGCAAATGCACTAAATCCCCGGGGATCAGTTCAGTCCCTTCAGCCTCGTAGTTGTGTCGAGCCCGGCCTGCGCCTCGCGGCCGAAGAAGACACATAGGTGCGCGGGTTCGAGCCCCATCTTTGCACATTTGTATTTATGGAGGTCCGTCTACGAAGCAATGCGAAAAGTAGTCCCGTACACGTTAAATCTTGGTAGAGAGTCAGTCCAAAAAAAGCCTCGGAGTTGCAACTCTCTTAAATAGATAAATATGATAACAAAAATCATGAGCGATGCAGCAACTAAATATAACTGCATTTTCTCCGAGCCCGTTAGTGTGAGTACGGGCATTAATCAATACACTGTTTAGTATTCTATACCATTGGACAACATATAATTGCCGTCGTTTTTCTCGCTTGGGAAGATACAGACTAACTAATTTCGCATTGGGCTGACCGCCCTACGCCTATTGTCTTTGATTATCATACAGCAACTGATGAGAGCTGTTTTCAGTTCTCGAAATTAACACGAGCGACAAAACATATACCAGGATAAATGAGTAATTACTTCGCATTTCGTATAGTAGTTAATTCGTGAAATTCGTAAACACACTATACAATTCGTTGGCATTCAAGCGTGCCGACACACCACTGATACCAGCCACGCACCAATGAGTTTAGCTTCGTTGAAGTTCTCCGGCACGTTGCGAGTTTTAATGGCGTACGCCGTACACAAGATGATTAGCAGGAAGTTGAAGGCGAGTGGCAGCATGATAGAAGGGTGCGGCATCCGGCACTGGAGCGCCACACGATCCCAGGCGGGATAGGCGTGCTCCCAGCCGGATGGGAGAATAAGTTGAGTGCAGGTCAAGATGACCACCTAAAGTGCGACGTAACAGAACAGCAAATGCAGAAGAACACACAACAAACAAAAACAGACAGTGAAGCAAGACGTCTTTTTTGTGTGGGGTAAAGTGGAGCATACTCACTATTGATGGGAAGCGGGATTGGGATGGATAGATGAAGTAAAACATCCCTTACGTTGATGTACCGTATTCGTATCGTATTCAGGATAGCACCTGCCGCCTCGCGGAGGGTCACGCTACCACTTGGAGCTGACTCGCTGCCTTTACACTTACTTACAACGAATGAACAGGCGATCAGCTTTACTCTCTTTGGCTGTCATTGCATATCGGGTGCAACTTTTATAACCGTTAAGTATATATATATATATATATATATATATACATATATCAAACAACGCCCTAAGGTACTATATATAAAATATAGATAGGCCATAATTAGACAAAAAAAAAGGAAGGGAAAGCCTCAGTAAGTGAGATGGTTCATTAGTTTCTCCCTCTATTATGATAATTATTGGTTGTTGGCATTTTGGAATTGGTGTATCCAAGCCAAGTTTCCTCTCAAGCCAAGGTTCTCAACAACTGTTAGGCGGATAGCAATCTCGAGAACTTAAGACCCTACAACTTCTACTGTAATATTGTCACAATTATGACTGCCACATACTACATCCATTAAGCTGACGTCTGAGTTGCAGACAGCAAACGTTGTTTTTGTTGATGCTGTTGCTGTTGTTGTCGTTTCGTGTCACTGTCTTTACGTTGCATAAGGTTATTTAGTATAAGGCTAAGGCCAAGAACAGAGGTCGCAAACCCGGATTAACACTAAAGTATGCGGCTGTATATGTGGACTGGACAACGACGCGTTTGTCGTTCAGGAATGTTGTGTGCATTGTGAAGGGCACATTTCTACACTGCACGCTTCCGGCCGCTCCGGCCCGCTCAGCAGCCCCCGTGTTTTCATAACTCCTGTCCTCAGCTGAATTGCGTATTCGCAGAGAGAAACAAAAACCAAGAAAGAGTCCACGCCGAGCCGCTACCCTGTACGATACGCAAAGATCTCGGCCCGGCGCCAGTGAGATGCGACGACCACCGACAAAGTCGATCGAGCGCCAGACATGAAAGGCCTTGACGGCTCTGCAATTAACGTGTCACCTATTTAAAGTGGTGGCGCGTTCTCGTCGACGAAGCGTCGACGCATCTTCACCCCCACACCTCTTCAACGGTCTCTTTCTCGACATACGGCTGCACTGTATGGAGGGCAGCGTGCATCGGTCGTGGTTTTCGCTCGTAAATTCCATTGCTACTACGCTGTACGCTCTGCAGCAGCTGATGGACGTCCGGACAACAGCGGAATTAACTCCTTAGATGGAGCACAGGAAGTGGACGTCGCTCAAGCAGCATCCAAGAGATCCATGAAAGGTCGCCGTTATAGAAGACACTTGTAGCAGAAGGATCGTCTATCTCCTTAGAGACGTAGGCAAGGATTCCTAAATGGAATCCCCGAAATAAGACTGTGAAGCAAGCCGTCACAAAGGGTTGTCAGGTTGATTGTTTGCCTTTATTTTGTTGGCAACCAAAGGTACTCCCCGGTAGTATATATATATATATATATATATATATATATATATATATATATTATATCCTTTTTTTCTATGAGACCGTCTTCTCCGGACGGCAAATTTTAATAATTCTTTATTGAGCTTGAAATTTCCATTATTAAATACATTCAAACAATTATAACTATTCAGGTAATTTTGCAGAAAAGCCTATCGCCTGTGTCTGTCCACATATATATATATATATATATATATATATATATTTAAATAGTAATAATAACCATCAATGATATTATGATTAAACTACTTGCTGAAAGAAACAAGCAAGAAGGTATGGTTCCGAAGACGCACACTTCTTCCTGTACCCCCAGCGAATGCCAAAGAAAAAAGTGGGCTTTGTGCTTGCTCAGGTTGCTGGTGGAGTCGAGAAGGTTGTTCGCCCTTCTGCGCCAACACGGAGTCAATTGCCTCCACGAACAGGGCAGTGCCTAGATGCTTTAGCTCGCATATTTCTTTGATCGGATTCCGCATCAAAGCGCTGGATAAGCTCCGTTTTCACTTCGCCTTCATATCTTCAAAAAACAGTTCGCACCTCGTCGGAGTTTTTATGCCGGCTTTAAATTACTTCGACTCAGATTAACCCATACCGAGTTGTGTTTCTGCTACCAAACGACGTAGGCTCCGAGAATTACGAAGATTCTGAAAGGATTTACTAACCTTTGCCCCGAAAGTCCTGAATGTAAACAAAGATACGCTCAACGATCAAAGTACAGCGACCCTGATCAAAGAAAACATAGCACTCTTCAGGTATGCCCTGAACCTTGTCTAGTCAAGAAGTATTGTGGAATATTGTCGGAGCCACGCGGGCGCTGACGGATATATATATATATATATATATATATATATATATATATATATATATATATATATATATATATAATTGAACTAGCTGGCGTTACATTGATTTTGGTACTATATGATTGTCGTTAACATGGAAACACACGAATTCCGCACAATGGACAAACATTTTGACTTTAACAAGTGGACAGATGCGCAAATCATAGCAGAGTTGGAAAAAATATTCGAAGACTTTGCACCAGCGATAGACTTTGTCAATTTATTAATAAATTCAAATGTGGCCAGACCTAACTCAAAGGGAAGCGTACCCTGAACGTGTAATTGCGGTAACTACGCCGAAAATAGTAAAAAAATTCATTGTATCGTTATCGAAGATCAACTAGCTAAATAAAAGTGAGTGAGACAGCTGACATCGTACGCATCTCGGTAGGTGGAATACATATTAAATACTGCACGAAGGAAATAATCAATAGACAAAAATGTGTGTAGGGTGAGTACCGTAATTGCTGGCGATTTATTAAAAAAAACACTCGGGAAAGCATTACGCAGCTATGTTTGTCGATGCTTGAGCGCAGTGCAAAGGACATTTGGCGCCAAGGAAGGTGAACTTTTGACCTGGGACGAGGCTTATACCTAGCAGCAAACACCCGAGTCGAAACAGCAGTTACAGCAGGGCAATTCTGGAAGCGGCAGTAAAAATTGTAGGCCGGTATCTATCAGATATCTTATTATGTTTAGACAAGGACTCGAAGATTAACCGATCTCTGTATAACGTCTACTTGATTGCAGTCGTTTTCGATTTGTTTATTTGATTGTGATAGTACGCTAACCTTCCTTTGAATATGGGAAGCAGAGCGGCATTGAAAATTAGCGAATCATGCGTTTGCGAGATCAGATTGAATAAGGGATATTTATTCCACACGATTCCATGCTGGAATTAATGACGCTATTGACAGAGCCCGTCAGTCAGCTGGATTCCCAGTGGTGGTTGCGCCGCGGGGCTTTTCCCGGAAAGACGAAAAATGTCCTGAGAGTATGACAATGATCCCCTTTAAATCAGGGAAGCCCCCGGTACGGTAATCGTAATTATGTCGGACTTACTCAATTAAAAAAACAACGTAGTACAGGAGGCCAAGACGGTTACTGTCTTAAATACTTAAATGTGTGCCCGCGTATAATTTCACACCGTTCACTTTTGATCGTTAAGACCCGGAGACCCCGTGAGGGAAGTCTCGCTTAATCGCATCTATGCTAAGCTAAGCAACACCACGGGAAATAAAAGATCAGACGAGTTTCTTGCAGGAGATCTCATTCTGGATTTGACGAGACAAGGTAGTGGCGATGGTAAGGTTGTTGTCGGACAACGTATTTCATTAAAGCCGATCATATATATATATATATATATACGAGTATATATATATATATATATATGAACCACAAGACGAATGTCGATGGCAAAGAATGCTGGAGTAAATGTGATAAATACTACGCCGCGGTTTGTCCGGCGGTTCGGCCCATAGCAGAACTGACAAAACGCTAGATCGATTACTGTGTCGAAGCACTGTGATGTAACATAAACACACTTACCCAGCCCGGGTGTAAATAAATTATATATATATATATATATATATATATATATATCTACAGGTAGTTCAATAAGTTCTTAGAATGAGCTTTTTAGGATTCGAATTTTGGCGCGCTTCCACCGCTATTAGGAACTGCAACTTTTCGACTGCCAGCAGTCAAAATATTATGGTGATTGACCGTTGCGATTTCGTTTGATCGCTTTTCCCGTGCAACGTATCGGCGTGATTTTGAAAAATGGAGAAAAAAGAGTTTCGAGTGGTTATCAAGCATTTTATTTCAAAGGTTGGAATGCGACCCAAGTGAAAACTGAGTTAGACGTGTACGGTGACTCTGCGCCATGTTTTGCCACTGTTTCCAACTGGATTATTGAGTTAAAAAGAGGTCGCAGGAGCACCGGGATGAACTACGTTCAAAACGCCCAAAAACGGCAACTGATTAGGAAAACGTGGAAAAGGTGCGGAAAATCGTTGCCGCAGATAAGCGAGTGAACATTAGGGAGATAGCGGAGGCCTTGGGGATCATTTTGGGTAGTGTGCATTTCATCCTGCACGAAAACTTGAAGATGAAAGAGCTCAGAGAAAAATGGCTGCCGCATTTGCTCAACCAAGGCCAAAAAAAGTGCCTGTTTTCGCTTCACAGCGAAATTTGGCCAAGATGTCGAACAATCCGTCGGATTTTTGGCGCAGATTCATGACCGTCGATGAAAGCTGGGTCCATCACTACACTCCCGAGACCCAAGAAGCATCTTGCCAATGGTGTGCACCTGATGAAGGACCTCCGAAGAGGGTGCGGACAACGGCATTGACCAGAAAGGTGATGGCTACAGTTTTTTAAGACCATCGTAGAATAATGCTGGTCGACTACCTTGAGAGCGGTAAAACGATCACAGGAGAATATTAGGCAAGACTGTTAGACTGCCTTTAGCAAACACTCATCGTGAAACGGCCCGCTTTGCAGAAGAAGGTTGTCCTGTTTCACCAGGACAATGCTCCTGCACACAAGTCCCGGCAAGCATCGGCAAAACTGGCCCAACTGAGGTTCGAACTTATTGAACAACCTTCCTATTCTCCAGACCTGGCCCCCTCTGATTATTTCCTCTTCGGACATTTGAAGAATAGTCTCGGTGGAAAGCGTTTTTCCAGCAATGAAGAGGTTAAGGCTGCTGTCAATGCCTATTTTCAGTCTAAAGACGCGGAATTCTACTTAAGAGGTATAAAAGCTCTGAAATCTTGGTGGGAAAAGTGTATTGAGCATCTCGGGGAGTATATCGAATAAGATAAATTTAAAAACATGATTTGGAAAATTCTTGGTTTTTATTCTAAGAACTTATTGAACTACCTGTATATATATATATATATATATATATATATATATATATATATATATATAACAATCTAAAATTTAGCACCGTTAAACGTTAATGAATCTTGAATTCACGATCATGAGTGCAAGTGAGATAGTGTGACGAGATGTTTCTGTTTTGTCTAAAGCAGTAGCTATACTTGGCAATGCATTAAAAAATACCCAGTAATATTGACTTTGCCGATATGGCGAATGTGTATACCAAATCAGATTGCGCGCACATACACCAAACAAGATGCATGTAGTAACTGACCTATTTCGGGTCGCGTGTGCTGGCTAAGATAGGTGAAAAGGCAAGCTTATCTTGCTTACTCCAGACGAACCGAAATGGTGCACAATCGAGAGCCCAGAGTCGCCCAATGGATGGCGGAGGGTAACTGACAGCTCGGCCAGGCAGAAGTCCACTCGACCAAGAGCATGGCCCAATCTAAGAGCATGTTTATGCCGGCTTATTTGACGTAATATAAAATGTAGTTATACTTAATAACTACATACTACTACTTACTTTTTGGCTGTCTTTCCAATAAAAAACAGTTAACTGCCTATGCCAATTATATTTGCGTACGTATCTATAAGTTTGCATATACGCATATACAATCTCTACGTATATGTTATTAACTAAGTATTATTCAATATATATGTAAAAAATATATATATATATATATATATATATATATATATATATATATATATATATATATATATATATATGTGTGTGTGTTACTCTGTGTTAGATTCGCGTATCGTTGCGTACCTGAATGAAGATGAGTATGCACGTGATGACCACCTGTGAGGTGCTGGAGAGGAACCTCTTCGGTGGGGTGATGGCAAGCGAGCGAATGTTGCCGAGGATTCGGGCGATGCGAACCGTTTTCACTAGTAAGGGCGCATACATCATCGTCAGACTGAACGGCGGCAACACACAGACGACGAAGCACGAGTAGTCCGATGGCTGATGACGCAGCATTCGAACGCAACGGCAGAAACAGTACACATCGTTAGTACAGTACCATGATGACCACCACTAACGACAACACCAACAACAACGACAACAACAACAGCGACAGCAACAACAACAAAAACAACAACAACAAACACAACAAAAACAACAACAACAACGACCACGAGTTCGACGGTGGCAACGTTATTCCGGTCACCAAAGTACCATCAGCAATCAAATGACAACGTTAAACGTTGTGATGGTGGTAATAATGGTGGTAGATGGTGATGGTGGTAGATGTTGATGGTGGTAGATAGTGATGGTGGTAGATGGTGATGGTGGTAGATGGTGATGGTGGTAGATAGTGATGATGATGATGCAGGTGAAAGGGTCAGGGCAAGTTGTAGCGTGTTGTATTGTAAGAAGATGATGTTATATGATGTGATGACGATGAGCAAGCAATACGGTGACTAAGCGGAGATCAAATCGCACAACTTACCAATTGTATTCCTTATTTAGAAATGGCTGTTGTGCACGCACTCACTGACTTACACAACTTATAAATGCAAATCCAATCAAGTTACATCAAGATTAGGAATGTATGCCACTCTTCTCGTTAGCGGGGTTAAGCCTATTACTAGTTAGTGTGTGTTTGTACGCCGTATTCGCACGCCTAAAATAGGCATACAGACGTATAGGTGTGGCAGCTAAACACATTACAGAATAAAGTGGAAAATGCGTTTGTTTGCACCGAGGGAATCGTTTTGCACACAAAGCGGTAAATGTGAGTCAGTGATTTAAACGTGTTTAACAGAAAAATAAGTTGGAAACAACTCTCATGTACCCGCCTTGGCATACGGCAAGCAAAAATATTGTTTATGTGTTCAGTGCAACTGCCATCGGGTAGGCGGAGTACTGACTTCTAAGATGGTTTGGTCTAACGTTAAAAAGGCTGCGCGATAGATTCGCTTGTTGCTACTGAAATTACTATCAGACTTCACAGTCAGGCAACTCAGGCAATTTCTACCTGATGAATGCCATCGCCGTTTAAGAAACATTTTCAACGGAGCATCCTTACAAGATGCGACTGTACGCTTTCAAGTCAGCCTATACATATATTTGCATACGATTAAAGTCAGTTCATATATATATATATATATATATATATATATATATATATATATATATATATATATGCATATATATATCCTTACGTACGGTATCTAATATCATTCCAAACTGAAGGACAGCACAGTACCGTAAAAATGACAATTGATTTATATAGTCGAATATATTAATCTGAAATGTTTATAGTACAGTACCTAAAATTGTTTTAATTAGGGCTAGACAAGATTTGACTATTTATGACTCCTTGAAAATGCATTTATGCGCATATAACAGCATTTTACGCACACCAGTGCTTAAAACCATTTACAGCATGTTAAAGATTCTCTACTTTGCAGTACAATTTGAGAGCACCTGTGTACTCAGGGGTATTTCACAGCAGACGGCATATATAGACCAAAATGAAGTACAAACATTGCATATATGTAAACAAAGGTGATGCGGAGACACCTTGAGGCGCCGAGGGTGCAGAGAACAAGTGACTGACACTACAGTCCACACTCACGCGAAAAGACCGATTTTGTTGGAGCGACACTAGTTCGCCATGAAAGCAAGCATACCAATGTCCTCCTTTTTCCAAAATAGCAAACTATGATTAACACGACCAAACGCAGTTTTCTGGTCAAAATGTATGCAATGAAACGAGGATTGGTGAATTTTTGAACATAGCCCAATTCTACTACAGTTCACGTTGACCGATAAGCACTAAAGTTGTGCTGAACCGGATTCTAGCTTGCTCTGAACAAGAAAACTCCGTGTGCGCGCCGCAAGTTATTTTTCTAAGATGCAACATGCAATGGAATACTGTGACACAGGGCTGTAATTTCTCACATCTGTTCTTTGCCCATAGATCGGGGTTACCATACTTCTGCTTGAACCTATCAGGAACAATACCGTCATTATAGGATGTCTCAAAAATTAGCTTGAGCTTAGAGAGGTACAAAGCAAACTCTTTGTAGAAAACTAGCGGTACCTAATCTTTCGTATAATCAAATTCCAGCTTCACCTACTTAAGTAAAATGCAAATCCCTGTTTCTGAAAACACTACTGGCGAGTCCACCTGGTCGGGCTATGAAGACTTGGAACGGACACCTGTTACATGTAAACAACGCTATCGGGCTTACAGCCAGGCGGATTATGATATAGAGATGCGAACTGACTTGCTTAAAGGTTAGCTTTCTCCAATAATCCAAGATATTTTTTGCGTATGTAGCGCCGGGGGTAGTAACAAGGAGCGATTCTGTGCTTTTTAGTAGGAGAGTTGGCATAGCGAAGAAAAGCACGAGTATCATTGGGATCTATTTTAAGCTCAATTAGCACTCTATGTCATTTTGTTGCTTTTTTGAAACGGTGGATATACGTAAGGGACTTAAGGAATCAGCAGCAATATGACTTTATAAGCGTGTGATGTAGTCCAAAATCTTCTGTCTGGGTCGGGACGCGTCAAAGGCTTTGAGTGTACATGGTAATTAAGTAACGACAACAACTGACGAACTTTAAATACGTGTCACTCACATACTCACAAACATGAAAAAGTAAACAAATCAGTTATGTCAGCATGGGCTGAAATTTGTTCCAAGTTTATGTGTTTGTACTCAAGCTACACCAGACACATTGACTTTTCACATGAATCTATTACAACCGGGAAGCTTTGTGATCAGATGCAACAAAACCAGATATTTCAGATAAACTCAAAGTAATTTTAAAATAATAATATTAGACAGAAAGGTTCTCAACTATTGTGAGGACCAGCAGTAAGTGCAAGGTAAAGTATTGATGCAGCATGATCATGCGCGGACGTCGTAACACGTTGAAAAAGACTATTATTATACAAAGAATATTATCTACAAGCAAGAGATGTACCTAGTTGCCAAAGCACAATCCAGGCATTATGAATCCCACTTGGATCTAATGCTTTAGTAGAGACTACTATATTCTGCCACTTAGCCTCTACGATTTAGCCAAACACTATGTGCACACAAATAGTAGTGTGCTCGTATTGGGTTTATCTGGGCTTCCTGCAGCAACTGATAACAGATGAATGTAGCCGCGGCACAATGCAGCAATCAAGGAAGAAGAATGAGCTCTGCGCGAGCAGAATTCAATCCTTCATACGGCAATGGCTTAGTTTCTTAGAGCAGTGCGCTAGCCCCATTCCACTGCGGCTATCGTCACACAATGACGCCACCATGGTAGTCTGCAAGCCATTCGTATGCAAACTATGCCGTGAGGCCGTGGATTGTAATCTAAGAGATCACAGAAGGTCGACGCGGGGCACAGTTTCTGAGTCGTTTTTGACTGTCGATAGGGCGAACGTAGCTCCTATTGTGAATGATATAGACTGAGCTATTCCACAATGAAGCTCAAGCAGATGTTCAAACTCCTCGCACTTGTACTCCTTGAACGTAAATTATGATAAATCGTAATAATAATGCAGTGCGGAATACATAGAAACCGGTACAATGAGTGATATATGTAGGTAGCACTTAAGAGATCAGGGTAAATCGACGCGGAGTCCGTTGTGGGTGTCGTCAACAGATCTAGTAAAAAATGATTACCTATAATATGTTCAAACCTCACAAATTATTAATTGAATAATAATTAGTATATACAGTGCAGTGCACCGTTACCCTCCAGCAAACTCTAGTGAAGCGATATATAAATAGAGTGCAGTGTATATACTCAGTTGAGTGAAATAATAATACGTTAGTGATAATGATTATTATTCAATTAATACCATTCTGACGTTCACACTTCATCTCGTATATATATATATATATATATATATATATATATATATATATATATACACGTGTGTGTCGAGATAACGTACTTTGAAAAGAAAGGCGAGCGAGGTACCATGCGACATGGCCATGCCAACGAGTATGATGTAGGAGAGTTCGCGGGTCGATGACTTGACAACTGGCGTGAGGTTGTGCTGGACAAAAATCAGCGTCACAACGCACGTAGTCACGAGGCCAACCGAGGCCACCACGATAACCAGCAGCGCCGCCGAGTCTTTCCACTGGATGTACTCCTCAGGAATCGCGTAACACCCTGCACGTTGAACATGAACACACGACAATAATACGGGATAGCCGTCATCAGTTCAGGTTGAATGGGTCTGGCCCCTTCTGGCACTGGTTACACCTATAATCCAGCTATTTCTACTTGTGCCCCATTTGGCCACTTTATGGGCAGCCGATAGTCGCGAAGAGTCGTCACAGCATGATTCATAATTCTACGCAAATGGTTAATTATTGTGATAACGACGGTCTAAATTCATCGGAGTATATGCATAACCATTCGGGGACGACGCTCTAGGGCTATCGTATATGGCTGCTTTATCAAACGTGTTCGGGTGTTAACAGCACGAAGACCAAATTAGATTTATTTTTGGTGCAGCCACGTGTTTAAAACATTTAGTTTTAAAAAACGCGTTTTTTACTCATACTTTGAATGTATTAGTCGTCTTTAATATATTTTTTTAAATGTGATAAATATTATTCAAACTAGTCATTAAAATGAGAAAATGCACTCATGCGAGAATATTATACAACTATTAATAGACGCATAAACAAATATTAAAAACTAGTATAAATTAAATTATGAATATTAAAAACACGCTCTTGAAATAGATTTAAAGAAACATGAAAATCGTTTTTTGCGGGAAAATTTTGATATGCAAAACTCGGCCCCGGAAGAAAATCATATTGTCAGTCCGTGTGTAGCGTGCGCAGCTAAATGTTGAGCAAGCGACAGGGCTCGCCTTCGCCGGTAAATTCGAAACCAGAGAAGAAGCCACCTGCTAAAGTAACCTGCTGACAAAGGGACCGACGTACCAGTGAGGTTGGCGTTCGGTGCAAAGCCCTTCGGGCATTCTTCACAAGTGAACTCGTCGCGTATAAACTGGGTCTGCTTGCAAGAGAGGCACTTCCAACAGCAGTCTCCCGGCCACCAGACGCTCTGAAAAAATTTAAATGACACACATAATTTCATTTTTTCTCGTATAATACATTATATGTATGTTACATATATCACGAAGGATCTGCCAATGCCAATGCACCTAGCGGGCGTGTGTGGTGACTATTAGGTGTACGTTTCGTTTAGGCCAGGCCAAGACCACTTCAAAAGTGTGCCCCGAACGGAGGCGGCGTCTCCACGTTCCATTTGTCAAGATCCAGGTGTTGTTTAAAGAACAACCTGCTATCACCGGATGATAGGCTTAATACAGTGGCGACTTTTGCGAATCAGCTTTCTGGTCCGCAAAGCCAGCTTCGGATGCGCCCTCACCGATCGTAGAAGGGGTTAGGTGCTCTGCTGAATCTCTCAGTATTAGCGGCATGGTTAACGCGTCGTCCTCTCTGATGATACACGATGGGCCGTGATATCCTAGTTTGTCCACGGGGGGACAACTTTGACACGGATGAGGGCTAAGTAGGTCTGCTTAAAATCGTTTTGCCTACTGCTATGCGAGTATTAGTAAAAGTTGTCTCATTACCAAGAAGGGTACCTATGCACTGAGAAACGCGTGTAATCAGGCGCCTGAATCTTTGGCAAATACGGCGCTTAGGCGAGTTTTGGTTGAGCCGTCGCCAGTTTTATTGAAGAGACATCGTTGTATCTCATCGTGTAAAGGGCTTCTTCAGCTACGTTGGGATGCTACGTTGTCAGGCCTACCTCCGCACCGGGCCTCCAGGCACTCAGTGGCTATGGCGGGACTCGAAGGTAGACAGTGTAAACTGGTTGAACGCTTGCAAGTCGTCTGCTCGATTGGATAGTTCAGCCCCTCGAAGCAGGTAGGTCAGTCATAAGGCCGAGAAAGAGGACCTGTGTAAGAAAAGCCCCAATAGACTCACATAGGAGGTAGACGAGCGGCTTTGATTTCCAACGCTCGGTTACTGCTGTGAGCCCTTCGGGCCAAAGTAGCACATATAGTACCTCTAAATCGTTCTTAGCGGTCATCTTGCAGACGGGCAGAAGGTCTCTGCCCGTCTGCAATATATATATATATATATATATATATATATTTGTTGTGTATGCATAAATACATACACAACAAATGTTCCTTATTAATATGTGTATAGTTGTTTTATAAGTTTATGTTTTTAATATGGTATTTATACATTCGATCGTCGGCTGAGGCAGTTCAAGATATCGGAAAAAAATAAGTCCTATGTCCAGACGGATGTTATTTAACACATTTGAAATTACGAACACCGAATAGATTAGTAAGGAAGGGTGGGAAATTATGCGTGATTTAAAAAAAACGACTTCAAACTTTGTAAAAGCGCAAGCTGAAACACTACCCAACAAAGAAATTGCAACAGACGCAGTGACAGCAAAAACGGCTGCTGAACGTTTTAAGATGCAAACGGTGTCCTTGTCAAACTTAGACACCCAGAAGACGATTCAGTTAGCTGACGCGTTTGCTTACAGTTCTAGCCAGTAGCTACAGTCCAGCAAAGTTACAATAGCATTTATCACACAAACTAGGACGAAAAGAAGGCAACAGGGTGGCATACGCCGCATCCGCCTTTCTAGATAATTGCCAGCAGTTAAGAGGAAAAAGAAAAAAGGTCCGCCGAAAGATCAAAAAGCGCGTAGCCAATCCAAACGATGTTGATCTAGTTGGCATGACCTTGGTGACAGAAGCGCAAGCCATACGTGTCATGATAAAGGCTCACAAAGGAAGACGACACCGTACTCTGCCCTTTTCATGTAAACACTTCGGCAGCGGTGAAAACAAAGGGTGGTGTGTCCCTCCCTCCTCCTTCTAACCCCACCGCTTGGCGCTCCACTGGCGGGTGGTGCCTGGCGCCATTGAGTCAGTTGTTAACTTTTCCCACACCTTTTCCATAGTAACATATGTGCGTGTAGTTGCTGTCGATGTCAATATAACGACGACAATATTACTGTTTAATTATGACGCCGGATGGCGGAAACTTGATGTGACAACAACAGCAACAACATAGGAATGCAGTGCAAAGGCGAGAGCAGGTACTGAACAAAGCCCAGGCTGGTGCAACGGGTTCACTTCAGATATCAGTGCATTTTGTTTGCAAGCTATAGTGGGAAACTCGGAGACACATAGTACAAGATGGCTTCGACTTTGCATGTACAAACAGTCGTGTAGCTGAGATTAATGAGCGGGCTATGGTTTCGGCCGAAGCTCTAAAGGGGAGCATACAGTGTCGGAGCGAGGAATTACCGTATTGTGGACACTAGGCAGAAACAGGTAGTCTCAGTATGTGTCCTGGGTCCTCCTCAATAAAGAGTTATTTTTTGGCGTTTTCAAGATCTTGCCTTGACGGTGTTACTCCTCTTAGCATATCAGCGAATAAACAAACGCTAATTATTCAGTGAAAAAAGGTAGAAGAAGTATTTGCTACAGCTTGTCGCCGCCTCATCGAGCCAGATCACTACTGCCTTGTAATTGTTGCGTAAACGTTTTAATATAATTCTATCATTTATTTTGCAAGTGATTTGCATTTACAGGATTGCTACGACAAACACATCTCATTTATATTCTATGCAACAATCTCTCTTTGTCAAGGTTTCTCAGCGTCAATCCCACTCCAAGACAACAAAAAAAAGAATGCAAACATCGCCGATGCGTCTGGCAGTTCGTCGGGTGATGTAGTACTTTTAGCGCAGTCCTGCAAGCAGAACCGGAACCGCGGATGGCGGAGCGTAGCCGCACGCAGTGCTCTGTACGCGGCTCCTCAATAACGTTAAGGTTTTGCACTCGGCTGAAACCTGTCAGCCTCTGCTCCCCTTCGACTCACCTCAACGCACGAAAGGTGCGTTAGCCGTCCAAGTTGCCAATGCCTCTTGTCAGCCAACTGTGGCGGAGTTGGATGCATATCAAAATGTATTTGCTTATGTTGATCAAGCCGCCTGTCTGTCTGATAGAACGTGCCTGCTCGGCTCCCCCATAAACACCCCCAGGGGTACATTGACTTTGTTAGGTGTTTTTAGGCGACCCTTTATCGCACTCGCTTAGCACACTTGCTCGTGAAGAACAGGCCTCGTTTTCATTAAGACGTAAAGGGAGTAGTAGTAGACTCTGGTTCTCGTTTGCGCCCAGTCTTGAATATCTGAGAGTTTCCAAGAAGAATGCCGACCTTACCGGTAATCGATTTCTAAGTGCAAAAAAACAGATAACATGCGAATGATGCGCATAACCTTAACACTTTGGGTTAATACTATCAGTACGGTAGTGATAATCACTATGACTAATTTACCAATCAATCTCGTTCTCCTCTGCTTGTGTCACGATGACTTGTTGTGCAGTATACCGGACGGTGTAATTTGTTTTTGCACCATTTAAGTCAAGGAAAACTCCCGCCGCAATATTTAATTAGACTATTTGCTTATTGACCTACTATTTTTGCTCAAATGCAAACAATCGGTAGTTTTATTACCTCTTTTTAACAAAAATAAATACAGGCGGTTTTAGATTATAGAGAACAACACTTTAGTGAGACAAATACAAATACTGCTACTAAAGGAGCCTAAGTTTGCTGTTGAACTCACTATAAGTGGAGCAGGACCTGTTCTAAGAAGCAATTTACGAAAATAAGGCTGCTGGAGACGACACTAGGTGAAATACGTGGACTGCGATTAAAAGGTCTACAATGTGATCCATAGTTAGAATTGCGAATATATATATTTATATATATATAGAAGCGCCATTCATAATCTACACACAGGCCAAAATTCGCATACAACTCGCGCGAATTTTAAGGCGTATGCGAAATTTGGCCTATATATATATATATATATATATGTATATATATATATATATATCAGTTGTATGCGAAATTTGGCCTGTGTGTATATGATGAGTGCCTTTTCTGAGCAAAACGAACAGAAAGACCCTGCTGATTTCTTGGCGCGCAGGATGTTCTCTATACTACGAGCAATAGTAGCCCAGCCGTTACGAGCTTCCTGCTAGTCACGGTCAGCTGCCAGTGACGCAGGTGCATCACGTCTTTCCAACACCTTTCAAGGTGTTGGACAGGAGTGATGCAATAATGCGAAAGTTTTCTGCATTAAAGGCTTTCCAAAGAACACACTTGAGTGGGGGTTGAGGGACTGATCTGTAGAAATACTTGTAGGCGGCAGCCTTGTCGCGAGCATTGCATTAAGCATTCGACATTATTTGACTCCATCTTACCTTAATCTGACCCTTCTCGCAGGGTTTGCTGCAAATCGATTCGGGTAGAATTCTCGAACCGCCCTTGAACACCGGATCCTCCCAGAGTTGGAGGCCTCCCTTCCAGGTGCCGATCTGCACGTAGTCGTAGGACCGTTCTTTGACCTGCAAGAGCCGATAGCGACAGCACACTAAGAGAACGAATAACGGAAAACAGGGCCGGTTGCACAATGCACGCATGTCGCAATAGCACATCAGGTACTGCCTGAACACTGTGTCTGTCTTGCGCTTGTGTCCGCATATGTATACAGGCATAGGCTTCCCGGTTTCCCGGTCGCCGACCCGAGACGGAACAGAAGCCGCTCGTGCATGGATGGCAATTCTGCTCATCGACCCGGCAACCCCTTACCTCAGCGTACACGACAAAGCCGCCGCCGCCAAGAACGACAATGCGCGCACGGAGTATGCGGACTCGTATTCGAGCCCCGTATTCGAGACTGGGAAAAAGCGTACTCTGAGCAAGCCGGACGGATGACCTTTGGTCATATCGATCGTTTTTGCGGAAGCCAAAGCGGCAATACGCAAATATGCGTATGTTAGCGGTTGTATATATATATATATATATATATATATATAAACGAGGGCGGGTCAAAAAGTTTGTATAGATATTTTTAAAATAAAACAAAATTTACTTCATCTTCCAAAGTGTTTTTGTTCCCTTAAAATAGCTCCCGCCCGCTACAATGCACTTGTGCCCCCTACTTCTTCACTTTTCGGAACAGGTTTTGAACTCGTCTTCCGGGTTGATCGAGTTGAGTTGCTCTGCGAATTGTTTTCTATCTCCTTTTTAGTCTCGACGCGTTGTTTTCTTTTTATCCAGGGGAACAGGAAACGTCGTATGAAGCCAGATCGGCTACTAGAGAGGTTGCAAAAATAATCGAATAAAAATTAATTTTTTCTTCAAATAATCCAAAACTAGTAATGATGTGCGCGCGGTGCGAGGCGGGGGATCCAAAATAATTTGCCCTAATTTTGACTATTTGCGTCGACCAGGCAGCTCGTCAAAGATGACTTAGTAGTCCACTTTTAGTAGTCAAAAAACCTTAAATCTGCTCTGTTTGAATTTCTTGGAAGCACCACTCGGGAGAATTTGACTTTGGTCTCTATGTCGTAACCATATACCCATACTTCCATTTCCTGACGGACGTTAAGTTACTGGAATTTCAGCATATTAGGAACGAAGTTCGCTGCCAGTTTTCTGTCGCATAAAATTCTCCATTTATTTTGGGCTCCGTAAAATCGCCGAACCTCGTTCGTTGTAGAAGCCCTAGCGCAGTTGGTAGAAGGTTTAGCTTCCCTTGTAGACTTCCTTGGACTATTTACCTAACGACTTGCAGGCTCATCCCGGGTTGTCAACTGATCTACTAAAAAACTTTTCGGGCTGAGCCTCAACTAACATTTAACGTCCACGGGACTGCTTTCGCATTGCTTTGTGAGACAGATCCCATAAATACATATGTGCAACGGTGGGGCTCAAACTCGTGCACCTATAAGTTTCCTCTGGATGCGAGGCGCAAAAGCACCACGTCACCGGGCTCGACTTCTGATATACTTGCGAATTCATTTTGCAAAGATGATGTGGTTTGCAAGCGGTATGAACAATTGACGGTTACAGATCCAAATAAACACGCATCCGTCTCTATTAATGTTTCGTTGACTATGTCAGTTACAACTCTTAGCAGACGAGGTGTTCCTAAGAAAATCAATATTCAATTGCTCTTGGAGAACTTTGCGGAGTGGGCACCTCAGTCGAGTGAGTCTCAGCCGTTATCTAATGCCGTTGACTTCCCTTAAACTGTAGTGGTAGTGGTCAGTTCCGTTACAGAGATAGAGAAAGAGAGATTCTTTACGGAAACAACGCTTCGTGATGGAACACCGTGATCCTACCTCGCCGCTCAGACAGTCCAGGTGATTTGCAATTGCACAATTCCTTAAAATGTGCTTCATAAACATTTCCTTTTTTTGCCCTTACATATACATACGCTCATATTTATTCATCAATGATCTGTAGGCATTGTACATATACGACATTATTTTAACAGGTCGATGCTGGCTCGCATGACACGTTAAAGCAGTAAAGAATGATCGAGGAGGGGGCACACACGGCACTGCATAATAGTGACACGACTTTGCACAAGCTTATTAGCGACTTGCTGAATTTCTTCACTTCTCTAAATCAGACTCAAACACTAGACTCCGCCACTGATGGACGCAAAAGTTATTTGTGTGTAGCTGAAGAATGACGCGCTTCTAAGCACAACAAACCGGAAGATCTTGGTCTGGCACGCAAAATAGGCGTGTTGAAATCAAGGAACTAGAACTTTCCGATGTAATCTCGTATATATATATATATATATATATATATATATATATCGGTGGTTGTTAAACCAGTGAAACGGATGGTAATTGCGGGAGATTCAAACGTTGGCAGAATAGAGGAAAAAACTAAGCGGGTGGCTACTAATACAGGGGGGTCATTTTAGTTCTATGAGGGGCCGAGGTGCGAGATATATTGTGGGAGCAACTAAGCAAGAGATTGAAGTGTTGGATAATGCTAACCATAAACTGGTGTTTTAATAGGATTGGAAAATGTTTTTTAGGCCCGGCATATGGAAGATGCTGTGAATGAGATCAATACACAGGTACAAGACTGAATCGTATTTTGCAAACAGTGAAACGTGGTATTGATAAACGAGTCTTCTTCCAATGATGATGAATGTTTGAAAAGAACAGGACGATCATGATACGTGCAGGACAGTCAATAGGAAGGTGATGCAATTGCCTCCGATGGAAGGTGCTACGGGGAGGTAGATGCTGTACTAGCGGCACGGCCAATTGGCAAGAGGGCGTGTGATTGGCACAATGTTAGACCGATTATAATTAAAGTAGTTGATGCGCGAGAGGGATGTAGGAGAACGGAGCACCGAAAGAGAACGCAGACGTCGACTCAACAAAATCGGGGCGGCGCACTGAAAATGCGAGCCCTGAATGAAACATTTCTTTTAGGTATATTTCAGGTAAGAGGAGTGGGCATTTAAACGAGGTGAAGCCTTAGGGTGAACACACAGGCATACAGGATGGGACAACACATACGGGGATAAAAAGGCAAGAGGGGGCAATATGAGTACAGGGAAGGGTGGGACAACAGGAAGGACTACAGGTACAGAGGGGATCGAGACAATTTAAGAAACATTCCAAGAGAGAGGTAACACATAGGAGCAGTGGAAATCAAGGGGGTATTGGAGGTCATCAGACGGTTGGCTATCAGTGACATCGAGAGACGGATGTAAATGTTGACATAAGATGCAAAAGAGGAAGCAGGGAAAGCGAAAAGCCTAGAGTAATCTGCCTTTCGCATGGGTTGCCATGTAAATATGAGAGGAGGAGACAAAGAGGTAAGTGGGTAGAAAATTACTAAAAAGAAAGTCTGCCGATATCATGAGAGTAGCAGAAACGCATTTGTGTGGGTTAGAAGTGCCGCCGGGTTTAAAGGGATACAATAGGAATAATAAAAATCGGAATAGGGACAGTGGGGAAAATATGTTTGGGGAGTTGGGATAATAAGCAGAGATGCTATTGCGTGCGAAGAAAATGGTATTGCCAAAACGAAGGATCTGGCAGTGATAGAAATACACCTGGAAGGGACAATACATGCAGTTATGGGGTATATAGAGCGTCCAGCAACACGGCAAGAAGATAAGCAGCTATTTAGATGAGTACATAAGGTAGTTGGAAAATATCAGCATAAGGGAGGGATTATACGTCTGGTAGATTGGAATGCACATATCGAACCGCTGGATGGACGAAAAGACAGCGGGCAGGAGACGGCTACAACTAGCGGAGTCAAGCGGTGTCCAAATTTTAAATTTGGACCTGCGGGTAGAAGGGACATACGCAAATACTGAAGGATAGAAAGTCATGCGTAGACTATGTACTGACGCGGGGTAAAACAGATCACTTGGTAGAGGAAATCAGGATAGATGAAGAAAAATATCGAGCATACAAAAGCGGATTGGAATAAAAAGAGCATACAAAATTGGAAGTGATCATACTTAGGCTGGAATAAGAGAAAAAAGGAAGAAGCCATGGCGGGTAGTTATGCAAAAGAAGTGTTGGAATAAGCACAAATGGAAGCCGAAGGTAGAATACATAAAACAGCTCCTAGTGGCAAGTAAGGACAAGCTGGTAGCCGAGACGCATAGGAACATTAAGAACGCATATAACAAGTACTGCAAAATAGAGAAGGGAGTTTAAAACAGGAGAGGACGAGGGTGGTAAAGTGGTAAAATAAATAGGGCAATTTAGAGCGGATAAGGTGGAATAGAGAGCGTACCAGGGTAATGGGAAGGAACGCGGACAAGATAGAAGATTATTGGGCTATATATTACAAGAAAGCCAAGGATAGAACTCAAATATAAATATAGGATGCAATAAAAAAAATGAACAAAAGCAAAACAATTTGCGACTATGTCAGGCAGCAAAAAACAAGAATTACAACTAAGGAGCAGGATAGAACACACATAATAGAGAAAATGGACACCGCGTTACAAACACTATTTTTTCTGACTGGCGTAAACAGTGCAGAAAGGGCAAGAACTAGCACCGAGATTACGACCACAGCAGATTAGATTAAAGGCGTGGTGAAGAAAATGAATCCGAAATTGAATACGAAAAGGGCGTGTGGGCTTGACTGAATTTCGGTAGGAACTATGCGGGCGTTGGAAAAGGAGTACGTGTATTTTCTAACAAAGCAATTTAATATTATATTTAGAGGGGGCAAACTATTGGAGAGTTGGCGCAAGAGAAGAGTTTCTTTTCTTTCTAAGGAGGGGGCTGAGAAATTTGGAAAAGAAGTAGGTGTAATTTCTAACAAAGCAATTTAATATTATATTTAGAGGGGCAAACTCTTGGAGGGCTGGCGCAAGGAAAGAGTTTCTTTTCTTCCTAAGGAGGGGGCGGAGAAATATGATAATAAGTTATGATATTCATGTAGTCGCTAAGGGAGTCAGGCAACAACAGTAATGTCCGGCCAACCACATCGACCACACTGAAAAAATGTTTATTTTAACGAAATCTATGTCTCCCTCAGATCTGCTCAAACTTGTGTTGACACCCTGCACACTTGTAAATGTATACATATACATATATCGCTAGACGGTTTGTCGACCTATTTGCACGGTTTCAAGGCAGTGGCCGCTGTTTTCGTACAGGCTCGTCTCGTTTTGCATACTACACATAACTGCATTTATAATAGCATTTATCGCAAAAACCACAGTGAAAGGGAAAGCCTCGTTAGCAGAAGCGCAGCAATAAACCTTTCAAGAATATGTTTCTATCTAATGGTAGTGATAGTAACGGTGGTGATGATGATCACACGGGTAGCAAAATATATCGTTGTAGTTGTTTTAGCTGTTGTCTCGTAACAGCTGAAAAGGGATGGTCATGGCACCTGCAAAGAACCAACAGCAATCATGCCACGAAGCCTAAATCGGGCTTCGGCCGCAGCGGCGGCGGCGACGGCGGCAGGAGTAGGATCATAGGAGGAGATCTGATGTATGATGATGCATGCTCCCCTTGGGATCGGGCCTGATACTAGGGTTCTGCCCGCATGAACGCTCCCAGCCCGCTGTTGGCCTAGGTCCTTCCAGCTCAAACGCTCAGGAAGCGATGAGATGTTTGTCGTCAGATAGAGGTACAGATAGAGGTACAACCTGTCCGGATGGACAGACACCACACACACACACCTACCTTTCGGAAGTTGTAGATGTTGTAGACGGCCGGCGAGTTGACTCGAATCACCTCCGAGGCGTTGGCCGCACCCGGCGGCCAGAGAAAGCTCGTCCGGTTGAGGTAGGCGACGAACGCCGACGCGTTGAGGTGCATCTTCGAGACACAGTTCTCGCGCGTCGATGAGTTCGCGTGGGCATCGGTGGCCCCCACACCCACCCCAATGCCGAGGCCAGCGGCACCGTCCGTCGGCTCCCCTTCGCCGGCCACATGCGGCGACGACGGCGAAAGTGCGGGCGGCGGTGGTGCCGTTGGCGCGTGAACGCTGCCGCAGTGGTCCTCGATCATCCGGTGAAGTCCGTGAGCGACGAGGTAGATCGAGCGGCGCAGATAGTCGAGCTTCGGATCTTCACGGAACGATCCGTCGTTCAACGTCTCGTTGCCTGCCATGTCCAGTCAGCGTGGACAATCGTTCAGCGCGTGTTGGTAGTCAGCAGGTTGCTGGAGTTGGAGCTGTTTCTTTCTGTGTCTCTTAACAACGTGCGATATGTACGCGTGCTGTACATAGGTACATATGCACGCGCGCACGTAGGTACGACTATATCCCTATAGCCCTGATCGCACTATTCATATTTCCATATATATATACGACGTAAGGGCTTCAATGAAAACTCATATATATATATATATATATATATATATATATATATATATATATATATACGACGTAAGGGCTTCAATGAAAACTCATATATATCTACAACGGAATGCGCTATTCCATAGAACGGAGTGATCAATACAATACGACGTATTTATGAATATATATACAATGGTGTGTGTGCGCTTGTGTACACTCCCCTACTATACCTGTGCACCATCTGTGGTATTTGAGTATTTTGGGTGTTTCCTGCATGCCAGACAGCGTGCATTTAAACCGGTCCTCCCAGAATTCCCTAAACCAAGGGTTGTACGAGTTGGTCTCGGGTCGAAGTGCCGTGAAGTGCTCTCGGAACGTTGTATCTGGTGGCCGGGGAAAACTCAGTGTCATGCAGCCTTCAGCGACATCTTCGAGCGATCGAACTACTTCAGGATCCGTTCCCCAACTGTCGCTGCTCAAACAGAGACAACCGGATGAGAATTAGCAAGTTGAGCAATTACCTGTCAATGCATTTGCCGCACGAGGTGCTGGCGATTATATATATATATATATATCACATTTTATGGCGCTGATGCTAAGCGTACCTCAGCTGCCGCCAGTATTCGCTCGACACTATTTTCACCACATGCTAAACGCCCGATTAGCCAACGTATAAAAATGAACTAATCCGTTAAGATGTTCCACTGTAAGACACCGCATGTAGGTCCGGTATACACAAAAGAGATTAAATGCGGTATTTTTATTATTATGATTAAGATTGATATATGTAACACAAGGAGGAATGAACAGGTAAGTCGCGGTGAATATTTACAGAAACCGACACAAAAAGGCCGAGCGCTGAGCAGTTAGTCAGGGTGCCCAATATGGATGCTGAATTTTCTCGTTGAGCCCCTGCTTAAAAAATTCACCGGAGCGCCTGTCACCAGTTGACAACTTAAGCCACTTGCAAAAACTATTGATAGTTCTCGACGTCAATGGACCTGATTTTCCTAGCCTCTCGAACGTAATGGGCCCCAAAGTCAGGGGCTCCCTGATAGGTGAACGCTTCCTTCGCTTGTCCATACGGTACGCATGCCCCGCTTGGATCGCCCCTCACGATTTATAGAGGGGGGGGCTGAGGAGTTCGTGACGATAACGCCCCAGAAAAGCGTCTTTCCGTTCTCGAAGGCTATGAGGGTCATCTCACTTGACCGTCAACCATTGTCGGGGCATAGCCAAGAAAGCTCG
The DNA here is from genome assembly GCA_003439945.1 of Dermanyssus gallinae. Classification (NCBI taxonomy): domain Eukaryota; kingdom Metazoa; phylum Arthropoda; class Arachnida; order Mesostigmata; family Dermanyssidae; genus Dermanyssus; species Dermanyssus gallinae. Next base: position 86,232 of record QVRM01001921.1, read on the forward strand.
AGAAAGCCAGATGTTTTGAGAACTCGCGTTAAAATGTTAGGGCAGCATGCCTGAACCGACGTCTGGTGCTACGGATGCAGAACAACCCAGGAGGTACGACCTGTGCACTGCACGCGCAGACGCCTTCGTGAACCAAGAGCCCACTAAATTTAATATTATATCATTATTATATTAGTAATTGTGACAACCGCACATATTAATAGTAAACCCTTGTTTGTTATATATCTGATGACCTTCTCTATATATAATCTGCCACGCTATGCTCCCCCGGTATAAAAGGGCGATATACACATATGTCACACATATGTCAATGGAATAAAAATCAATTAATCGCAATACTTAAAATAATAATAATAATAATAATAATAATAATAATAATAATAATAATAATATCAATAATAATAAAATCATTTTGGGCCTCTGGGAGAACTTCTTCTTAATAAATATTCAAAAATCGAATTAAAAAGCAACGCATAATAGTAGAGGCGACGATTAGGATCCAACTTGACCCCGGCCCTCAGAAAGAGCTCGTGAGCCAAAAAAATTTCGACGCTTATCAAAGAGAGAAGTCGACACGAAATATCACCGATGACCTTAAATCAATAAGAAAACGTGCCATTTTAGCAGCTCAGTATTGCCTCAGTTGGAAATGGCTTCAAGCTCTGTCCCCCCGTTAGATTGACACCATGGTGGATCCAAACTCATTCGGCAATTAGGATAGGCGCCGCCGTCTGTGAGCCGTTCTCATGCATATCAGCAGGAGCAGAACACTGAGAACAGCATGAGTGTCATCCACACTAGGGCCCAAACATCTGAGTGAAGACAATGACATACGACCTGGTGGGGTCACCATATCTTTATGGTTAGACAGTAAAGCCTTGTCTAGAATATAATTGTATTATGCACAGCCTCGTTATTATACCTTTATTAGAACTCTGTCAAGCGTGGATGGTTTGCAAAACACGCAGATTCGGAAAAGTGAAAAAAGTATATCGAGATGTCAAGGAGCTACCACGTCGCGCCAACTACTCTGAAGGCACAAGGATTCTTATAAATACCGGTACCAAATTTTTTTTAATAAAAATCGCAAACAACATATATATATATATATATATATATATGAAGTAACGTCTATATGTAGCTTATGTGAAAAAGGCGTCGACCTTATACGTCTTTATTTCCCCCATTTAGAGACATTCGATTATTTCTGAAGGTCACTAGGGTCGACCGAAACATGGGGGGGGGGGGAAGACGGTTATTACTGACGGAAGGGATGCTGATAGAGAAGATCAATCTTGTAACAGAACGGACTCGGCGACTCTATATAGCAGGATGCCCCGCACTGCTTACAGAAAACCGGGCTCACAGGTTAATGGGCAAATCGTGTCTCATGAGGTGGGCACCATCGGGAGCCACTACGGCCGTTTGAGGCGATCGGCATTTGCTACACCTTCAGTTTGTTGTACTATTAAATGAAGATCCAGGCTAACGCAGTATAAAGCTTAAGGTGAAGGTGTGTTTAGTTGGTACGGGACATGGCGGAACAAGGCCCAGCCGCCGGGGCCGAGCGGCGCGTAGAGCCCTGCGCCAGTGCGTAGAGATAACATTCATAGGTTTGGATACCCAACTCAGCACCTCATACACATTGTGCTTATAGCTATAACCTACTTACACTACTAGGTTATATGTACGCCTGTGGCGTAGAGATGTATTTGGAATTAGGTAAAAAAGAAACGCCACTGCAGAATATTCAAAAAAACGGTTGACATAGAAGAAAGCCACTGATAAAAAACGATTTCAACGATTAGAATTACTAGCATCGAATCGAGTCACACTGGAGAAACAAATGTCTTCACGCAATCGTATTCACTAATTAAGCGTCTTAACATATTCTATTAATAATAATAATAATAATAATAATACCAAACAGCGAAAATGCTTCTCTCAGAGTAAACTATGCAAGTATTGCTAAAAACCCTTTTTAAAATACGTTTGAATGTCAACTGAGCTCAACGACATTGAGTTCTTATCTTAATTGCACACACTGGAAAATAAGTCGATTGTGACTTCTGACCGTCTTCCACCGATCTTGTTTTCTGAACTCGCGCACGTCCTGGCAGAGCCGCTTACAGCAATTCTGATCCGTTCTTTTGAGAATGGAAATATTCCGACTGTTTCATAAAAAATAGGAAAGTCTCTGCCGGCGAACTGCCGCTCTGTGGCACAATGTTGCATCTCAAGTTTACTCATGTAGAAAATTGCAATTTACATGATCACAACAATTATATCTGCGAATGATCACCTCGATCCCAGCCTAGATTTTACCGCCACAAGGAGCGTCTAACATGACCTGTGAACCGAGAAAGTTTATACAGGACCAATGGTGACCAAAATGGTGATGGTGAAGGCCGCAAACAAAAAGCTGACAGGTAAGATGCACGGTCTACGAGAGAAACTACGGAAAAGCTCTTGTCCCGGCCGATCTTTCGACCGTGAAAATAGGGTTCGGTATCGATCTCGAAGCTGCTGTAAAATGCGCATTGCGTTAAACGAGAAGCAGCAAACCGGCACTCGCGATGCATATAGTCAGCACGGAATGAAAATACATCAGACTAGCAAGTCGCCGTTAGTTACCGTCAATGATAGAAAAAGAAACCTAAGGCATGTACCCTGGTTTTACTGGTAAAACGGAGATTACACCAGGGAGTAGCAAAACCGGCCTGCCCGCAGTGACACCAAATTAATCACAAAGGCAGTGCAAGTCAGCCGACTCTGCCTCTCGGAAGGCGCAGAGACGGTTTTAAATTTTCAAAGACTAACCCCAATACAATCGATCTACTCACAGTTAAATTGTTTCAAAATACGACTGGTAGAGCGGGTGGGACCTTCTATGTCCAGTTTATCCGCATTGATTATTATAATCTATTCGATAGAGAGTTATGGGCGGATGGAACTCACTGTGACAGATTACATCGGTGGGCCAAATCCAAACATTGTTCAGGATTCGTATCCAGCCTCCGCATGACTCGCCAGCAACCATTTTAAGAATGTCGAACGCCATAACCGTACTATTCCCCAGCAACAAGAAACTCACAGTAAGCTCAAGTGCGTGTTGATAAACTCCCGATCCCTCGCAATGGAAGATGCTCTCGACTCTCTACATGGTACGGAACCGTGCTTCAATGACCAAACCGGCCGCGCCTATGTCCGTAATATTTGTTCGCGTCAAAGATGAAGAATAGTCCCATAAGGCACTGTCTGCGCCTAGATTGGTACTAGTTTCAGATTTGAGGCAGTGGGGAAATGCCAGCTAGACTTCGTAACGAGAGGTGGCACCAAATGCTGTCCACGCTACGCCTCCCTGCAATTTCGGGAGATGCCTACTGTGATGATTAAGCTAGATTTTAGCACTGCATTGAGAAGTGTTTGCAGAGAGTATCTCACAGGAGCAGTTAAAAAGTGGACTTCGGGCCTCTAACACTACGTCATGCGGGAGCCCTATGAGGCGCCATCCGAGTTCGCTTTGGCGGATCACTGTATTGCTTTCCATACTGGTTTGCATTACGGAAGCCCATTAGGACCTCCCTGAATGACGAGAGGGTCTTGTGGAGCCTGTAAATAACCCCAGGGTAGACTCTCACCGGTCACGGCCGAATTTGAGATTAGTGAAAGGAGCGTGTTGGCATTTCTACCGATCTCCAAAGGTAGGATCTTGGGGAATCCGTATGCCATTCTAACAGGCTGTTGTCAGGCAAGATAGGGCATTTTGCATTTTATACATCCTACGCAGGATAAGCAGAACGGCTTCCCTGGGCTCAGCGCAAACCCGAACAGCCTGAGCAGCTCCTGCAGACACTTGACGAGCAGTGCCCCGTTTTTCAAAATCTGAGTGGCTTACGTTTCTTCGTGAGGCTCTTCTGCTAAGCCTTAGTGATAAAGCCTCAATCAAGACTGAAAGGGCCAGACTCAGGGCAGTCTCCCTAAAGGAGCAAGCGACTGATTGTGGGCGTTGCGTGGTGCATCGTTGGGAATTTTATTTGATTAACCGTGCATGTGTAGGCATTCGTCTTGGTGCTTCTTTCGTCTACCCGTGCGGTAACAAGTAAACGAAGTGTTCATCCAAAGCCCATAAGACCTAATCTATTGGAGTCGAGAACAATCAATAGTGCTTTTAAGTGGTGACAGCTGGTCCGGAAAACTTCTGTGGCAGAAGTTGTCATTGAAAGTTCAAAAGCCAAAGTCAGCAGTCGTATTGGGTAGCCTGGTCAACTGGTCAGCACCCGGGTCAGCACCCCTTACGACTAATCCCTGGTAATTCCGCATATTATATCGACAAGGGACTACGATCGAACTATTTGGTAGACGCCCTACGCAGTATTGGAGAAGGAGAGGAGCTGAAAAGTGTTTATCCAGGTTACTACCCAGCTACTTCCATGCACCTTCCACAATAAGAAGGATACCCCTCCCGCCATTGCTCTCCCCCTGTCTCCCCTAATAACTTATGACATAATAACTGCATTGGTGGGTGTTAGTTTAAAGTTCATGTACGATATTGACAGGGTGTTTGCTTTGCGGCCTAGCTTGGAATGCTTGCACATGTATTGTATATACGTATTAATTTTATACCTGTATTTTTTTCTCTAGTCTCTTTAATAAGATAATCGGCAAGCCTTGTCTTAATAAGATGACCAAGGCAAATTGAATGTTAACTTTTTAGACAAAGTCTGCAAATTAATAGGAACTATTGCATCTAAACACAAATATGTATGTACGCACCCAGAAATACAATCAGGTATGTCGACAGGATAGAGTGAAGGCAATGGCCAGTCGTTCTCACACATGGAGTTGCAAGAAAGGTCGACCTTCCCCTCTAAGAACTTAACTTACTGTGATACCACTCTGTGATCCCCCTCATCATCATCTTCACTCTATTCAGCTGACATCATTACTGTATATCTGGGTTTCCGTACCGGCTGTGCCTGTGCAGGCACGCATGCACGTCGTAGCGCTACAACAGAAGCAGTTGTGTATACAACCTGGCCAGAATGAGGAATTTGTGGGTGGCGTTTAGATGTTTGAGGGCGTGCAGGAATCGCATGAGGATGGTCTTCTCGAGGTAGGCGACGATCACCCGGGCACCGGTGGGCCGCACGTGAGCGTTCAGCATCTTGCGCACCGTCGTTTCGTAGTCGCTCGTCCGCGATCGAGGTGACAAGACGTACTTCTGCGCGACGCAGATCCCATGCGAGTAGGCCTTCGCCTTAAAACGCTCGATGCCCAGCGGGCCGTAATCATCATCTGTGCAGACGACCAATGCGTACGCGGCGGCCGAACGCATCATTGCGTCCACGACAGCAGCAGTAGCAGTAGCAACAGCAACAACAACGACAACAACAACTGGTGAAACTCTTATTTCAATCAAAAGCTTTGACAAATGCCCTACGCTCCGTACTAGAGGAAGAGAGGAGCTGAAAAGGGCACAGTTAGTTACTAGTCGGCTACTTGCATGCATCCTGCACAACTAGAAGAAAGCCCCGGCATCCTTATTCCCTGCCATCTCGTCTAATCGTCGCTAGAGCAAGGCCGTTCCCAAGCATTGTCAGCTAACACCTTTATAGCTAAGACTGCAACAGCAGAGCGGTGGCAGCAGTAGATAGACCAATAAATACGAGGTCAAAGCCCAGAACGCGATATGCAAGAAGAGCTAAGATTAATAGCTGTGCATTGGTGTATAGTAGTGCTAACAACGGCGGCAATAGCTGTAATAAAGGTTGCAACGTCAATAATATGTAATAGCAACACTAAAACAGCAGCAGCAACAGTAACAACAACAACAAACAACAACAACAAAACAACAACAAAATAACAACAAAACAACAACAACAACAACAACAACATGAGAGAAGCTTCTAGCAAGGCATGTGGCCGGTACTGGTCCTTCATCATAGCCCCGAGCAAGATTCTCTGGACGTATTAGAACTATGGTTCCGTTAATCTACCATAGAATAGAACGTTTGTACCGTATTACGTACGGACACTAAGCAGCACCTTGTTGAACAGTGACACTTTCAAAGACCTTCTTATATAGGGATAATATCTAAGGGGATGCCTCTCGTGTATTGTACTTCAATAAAACTACGTCCCATATAAATAACAACTCTAATAGTCAAGAACGATAGCGCTAACATCGCGGCCATTACCAGCAGTAACGATAACAACATCCATGACCAAAAGCCGATAAAGGAGTAAGGAAATAGCACATTAAAGGTCCGAAAGTAACAACCTAGCAACACGGTCATATACTAAGTAACTGCAGAGCAACCAGCAGTTCTAGCGCGTTGGGCTGTTAACCAAAACGTTGCCGGGATTCGAGCTAACCCAGGAACAATTTATGTTTGCTTTTGATTATAATTTATATTTGCATGTTTGGGGACATGTACAAATTCCCTGTTTGCCAACAGGCTGGCACGTCGAGTTACTACTGAACTACAAGTACGTTTCTATAGAGGGCTCAGTAAGATATTTCACTTCAAAGAGTCTACCTCCGTAGTAACTGTTGACTTGATAGGTTGGGTTGATTAAGTTTAAACTACGTATTTTGCGGTGTTGCAGAAGGTGTGACAATGCGGTACCATTATAGTAGCTGTGTAACTGTCTAGAAGAGATAGATCTAGTCTCAACGAGCGCTCATGTCTAAAAGTAACCCTGCGGCACTCAGGGCTCATTTTCTAACATATTTGTCGTGGAGCTCTAATTTCCCGGGCACCGGCTTTTTCTCGCACTATGTGGTGCAGGCAATCACCAGATACGAGCAGCTCCAGGCCTATATGCGGAAGAGTGGCAAATCCGAGTCGGATATATCTGTCCTTTGCAAGCCTCTGACAATGTAGACCATACAGCCGCCGTCTGCTCCAGCTTTCTGATGCCTCGACGCTCTTCCATCTACCCGCTCACGATATCAGATACGAAAACGATTATTACATTGATGAGAACCTCGGTTCAGGTTTGAGCAGAAGGTGCAGCCTTTCTTGACCATATTATCAGGTAAAAGGCCCGTCTGGAAAACGTCCGACGCCTAAAATGTACTTAAGCATCCGGGTCAACAACCCCTCGCGCAGGCCATGACGGGCAGGTAGAGTAGGCGGCTCCCCCCTCATGGCGTCGAAGCACATCGGACAACAGTACTGAACCGTGGGGGGTTACGAGGAAGTAGGGTCTTTTAGTGGGAAGCTCCAGGTGACCGGGGAGTCCTACAGTACCCATGCACTTAATTACGCCCCGACCATTTAGGCTTGACGCATACCCACATTGAAACAATGATGCATTTTGGTAAAAGGTGTTTTATTTAAAGTAATACTTTACGGACGGACCCTTGCACACTTTATATCTGGAACGTAAGTTTAGTAATACCAAATTAAAGTAGTAACTAGAAAGCCAGCTGTTAAGCACAACGACTCATCGATAGCAGCCTCCGCTCTCAGTCTCATAAAGGTTTGTTATGGCTCGAAACCTAAGCAATATTTGATTAAATGATATACAAAAATACCCTTCCTTGATGCACCTATTTTTATCATTTCAATATATACTATAGTGTTTTGTATTACATCAATTATTGCTATCACACACAAATACGACACAGTGCCAAGGAGATACCGTACCGTCGGAATATATCGTGTATACGTATGTCCAATTGAAGCGAATGAGGATATCCAGCATCGCCTGACTTTGAAAGTCATCATTTGGGATGACCGATAAGAAATACTTCGAATACTCGGCCGGTATTTTTGCTGTTGCCGAATAGCCGATCTGCGGGATACCAAAGAGCTGGAGCAGATTTTGCACCTGTAGCATACGCACACAGAAACCAAGCAATATCGTTTGTTACTTATCGGCTGGTCTGAGTGATCAACTGTCTGCAATACGGCGGTCGTCGTTCAAAAGGAATATCCATAAACGTTAACTGTAATAATATACGTTATTATTATTACGTTATACGATACGTTTGATTAAAAACACAACAGATAATTGATCAGTCCGATTACTTGACTATTACAATATGTAAGCTAGCTAACATTGCTGCTATTGTAATTGCTAAACAGCATAACCCATACTTAATTAATTGGCAAGTAGTTCGAACACCTCCCACTTACGAACGATGCCACAATGTCGTGAGAGTGAAATATTCACTATGATCTGTAGGTACTGCGAGACTTACTCGATTATTTGCACTTTGGGGTGGCAGTAACAAAACGACGCCGCTTTCTTTTCAGATCCATTAAGAAAAAAACATAGCAAAAAACATATAAGAAAAAAACATTATTGCATAGAAGAAAAATCCCAAGTCTTGCAAAACTTAAGGGAGCCGACGACACTAAAATTATGACCTTAGGGGTTCTGACTGGCATCACAATTACTACGGTTGCTGTAGTATGCGGCCGTTTCCCTTAGCTTCTCCCTACTTCCTCCTGCCCTAAAGTATCTAAAGAAACGGTTTTATTATAATTTAGAAGAATATATATATATAATGCTTCACGGCGTTGCTGCTCGTCGACCTAGTTATCTAAAGTATCTAAAGTATACGATACGTGGCTCCTCTTCTTTGATCTCGAGCCCAGCCCAGCCCAGCGAACCTGTGTTGTGCCGGTGCATGTTGCCGGTCCAAGAACGGACACGAGGTTTCTTCGCTTTTCAGGTACTGTGCACTTCTTCAGGCTGTAGGTCTCGATCGAATGCGACTGACTCCAAGGGTAGGGCGTCTCCTGATAATCGCTGTCGTGCCACACCGACGCTCGGATGTAGTTGATCGTCTGCTCGAGGGCGATCGGTGGATAGTTACACGAGTCTCGGATGTGAATGCCCAACGTCGTGTTCGGCAGAAGGTCATGACGCGAGTTGATCTCGGCCACCGTCCGCAGTGCCATTTCGACCCGTTGGATTCCCTCCTGGCGAACAGATCCAGCAACAGCAGCAGTTAATCAAAGGTTAGTCAGGAGCGGTTGTGTAATAATATGTTTTGTGGACAAGGGAATACATGCAGTTACACGTTGTGGCTACACGCCTCTATCTCAAGTAGTGTGGGAGTCAACACCAATGGTTGGATGTTACTCCGTTGAGGCGACCGTTAGCATTATATATATACAAGCTACTTAGTTATAGATGAAAAGAGCCTATAAGAGAAAGGAGCAAGCTCCAGTAAGTATAAGGGCTGATAGGACGATGTCTAACTGTGGCTCCTGCAGCTACTACAGTGGTTTTCGCAGCGCGCTGTCGTGAGGGATCGGCATGTATCTGTCTACTTTTGTGTAGTTTATGTAAATCACACTGTGCTCTAATATCTCTATATTGATTTATTCCCCATTTATTACAATGTTTGCCTAAATCTGTATATCATGAACAAAATCATTTCAATTTAAGTAACATTGTTAGTCGGAGGAATAATGGAACCAGTTTCTCGTCATGGGCACTGCGTTTCCTATCTGAACGCCCATTTGCATGAACTGTTTATAAAATTCCTGTCTTTGCTATCGTTGGTGTTTAGAAAAACCATTGTACCAATTTCCTAGCGTTAGCTCCTGGAGCTGCTGCTGGAGGCGTCTGTTGAAGCACACGAGCACGAACGCGACAAGCCATATTTCTCATTGTAGTTCTACGGCATGAATATGCGTCTGCATAAATTCGTATTCATAAAGCGGCCAAATGTTTGCGCTGAACTTTTTGTCGAGTTGTTCAAACTCTCAGCTAATGTTTTGGCGTTACGCCGCCTGCGCGCTCTCACCTGTTCGAGGACGTCGCCGCAGCGCAGCGGGCTGACCTCGGTGAGGTTCGGCTGCGAGTGTACCGGCACGATCAGGCCTAGCAGAAAGTCTTCGGGATCGATGGACTTGTAGAAGTAGCTGTGGCCCTCGGTGTCCTCGTACGCGTAGACGGCCACGGACGCGAAGCTCAACAAGCTGCCTCCGTAGCCATAGCCCGCCGTCGGTAGAGATCCGGCATAGTCGGGCCGTAGCGACAGCAGGGCGGCGGCCATCGCTGCAGCCGCTGCTGCTAGACCGGCTGCGGGGGTGGCGGTCACGGAGGCAGTTGCGACGGTGGGCGCGGTACGGGGGCGCATCTCAGCGGGCATAGCTGGCTCGCCTCCCCGCCATGACGATCGTGGTAGCCTTCATCGTCTTCGTTGTCGTCGTCGCCGTCATCATCATCGTACTCGACGTCATCGCTCTTAATGCGGTCTGCCTACTGTTGTTGCCCTATTGTTGCTCCTAACTGAAATTCGAATAGCAAGCAGAAGGAAGAGACAAAGACACGTCCACACGTAAGAAAATTGTAGATAGGGAGAGAAGTAAAGATTGTGAGAACAAGAAGACACACGGATCCTAAACTTTTCCGGGCTGACCCTCAACCAGTTTTACGTCCACGGGACCACTGCTTTCGCATTGCTTCGTGAGACGGATCCCAGAAAAAATGCAAATGTGCAACGGTGGGGCTCGAGCGCCCGTGCGCCTGTATATCTCCTCTGGTCGCCTTGCGCACTTGAATGCACTACGCTACCGCCGGCTCGACAAACGGACCCAAGTAGACAATACACGCCCGCTAGGGCACATTACCTTAGCTAATCCTTTGTGATGTGTGTAACGTAAGTTTACATAACGTATTATAGGATAAATCACTTTCTAGGAAAAGTAAAAAGTAGACACTCACACGCATATATACTGGGTGGGGGAGAGCTAAAATATTTAGAGGTAAGACTAGTACTATCAATGTTAATGATGCAATAAATACGCAAACAATACGCAACAAATGGAAAAAGAAGGCCGGTCCAGCCACCGTCTGATGCTCGGGATAAATGGGCGGAGAGTAGCGCCTGGGGCCAGATCGCCCCATTATTCCTGCCACTTCTCTGCTGTACGCTAACGCTTCTCGGTCCCTTTAAGCTATGGGTTTTTGCTATATGCCTTACATATATGAAGGGCTTTCGGGGTAAAAACTAGGTCTGTCATCTTCCATGCGGCAGAAAAAGAACGGAACACAGCAGCGTCTTTAACAACTTCAGCAGGAGCTTGGCGCCGTGGAGACGGGAACCTTATCTCGAGGCGCTCCGACGCCGCATGGAGCTGGGTGACCGCTGAGGTTTCGTTTTGTCCCACGCCAGGTAAAATATTCGATCAATTTGGGCGTAGTCAGGAAGAAAGAGGCTACAGCCTCGTGTCTCTCTTCAGCTACGTGGGCCACTCCGCAATGTAGAATACCCCATTATCATCTTGCACGAGCGGCTCCGGTAGTCGTCCTATAGTTAATACAGAAAAACCCTCTAAAAGCCCCCTTTTACTTTGGGAGATCTCCTTGGAAAGGAGTGCACGCATCCTGCTGTAAACGTTATAAACGCATGTAAACACATCCCGTTGATGAATTCGAAGTAGGCAACGCTCTTAGGATTGAAAGAGTCCTGATTTACACAAGAAATGTTCCCCATACAGCTGAGCTGCACATTTTCATATAAGTAGTACTGTGTATCAAACATCTTTATCGCTGACGCCCAAAGCATATACAAAACGAGACAGTAGAACCGAAACGCTTAAAGCAAAATTATATTTGAACTTATTACCTACCGGATGTACCACGTACACACATACACACACATAGACAGGGTGTGACTGAAAGAATTTTATAGCAATACATAAAATTGTAGAGCTCGTTAAAACGAATATTTTTTCCAATGGTACATGTGCTCTGAGAAGTCTTGTTTCGGAGTTACAGTGAAATTACTACAATTTGTGACACTGGTGTTTTTGCCCGACATAGGAGCACAAAATGTGCTGTTGCGAGACAACCAGTCTTCCTAGACAGAAACTAAGCACACCGTCGTGTTCGTGATAAAATTCTGCTCCATCTGATGAATATGCAAGGCCGGTCAGAAGACGCGACATGGTCGCTTAGAAGAAAATTCGCCAAAAATAAAGTTATTTATTAGCGTTCACGCCAAATACTTTAGAATCATAACCCTACGACCACCCACGTGTTCAAAGCTAACATATACAGCAAATGCGCATTTCATGACGATCATTTTGGTACCAAACGTATGGCAATGCGAGCTGTGGTTGCGGAGTAATTACGATTTTTCGGAGGGCATGTCCAGATTAAGTGCATGAAAAATGACGCGCTGCGGCTGTCGCGCGACACGTCGGCGGTAGTGAACGTCGCCACACAGTCATTTTACATGCACTTAATCTGGACATCCCGCCGAAAAATCGTAATTACTTCGCAACCACAGCTCGCATTGACATATGTTTGGTACCAAAATGATCGTCATGAAATGCGGATTTGCTGTATATGTTAGCTTTGAACACGTGGGTGGTCGTAGGGTTATGATTCTAAAGTATTTGGCGTGAACGCTAATGAAGAACTTCATTTTTGGCGAATTTTCTTCTAAGCGACCATGTCGCGTCTTCTGACCGGCCTTGCATATTCATCAGATGGAGCAAAATTTTATCACGAACACGACGGTGTGCTTAGTTGCTTAAGACTGGTTGTCTCGCAACAGCACATTTTGTGCTCCTATGTCGGGCAAAAACACCAGTGTCACAAATTGTAGTAATTTCACTGTAACTCCGAAACACGACTTCTCAGAGCACATGTTCCATTGGAAAAAATATTCGTTTTAACGAGCTCTAGAATTTTATGTATCGCTATAAAATTCGTTCAGTCACACCCTGTATATATATATATATATATATATATATATATATATATATATATATATATATATATATATATATAGGGTGTTTCAGAAATCACCAAATACACTTTAAGGTCTAGCACAACTTGGCGACTAAATCACTCCAATGGAGCGAGGGACAAAATGTATTATTTTGGAGTAAAACCAAAACTACCAAATATAATTGTATCGAGCTTTTTATCCTATCGACAAACCAATCACACATGCGTGTTTGGAAGAAAAGTTTGCATATGTTGAATTGCATTCTACGTTAGCTCAAGAAAGAACAAATGTTGTTTTGAAGATAATTCTTAAAAAATAAAAGTCTGAAAGGTGTTCACGTCTAATTACTTATTTTCAGAAAAATACTGAACGTGGGCAAAGTTTTGTGCTGCGCAGATGTCCTCTTGTACGTTATATATACAAACGAGTGTTTCTCTTCTTCTTATATCTAACAAGAGGCTTTTTGTGAGTCACGAGATTAACTGTTAGATTGACAGTTTTTTCTTGTAAGTTAAGTACCGATTACTAACTACTATTTTTAAAAACTTTGCAGCGGTTACCGTTTCGGCCTCATTTGCTGCGCAGTTGCTGATTCTAATGTGTTCTCGTTCGTTTATTCTGCTATTAGCTAGCTGCGTCCCGCGAAGTAGTCGTTTTATGCTCAGCTTCAAGGTTTTTCTTCTGCCCGGACTCTTCCGGAAGTGCCGGAACAGGCCGAGCTGTACTTTCGACCGCTGTGCACAGAGGCAGACCTAACTTTAGGCTTTTGCCAAGAAATCCTCTGGTCTGACTGTCTTAGTTCTAAATGTTTTTCTTAAGACGATGAATGTGTCTAAGCCGTTCCATTCTACTCTACCGAGCGAATGTGATGATCAAAGGGCACGTGTTAACGCACCATATACACTTTTATTCAAAACACGTTGCTTCGACTTAACTTAACAAAAATATGATGTACGTTACATATATGATAGTAAAGCGCATAATAAAGCATGAGCAGTAAAATGATAGTAGATAACAACATAGCACATATTGTGTGAATTGATAATGCATGATGGTGATGAAAATTGAGAATAGTTTATAAACCATACGGCTAAGAGTCAGCTACCATGCCACCATAAATTCGGTTGGTAAAGAACTCCAACCACCTTAAAATGTCCGCTTATGCAGCTGCTTTAAGTGCCCCTGATATAAAAGGGTGGCGTATGTATTAGGCATACACGTCAAGGTAGTAACAGATCAATTTATATTGGTATTTTGTAATTGTTTTAGTGCCCGTAACTAGCTATTTGACCAACAAACGATAGATTTACAAATGTATAACGTTGTCATTATTCGAATGCCGAAGAAACGATCCTGCTACGTGGCATGTTGTCTATGAGACAGTACATTCTGGCCTAGCAAGAAAACAGAGATCGGCAGAAGTTGTTTTACATCAGAACGGACCGCCTTATGTACGGATAATCTCCCGCATAGCCGCTTGAATAAAAAAGCTTTTCTATCCATTCGAACAAGCTCAGACATTTGCTTGGCAAGGTTTCTACACTAGATAGCAACATAGTAAGTTTCAATGTAGAAGCGCTTTGTACAATTACTTAAGCTCAAGAATATTGCTGATTAGTGTTAAGCAGGACTTTATTGTTTTGCTTCAAGGCTTATCTCGGCAGCATAACGTGTTTTTGAAAATATCAAACGATGCTTGCAGAGGGAAGTGTATTCATATTATTCGTATATACATTAAGCTCAGTATCGTTTTTCGTCAAGGCATTTTTGCCGCGTTAAATAGACCGGACATTAACTTTGCAATCCTGTTCTATTATTGATTATGCGAAAAATTGCTTTAACAGTCTTACGTGGAGAGTTGAGATCCCCCATAAGATTATATCCAACGATTTAAATAACTAATCTGACATCAATGTGACGCCAGGAGGTGCCACAGGAATCTAGTCTACGCTGGTGACCTTGTCTTTACTGTCCAGGCTCGGACCTAGCGCTTTCACTACAGCCGCCAACGCCGCAACCGTTTGTCTTAGCTTAGTAATTAGCGAGATTCTTTGCTTGCACTTTACGTCGCTAGTTACAAGTTTTTTTTTAATTATAAAAGGCAAACCCTCGAAGACTCTTTATTCATAAAGCTGATAGAGCCGGCATTTCTAAAATATAGATGAGACTAAATCAGTTCTGTTTATCTCGTAGTACGCCATGTGATGCACAAGAAGACAGTAATAGATTACATTTTGTCTCATTCTTTGCAGTCTAAACACGCCCAGGAGTTCGCCCAGGTTTCGAAGAGTTGGCTACTCTTAAGGTTTCCGTAGTCAACGGCGGTATTTGTCGGCGGTGTGGCTCTCTCGAGCAAACCTGGATTTTATTTTCCTTTAGTTCCTTACGTCCGCCATCGTTAAAACGGCCACTCGTACTCTGTTTGCATTATCATAGATGATATTTTCAAATGGATGTGATCGATAGTGACCTTAGGTTTCTTAACATTCACTAAAAGGCGGGGCCAACATGTGGTCAGCCATGATAGGCTGCTCTTTTCGAACGGCTACATGTGTGGAGCACAACGCAGAAATGTGGAGCCTTCTGAAAACGTTGGACGAAAATTGGCGACTCGTTCATTGGGTGGGATGCGACACGCGTTTATCGTCATGCAGCCATTTGTGCGATTGTAATAATGCCTCCTAAATAGAACTACAGAAGTTTCGCGTATTCGCGTCTAGTTATCTTCAGCGTGGTATTATAGAGTTGACTTGCTTATATAGACAGAACACGAATTGTTTTCCCACACGATGAACGAATTCGTTTGGGTCACCCAGAGTACAGTGTAGTGTTATTCCGGGCGCTCCCAGATAGGATCAAAAAGCGGTGTTCTCTCTATAGGGTTTCGATGCTCTCGGGCTGGCTGTTGTATGTAGTGTACAATATCCCTACCACGTGCTCTACCGGCTCCCTCTACCTGTAAGCCAAGGATACAGGCATACGATATAGCCCGTGGTCACCGGTGGTTCGGGTGCTCAGTTCAATATTTTCTATATGGCTAGCGCAAAGTTCCTTGCACTGCCGTTGTTCGAGCAGCAGCAGCAGTAGAAAAAACAACGCCATCCCTAGATTTCTTACAGTTTTAGTGTAGAGGTGCTCGGGGTGGTTGCTTATCCCGCTAGGTATTAGCACATGCTGTGGGTTAGCATGACACGCAGGCTTCTATGAACGGCCTGACTATTGATATACAGGTAGTTCAACAAGTTCTTAAAATGAAAACCAGCAATTTTCCAAATCTTGTTTTTAATTTTTTCGTGTTCGATATACTCCTCGAGAAGCTCAATGCACGTTTCCCACCGAGATTTCAGAATATTTTAACCTCTTGAGTAGAATTCCGCGTCTTTAGACTGAAAATAGGCATTAACAGCAGCCTTAACCTCTTTACATCTGGAAAAACGCTTTCCACCGAGACTATTCTTCAAATGTCCGAAGAGGAAATAATCAGAGGGGGCCAGGTCTGGAGAATAGGAAGGTTGTTCAATAAGTTCGAACCTCAGTTGGGCCAGTTTTGCCGATGCTTGCCGCGACTTGTGTGCAGGAGCATTGTCCTGGTGAAACAGGACAACCTTCTTCTGCAAAGCGGGCCGTTTTACGATGAGTTCTTGCTTCAGGCAGTCCAACAGTCTTGCATAATATTCTCCCGTGATAGTTTTACCGCTCTCAATGTAGTCAACCAGAATTATTCCACGTTGGTCCCAAAAAGCCAGTATACCGTAGCCATCATCTTTCCGGCCGATGCCGTTGTCCGCACCCTCTTCGGAGGTCCTTCACCAGACGCACACCATTGGCGAGATGCTTCTTGGGTCTCGGGAGTGTAGTGATGGACCCAGCTTTCATCAACGGTTACGAATCTGCGCCAAAAATCCGACGGATTTTTTGACAAATTGGCCAAATTTCGCTGTGAAGCGGAAACACGCGCGTCTTTTTGGCCTTAATTGAGCAAATGCGGCACCCATTTTGCTCTGAATTTTTTCATCTTTAAGTTCTCGTGCAGGATGAAATGTACACTACCCAACCTGATCGCCAAGGCCTCCGCTATCTCTCTAATGTTCACTCGCTTATCTGCGACAACGATTTTCCGCACTTTTTCCACGTTTTCCTCATCAATTGCCGTTTTTGGGCGTCCTAAACGTAGTTCATCCTCGGTGCTACTGCGACCTCTTTTTAGCTCATTACTCTAGTTAAAAACAGTGGCAAAACATGGCGCAGAGTCACCGTACACCTCGCCTAACTCAGTTTTCACTTGGGTCGCAACGGCCAATCACCATAATAGTTTGACTACGAGCAGTCGAAAAGTTGCCGTTTCCAATAGCGGTGAAAACGCGCCAAAATTCGAATTCTGAAAAGCTCATTTTCAGAATCTGGCGATCGAAGGCGGGAAATAAACGCAATCAGTCATCCCAGATTTGAAGTATTGGTATGAAGGGACCCCTGGACAGGGGTCGCTCACATACTACGCAATGCAGACTTTGACTGGCCATAGACAGTTTCAGACATATATGAGAAAAACAGGCAAGACAACGGTGGACACGTGAGTGTGATGCACATCCGGAGAACCCGACACAATCGGCCATACAATTGCAACCTGCCGGCACGACGAGGCTCCTCATACACAGTGGCTGAGAAATCAACAGCAAAGATTGTCGCCAGAATGATGACAACCGCCACCGACTGGGCGGAGGGGTCTCCTTCTTGGACTTCGTCATGAGGCAGAAAACACGTCTAGAGGACGCCCGGAGGTCACGCTTCCGGTCGAGTCAACCTCGCTTGGCGGTGATCCATGGAGTCCCACCCTCCGTTCGCGAGGTTCCCGTAGATCTAGGAGAAGGTTGAAGCGTGAGGCTCCTCTCTCCTAGTCTCGAGGTACTGTTACATAATTTCAAACTAGGAGGGGGTGGGAGAGGTGGTCTTTAGTGGGTCTTACACGTTCGGCAATGGATTGAGTCACATACTCTCCAACCGAGTCGAGTCATACACGATCCGCAAACAAGAGCGACGTATGTGTGTAAAAGCATTTTCTTCTTCTTAAAAATAGGGACGAAGAGTAGTCTAGAATTTAAAAGCATCTTTCAAAAACAGTGATTGTTTTTAAGTCCTTAGATCAGGACATGCCGCCCCAGCGGCCAAACAAGAATGTGAACAAATATGCAGAACTAGCCGAGGTACATTACTTTTGTTCTGTGTTCTTTGAAGCATTGGACGCTTCGGGCCTTTTGACTGACCGACAATTGATCGAACAAGGGGATAGATTGACGACCACAACAGGGGATACAACGGTTAGCCCGTTCCCCGTTAGAGACTTTACATCTATGCGCAGCGGGTAAATAATGGAATCTCGGTGTCGTGCTGCTGGCAACGTGGACGACGCCAAGTCTGATTATGGTCAAAAGGTCACGGTGTTGACGATGACAGTACTGGTTGCGAATAACCAAACGCAGCCTAGCTCACTCGTAAGCTAGATAATTCATAGACAGATATTGTCTCAACAAAGACATGGCGCATGCGCATCTACCACTAAGACCGGTATAATATAGCCACTTCTGTGGCGAAGTGACTGTGATTTCTCGGTTGCAGCATATACAGAGCACATTACTCCTTTAGGCGTGCCTCGCTGTACATGGCATGCAGGCAAAAGATAACTTTTGTTGGCCGACAGTTAAGACCACTGCAGCAGTACTGCGCGGCGATAATGGTAAATAAGCACTGCGCACTTGAGATCACCCTCACAACCACGCTAATTTCCCAGGTTGGCGACGCAGGCTACGATGGACAAGAGGGCGGGCACTTTCTTCTGCCAACGGCTTTCCCTAGAGATTCAGAGAGGTAACACGATTTCGGTGCTCGGAACTTTGAAAGACTGGATGGACCCGAGTCTTCTTCGCGTCAGGGGTCGGGCAAAACTCCCACTCGGACACGAGTGATAGATGAGGAGTGAGCCATCGGTGCCGTGGATTTAAACATTCACATGTATATATTAAATTCCTAAATCAATGATACAACTATTTGAGATCACTATATGCCGAGATATCTGGAATCCAACGCGAAGACTAGTCAAAATCGTCACCTTAAACACAGCATGTGAAAATGAGTTCTACAACATACAATTTTGTTTATTAAGTAATGTAGGTACCACGTGCGATGTTGATTTAAACGTTGATCAGATTTTCCTCTCTAATGATTACTCGATTCAAGAAAGAGTGCTGTTTGTCATTTTCAAGCAAAGCATCGCACACATCTATGCCTTGCAGTAGGTTTTTGTCACTTTGGTCGTGCACACACCACAAATTCGCTCCGCTCCCGCAGCCGGGCTCTTTAAGGCTTTCCACAACATCTCCAGATAACACATTCAACTCGCAAGCAAAAATATTTCCAGCGTTGAGGAGCACCATGAGTATGAGCCGAAACATCTGGCATATGTCATACAAATGGCGCAAACTATTTTCACACCACACGTGTTTTGGGGGCGTCGGGGCCGTATTGGGCTCAAATGGAACGTCGTGGTGCCTGAGATATCGAGGGCTATGATGAATGTAACGACGCACCATTCGAGGGTATTGCTCAGCGATACAAAACATGATTTTGCTATGAAAAACTTTGAAATTCACTTTGAGAATCTCCAGATTTGAACCGACGTGTCATTGAAATGTCGTTTTTGCCTGCTTAAAACCGATTAAATCCGTAAGCGTTCGCAGTAAAATAGGCGGGCTCTTTGAATACAAATAATTGGCTAACTGAGCGGTTTACTTTGACAAGTGCTTGCAATAGTAAACACTTGTCAAAGTGTGCGTTTTTTCTTGCAGGTCCGTAAACTGCACACATTTTAGGCTGTTTCCGCAGCCCTAAGGCCTCTGATGAAGCTCGGCGATACAAGGCATTTTTCATCGCTGACGAAGAATTTAAGTTAGATCATTAGAACCTCCAGATGTTTCACTGAAATCTCGTTTTTGCTTGCTTGAAACTAACAAAATCCGCATGACGGGCATAGGTCCCGAGACCCCTAGGTGTTCCCCGATCGGTCTGGAAACCACGCAACCCGAGCTCGCTGCCAGACTACTCGAACTTCGCGTAAACTCCACCTAATCAACCCTCACTATGCCTACGATCTACATAAGTCTTCCCCGGGGAACGATAAGGTTCAGCGACCTCTTCCGCAGCGCCGACCTCGAGAAGCTTCACGAAATCCTCGGAGGGAGATGGACACCGACTTCGAAGCGATACATAGGTATTCTTCTTGGCAACAAAAGCTTTCTCATTAATCGGAGGTTAGGCATTAGATCAGCCTAAACACCCAAATGCGGGTGCGGGGCTGAAGTTGGAGCGTGGGGGGCCTATGGTCTCTCGTGCAGCAAGAGCAAAGGCAGACATAACAAGATAGACGAAGTCACGGCTGGCGCCCTTTGGACGGCACTAGTTTTCACAACTGGCGTCAACTAAATAAATTAACGAAATACTGCCCACAAGCCTCTTGTATAACCAACCTATCATGGCCAAATGCGAGTCAATATTCAATTGCAAGACACATTAGACTTGAGCTTATAGATGGTGCGTAAAAAATGAGGGCGAGCTGCTATAGTCGAGACAAAACGTCCCCATTTGCTGGCGACCAAACATAGATTCAGCTACTGCTGAATGCATTTTAGTTTGAAAATTGGCACAAGACTACAAGAAAATTATATTTTAAATATGAGTAGTTTTTTTTATTGTGCTACGAGTCCTGTCAGGCGCATGACTGTAATCTATGCGGATAGAATCTAGTACATCTAGTAGGAACCTATTGTCTTGGCGGCAGTAGAAGTTCATCAAAGTTCCTTCGATACAAGCGCCTTAACGAAACTATCGCCAATAGTCTCCAACAAGCAGGCCTTTCTACTAAACAAATGTCGCCCAGTCTAATCTTGGCAGGTGGGCAGACCGGCTAGATGGAGTAACATTTCTATCTGACGGGGAAGGACAGAGAGTTGCCTGAGTTGCAACGACATCTTGTCATGCGTGCGTGACCTGTGAAGTGACCTTCACCGCTCGCAGAGCTGTTGCTGCTGCAAACAATGCAAAAAGCAAGGTAAAACCTTACATGTGCACATATGACGATTTGTCTTCAGTGCTGAATGTTCGATTTATCGACATATTAATAATCAGTAAATTGTGAAGAAACAACAATAATCAGTTATGATGAAAGAAAAACTGAAAACTTGTATACATACTTTGTTTTTATATTTTTTTAAGTTAGCTGGCAGTCTGATTATAGTTTTAGCAATTTTATTGATGAAGTTAGAGCAACAATTTCTATGTTCTCAACTAATAAAGAGACGTTAATACCTACGTGCCATGTCACGAGTTACATATATGTAAAAATAAAAAAAACAAGCAAGATGGCTTAGTGGCAAAGTCTTTGTGTTGCATTGGGGAGGCCTGGGTTCAAGACCCAAACCGGCCACTCTTGGTTTAGATTGGTTTTCATGGTTCCCAATTTAGACAAGCTGAATGCCGGAGTGGCTAAAAATCGGTCATGACACGAAAAACCGTACACGGACATTAGCCTTACAAAACATTTGCAAAACAAAATATATATAGTAGGAGAACAACAAATACTGCAAAATAATACAGAGTCGGCAATATTTGCGCTTGTCGTCTTCTAAATGCTCACACGAAAATTGCAGGCGCTATTGTATATACACGCGAGTCGGGAAAGAGTACTGACGCATTTTGAAGATGCGAGGCGTATACTAAGTGGCCTCGTAAAACCTGACGATCCTTTGGCAGAGCAGAGGGAGTCTACTGATCGGGTTACGAATAAACAAACGAAAATACGTTTATGCACAAGAGGCGACCAAACCAATGGTTGAAGTGTCCTTGATGCGCACGTCATAAAGATGCTCAAACAGGCCAAGATACTTGCTACAAGGTCGTCACCATGAACCTTCGGAGTGGTCTAAACAGGGCGCGGCGTAACGTGAAGTGTTTTGCGGTAGTCGACCCCACAGCGGTCAATGTCGAGAAGGTTTTTGTACAAAAACAACTACAGAAACGAGTGCGTGGAGCAGCACGGACTTTTCATATCTTTGCTATACATGTGAAGGAAGCATACGTCGCCATTTGATCAAGGTGTTTAGGCGAAATAACATATATATATATATATATATATATATATATATATATATATATATATATATATATATATATATATATAAACATATATATATATATATATATATATTAAGAGAATGTAGTGAGCAGTCTCCGCACAAGCTCTACTTCGCCACTCCACCACCAGCGTTTGGTAATAACAAAGCATAAGAGTGAGTGGTCATATCCAATGAGTCCGTCGGCCTGATTTTCGGGGATCACCTTCATTAATCATCTGACTGGCGCCACGCAGGGGTCAAACGTAATCCCGATGACTTTGGCTTCGGGCAGGTCAGGGCGCCCGGAAGCCCTGATAGATTTCACGACCTGACTCCTTCATCGTCATTTGCCCTCTCCTCTGCCAAAGCGGAACAGACAAAGCTGCATTGCAGCCACCTACTATATCAACAGGCAATACGTGACTCTGTGGAGACGGCATCCGATGCGTACCTGTTTGTCGCCTGATTAGCCTTGAGCCGAATGGCCTTCGACCACTCGGCCGTCAAGGCCAGCGAGAGGGGAAACATGCCGATGCTACACAATAACAACAACAACAGAAATCAACACTAAATAGTAAAGTCATACATTTTTGATGTACACAGTTTTTCTTTTTTTTTGGTTTCGACAACCACTTCTTAGACGCTAGTATTATACTGATGATGATAGCGTCTAAATGTACTCATTGTCATCGCGTTCTCGTTACTGGACTTATATGGAGCTGGCCTTCTTCAGCAGAGGAATGTAACAGCAGGACCACGTGCAATCCGGTTCAACAGATGCAACCAGCAAGCAACCTGGTCTCGCGTGAACTTGTGTGAGTCGGTCTGTTGTTCATAGGGTTGACATGACAACGCCCCGTTTTGAATGGTGCCTTTGCCGCCGAAACCACAGCCGCTGCTACTACGAAGCTCTGTTCGAAGATACTTCTCCCAGCCAGGATCAATTTAACGATAATACTTATAGAAGAGCAAACGCTACTCCGTCTTGACAAGCGTCATAAAATAGGCTAAGCTGCACAGTTCGCTTAAGGGTGCTTGAAGCTACATAGCTACAACGTGGCACAATCCTAATGCTGCAGTAAGTTTGCACAAAACAAAACTTATTGGCACTAGTTTGGTTTCCCAGCACGCATAATGAGACACCTAAAAATAGTTTTGACTAGCGTTAAGCCGTACGTTACGATTTGCATAGCATCGCTACAAAGAATTAGATCGGCGTTGACGTGTACGTCATTACTGCAAACTATGTTATGAGACGAAAATACGTGCTCATTGAGTTTATATATGTATATATATATATATATATATATATATATATATATATATATATATATATATATATATATATATTTATATATGCATGGATGTATATATATATGTATATGTATGCATGCATTTATATATATATAAAGTTAATACGTGTATAGCCTCTTTACGGCCTTAAGACCGAGCGCTTTTTGTTTACAAGCTGCATATTACTTTCTACACACCATAGGACAACACCATCAGTGGCTAGCTGTGGCTTCTCCTAAACGGACTTAAACTCCAATAAGCACTAGAACTTTATATTTATTCGCAACATTATTCAATTTATTTGATCTAAAATGACAAATATTGACTTAGGTCTATAACGTAAATGGGGTACAGTTGTGTTGAGGACATGGCTGGAGCCATCTCAGGTTGACAAAGTGTCTTTTAAAGTGGAGGACAAAGTGTTTACTCTGTAGGCAATACGTAAGCTACCTGGAAAAACAAACTTGAATAATAACTAGAATGTTTTCATGTATGCAATAGTAATCTGTAGCAGACTTATTTGCAGGTAATCTTGTGGTTAAAGCACACGCAAAGACAGGGAGTTTTATAACGAAGCTTAGTCATGTACTTTTCACAGCCACTTGGTGCGGATCGGAATTCAACATAAATCAATGTTCATTCATCAAAGAAGTTTGACTTATGGCCTAGCTGAACACGTTGCGCGGAATGTAGTATTTAATAAATGATACTTTTTTCTGTATCATTTATTAAATCCTACAGTCAAGATTTTGTAATATAAAATACTTAGTTTTAACAATAAGTATTTTATATTTCAAATAGCATCTGTTATATAAAATAATAAGTGGCTCATTCATGCAAACGCTGTAAACTAACCTCCGGTTAGATACTAGCGCTTGTGCTTTACTACTGGCGTACTGCTTACTAATAAGACTGTACCGTTTTATATGGCAACACGCGTTTAAAGATATAATGCAATTCAAAGCATTAATTGCTTACAATGGTTTATGTATTGTGTCTGGCGGCTACTTGACGCTCCATGGGCTCTTTGACAGTATCACGTCTTGCTTTCGAATGTGCCGATCCTTTCAACCTGGCTGCTTCGCTCAGCAGTCAATAACGGATTTGCTTTTAATGTGTGTTTATGCTTTCCACCATGTTTCGCATTTCTGCAGCTATTATTGTTATGCTGCGTTCATTTTCCCTGTTGGCAGAAAGAGCGGGTACCTACCCAATCAATACCCTTTGCACGTAGAGTGTACCGGCACCGTGTCGCACCGTGCCGAAGGAAGGCCATGTGTGAAAATGTGACGACAATAGCGTCCTATTCGAGTCGAGCAATTCCACCAGTCCAAGCCGCGTTACAGCATGCATAGCTTGTGACTAGTCGGACACGTAGCGAGTAGTTTGTAGTTTTGTCTGTTCGGTCTTATGGCATATACAGGTATGTATGTAGGTCGACAAACACCACGACAGGCGTCGCCGTCTCGCACTGTAGTCGTGCATACGTCGTGCATATCGACAACTCTAGATCGACGGATCGAATTTTACGCACAGAGGTTATGCATCTTACGTGACCCACCCACGTGCCCACGGAACGTGCCCAACACAGGGGACCACGAGGTCCATGAGGCCATTGTAGGCAGTGAACCGGTGCTACCTATAGGTAGACGTAAAACGTCGCACAAATCATAACGGTTGCCATTGCTCGACGGTGTAACGATGTAATAAACATCTCGTTACAGCGGCGGTGGCGGCTGCCGCTGCTGTTGCTGGCGCTGCTTCAGCTCATAAACACTAGTGGAAATGGTGGCACTTATGGATTCGCTAATGTGCGCAAATGCCGATTTTCTTCGCAATGCCTATAGTCTATAGCTAGATCTATAGCATCGCACATCAGTTTGCAGAGCCATAAAGCCTCCAGCAAGTTCATTGTTTCCGCAGTTTTAAATATATATACTGTACTGTTGGCAACTTTTGTATATATATATATATATATATATATATATATAAACATAATGTACTGTTGGCAACTTTCGTTGGCTATTTCTTCGCACATTGCTCGTTACCTGGGTTTGGCCCTCGTTTAGCACTAGATCTAGTTAGAGGCAATACGTGAACGTATTTTATTTATGTATGCTTGTATGCATGTATATATAAATTTGGGACTAGCTGCTGCTGCTGCTGACCAATGCATGTACGTCTTTAGTAGTTCCGCGTAGACTGCGACCGAGAGAAAATTCCGAGGTGCCGACGCCCTGCTGGAGTTACTGAGCCTGCTGACGTGCACTAAATAACTAACCGTTCATACGAAGCGGCCATGGCCAATTGCCACTGCATGCTGTTACCAGGCGAGCGGTGCTAGATGCAAAGATCTGTACGGTGTAGGACGTATACCGAAAACTTATTTACGACGTGGAATTTGGGCAGCGTTGGAAACAGTAGTGGTGAATCTTAGCGCTGGTCGTCGTGCAGCAGCAGCACCTGTATATGCGTGTGTAGTCTTGTGCGTTGTGTGTCCATCGTTATACTATCACTTGACATTCACAGGTGAGACGAAGCTAAACATGGCCAGGCGTACACGACTAGGAATGACAGGGCATGTACATCCTCGGGTGGTACTACTAAAACTTTCATTTGAGTTAAACCCGCTTTTTATTCATATAAACTGTATAGTTATAAAATATATTTAAAAAAAACACATTATTTGTGAGGTCCAAGACCTCATTTTCAAAACAAACAAAAAATCAAAATCTGTACAAAGATCTCCTCATATCCAACAGAAATAAAAAATAGAAGCAAGGAAGGAGAATTGAAGAAATACAAGGAAAGAGAGTACCCATGACAAAAATAGTACGAGAACAATTTTCCCCCCAAAAAATAACAGTTGTAAGTGATCTACCTCAGAAAGTGTCCGTCTTCTTTTTATTGGAGTCCTACACAACTTAATAATGAAACTAGTACGTGTATATTAATCCCTCAAACACATGATGACATCGTTAGTTTACTTTTGCACAGCCGTACAGTAAACGCGATATATGCAGGCAATTAGATTAGTCTGCAACAGACTTGGCTTATATATATATATATATATATATATTTAAATATTCAAAGCAAGGTTTATTGACGGAACGGCAATGTCCACGCTTTAATTATCGCTAAAAATAATAAATAAAGAGTACCCAACGTGAACACATAAATACACAACGAAGGCAATCGAATTTAACTGCAAAAACATTTTTTACCCTAAGCAGTTTAAATAAATTGCCAAAATACACTACGCGTCATATCAAAATACGTTCATTATCATTTCTTGTTTCATGTACGTGCAAGAGCACAAACGTACGCATGAAAGTATGCTTCAGTCGTAACGGTAACTAGAAAGCCATTTTTTGTGGCTTTGCCGAAATGAGCCTCGGAGTAGGAGTTCGTCGAATATATTTAGAAATGCTTCTCCAGATGGTCGAGACGCAAGCGAGACGCCAGATCGCTAGATTTCTAGCAGGCGTGGCTTTCAGTGCTTCACTGGCCCTGCAAAAGCTTAGCTCTCGTATCCACCTTCCCAGATCAGACTTTCGAAGCGGAGAGTACAAGTGAGTGAGAACAGAGTTTTCTAAACTATAATCAAGCCTCAAATGATCAACACCTTCTCGGCCTAATACGACGCAGATTAGGCAATATAAAGGTGTATAATTTGGCCAAATTATATACGTAGTATATATAGTCTGCGTGCGAATGCCACTTCATGCATTCATGGACGCATAAAACCGAGACGTCTCGCGGCCGCCTCCAATAGAGCTACGATTTACGTGCAGTTACGAAAGGCAGTCTAGCAACTCGGAGTCAATATTGGAAGGAGTGAGCCGAACGAAAATAGTGGTGGTACCTACAGCAAAAAGAAACGGCTTGCCTCGAGTTTGATTCTGCATACTTAAAATAATCATGAAATGATTAAGGACTAAACAGCAGACAAGCAGGGGTCAGTGACGGAACCCTGCGAGCGAGGCGCCAATGACCCGCGTTTTGGCTTACGGATTCTAGACAGTTTCAACACGCGTACAGCCTAACCTTTGGAGGATACGTAAGAACGAAACCACTCGACTGCTTTCCCGATCCTACTTTTCGTCTTGGAGCATCTGTAAAAGACAAGAATGATGCAAGGTTTTAGACATTTCGACTGAATCTGATAGACAGGGTGCCCAACGTGCACAAGTGCGAGTTCAGTCGATAGGCTGCGCCGCAAGTTCCACCGGATAGCAGCTAGCAGAAAGTCGATGGACTCAAGGGTTGCTCAAGGGGTTGTGCCAATATAATGTTCTCAAGTATCTTGGTGACCAGGGGTGCTGGACGGTATCGCGACGGTAGTGCTTTGTTACGTTTTTGGTTGTAAAGCGGACTCACAAAAGAGGCATTAATACGCGTGGCTAAGGTACCCGAAACGAATGGCAGGTTAACAACCTTAGCCCAAAGGGTCTCGCAGGAAGAAGAAGTCGCTAAGCTGTAGTAGACGTCCGGGTATGCCCATAGAGCGGGCTCTTTGTTGGGAAGAAGTAAGAAAAAACAACAACAACAACAACGAACGGTCACACATGATCTAGCTCAAATATAGCGTCTATTTTCGTTAACCCATCATAATTTAGCAATCAAGGATTCCATATCAGCCTAGGAACGAAGCAATCGTGTCGGAACCTACAGCCACCGGTAGCAAAATGCCGACGATTTAGTTCATCGGCAATGTCCTTCGGATCCTGCCTGGGACTGGTTAGGAGCTGCAATCAGTATAGGTGGTCGGATCGGGACGGATTGTGTTGCCTACATATTTATGATTATATGTTTAAAGCGCTAATAGCAGTTTATTGGTCCGCCCGTAGCAGGGTCGTGTAGATGGACGGACACGAAAGTTGTGGCCACAACAGGCCTCAGGCCTTCAAGGCGTCCCTTGTGTAACATTTATACGCACACCCCGTATGGAACCGCTTCGTAGGTATGACGCTCTATCAATTAACTAAATTATTTAGCGTTTTTTTTCTTCCGATGAAAGCTATATTGCACCGCTGACGTCAGACGCGCGGCAACTTACTTAGTTACTTACTTGTTACTATACATAGCTTCGGTACGTATATGCTGCATGTATGCAGATATGCATGCATTAGATGCGCATACCTAACGTATACTTAATCATTCATATAGGCGGAGTACAATCACCCGTCTTAGTCCGCCCTGTCTACTAACAATGGCACTCTTAAGTTAACATCGCTGCGGAAGACGCCGCGGAAAGCAACAACACAACGTACGGGACGTTACTGCTTGAAACAACGGCTTTTCTGCAAGGTAGGGTCCTTGAAATGAGAGTCGCTGAAGGACTATTGAATTCAATTCAAGTGCTCCTTTATTGCTTTCAAAGGGTATATGCTTATATGCATGGTTATTCACAAAAATTCTGTATTCAAAATATACAATGCACGATATAAGGGGCGTAGGGGATAATTTAACATATAATAGAATTCGTGATTTGTGCAATGGATTGACTGAAAATATCTGAGCTCGTGCAAAGCCTATAAAGCATATGTGGCTGCTGCTGGTATCGAGCCGGATAATCCGCCAGTAGGATTATAAACCTTAATCGGGCGGTATATTGCACTGCGGCTGCCATGCGCGCGGTTTATAAACAAAAATGACAGTATATCACATTGCAGCCCCGTACGCATCTCTAGGGATGAAGGACAAGAAGACGAAACTCCATAAAAGTGGGCTTTATAAGGACTCCATTTATCGCATTGATTTTAAAATTTTTGAATAAGATTAAATAAGATTAGTCAATGTGTTACAAAAGTGTAATGTTGACGACGTTCGTAGTTTGGGAGATATTATGGTACCCTGAAACACTTGTAATAGACTACCGTGTCAAGGGCAGTGTCAGTGTGATAGAGACGTTTCCCTACTTAGGGAGGCTTTATGGTACACGGGAACACTCGTAATGGACTACCGTGACAAGGGCAATGTCAATGAGATAGAGATGTTTCCCACTGAAGCCTGACGACCTTCGTAAGAACCATCTCTTTATGACCAATTCAACGACTGGATTTGCTCCGTGTAGTTTTCTGTTGAACTCGTGCACTCAAGAAGCTGCACGGCGTCTTTTGTTGAAGATGTCCTCGTTGAGGAGACGTCAAATTCCCAGCTTATGTACACTTTCTGAGATTTGTGTCTGATGAGAAAATGAATGTTGCAGATATGATGTTAAGCTATAGAAATTTAAATCTGTAAAAATAAGTCTGTGTGCATGTTCTACAAAGTGTAATGACATCTAGGGCTAGATACCCTGTAAAACAGGACACTATGCGTCAAGAATAAGGTCGAGCTATAGTATAGGTCTCAGCTAGTACAGTATAGGTCTCAGCTAGACATCTGAAAATTTCTATACACTGAAGTAATGCCACAAATATCTTGGTCATATAGGTTAGGGGACCACCAGATTTTTAGTGGGTTTGCGAGTCTCACATTGCCCAGACCAAAGGGTGTGCATTATGCATTTTTGTTCCTGACTTTCTGCAAAAAGCCTCCTCAAATGCTTCCTAAAAGCCTTGATAATGCCACAAATATATTGGTCATATAGGTTAGGGGACCGCCAGGCTTTTAGTGGGTTTGAGAGTTTCACATTACCCAGACCAAATTATGTGCATTATGCATCTTCCTGACCTGATCTGTAAAAAGCCTCCTCATATGCTCTATATTAGTCTCGTATTTCCGACGTAAATGATACACTGTCAAGTAGTAGGTCTTTAAAAGGTGTTCTTCCTCTGCACAAGTCGAAGGTAAGTCTTGTCGACACGCTCTTTGAATGTCCTCATACGCGACAAACATATCAGGCGTTCAGTCTGTCTGAACTGACGTTCAAATAGGCGTTGGATCATCTATAGTGACACTGTAGAAAATCAGTATGCTGCTACAATTGCCGGCGTGACCGGCGCGCAATATCGCGTCAGTCGGTGGCGATGTTTATTTTTAAGTTTGGTGTAATGAAGACGAGATTCGAAGGATCCAAAAATGGAGAAGCAACGTATCTGCATCACGTTCTGTGTTGAAAACCTAATTATATGTTCTTAAGTGGTAAAAATGCTACGAACTGTGTATGGTGGTCAAACAGTGTCCCAAAACACAGTGTAAACGTGGTACGGTCGATTTCGTGACGAACGTTAAAAGACCAAAGACGATCCCCGCTCAAGAAGGCCATCGATGTCAATAACAATTTTAAGAAGAGCACGTCCGACGCAAGAGGCCCAAACTACGGATCTCAAAATATTTGATAAAAGATCGATCTATATATTTACGCAAGCTTTCTAATTGCAGGACCTGGCGCCGTGCGGCTTATCCCGTTCCCATACATAAACAGATATTAAAGGGACAACGTTTCGATATTATGGAGGAGATAAAGAAAAGTTGGGAGGATCAACTCAACCGGTTTCCAAAAGACGCGTTTAAAAACGTTTTGAAGAGTGGGAAATAAGGTGACACACGTGCATTGCAACGAGCGGGGGCTGTTTTGAAGGGAACAAAGACACTTTGGAAGATTATGTAAATATTAGTTTTATAAATATGTGCCGAACTTTTCGATCCGCCCTCATATGACAATACTCGGAAAAATCCTCTTCTCTCTGGCCTATTGAAGTATTTACCTAAGATGTGATGCCGGCGAGTCAGACGTGGTTGATCGGAAATGATTTCATTATGCTGCTACATAGGGTACGCTAATCTTAAAGCAATTTAGAGCTGTCTGTAAATCAACGCAATACATATTACCTAATAGAGACATTGTGGGCATGGTTTTTACATCGCCGCATCTCGTCGATTTGTCTACTAAAACAGAGCCTGGGAGTTATGTCACACCAAGAAACGCAAAGTAGCTGACTTTTGTAGTCGCGTTCCCTAAGCTGTTAGGCGATGATTTTAGCCGCACAACCGTCCTCTCTTAGAATGTATGAACTTTGACTAATCTATGTCGACCCTGAGCCTTTTTTTTTGTCTCAGTTCGCAGTTTTGTTAAAGTAAAACTGTTAACGGTTACGAGATCTCTCTAAAATGTCATGAGCGTACCGTAGTGGCTGCCGTTGTATTTTAAATTTTATTGCACGCTAATATATCATGAACAGAGTTAGAAAGATCTTCCGTTATGCCGTTGCATGGTTTTATACAAATGCAACCGACGTCAATTGCCCCACTAAAAACCTTGAGAACCGTGTCGTCCAACCCAAATTGTATCTTCTACAAACAAGTGTAATGCGCCACCGATCAGTCATGCTCATATTTTATATGTCCCTCCTGTTTAAATAAAGACCATAAAAAGGTTTCCGCCATTTGTCAGAGATCTTGTCTAATCGAAGATATTCATTGTAGTGCTTCGTCAAAACAAAGCACACAAATTTTGTGTTTGACTTCGACCTCAGTGAAAAAAATGTGTGCTTGATCCCTACTTGGCCGTGCAACGTTGTGGGCTATCTACTCATAGATCAGTATCGCAGTCTCCTGGAAAAAAGCTTCAGAACAACGAATTAAAAGATCTCTCTCTCTCTTTCTATATATATATATATATATATATATATATATATATATATATATATAGTGTGCATGTGTCTAACAATGAGGTTGACGCATCTTAAAATTAAGCACTTCTTTAAGAATATTTTTTTATGCTGTTGGAATGGAAGGGATGTCTTTTTAGGAGTAAGACAGAAATTACTCTCAACTGTATTAATGATATAGGTGGTCGGACATAACTTCACAGAGGGCGCCATTGCGGATGAACGAGTTATTCGGCGAAGAAACCAGGCAAACCGTCGTGTTCGACAGAAAAACTATGCCTTGTCTGACTCACGCGTGTTACAAGAAGGCAAATAGTCACGTCCACGGAACAAGCAAAACAATGTACACGTTACTGGGATTATTTTTGGCACTATATGGACGGTGGTTCGCTTTTTATCATAAGATGATTACCGCAAGCCGTTCTCCCGCGCTCCCGATGTCACTCCGCCATAGATTCCGCATTATTAGCAGAGGTACGTTAGAGGTCGGTGTATCTGGCGGTCGCTGACATCCTATCCTCTGATAACACGGGACTCTATGAGATTCCGACAGCAGGAGGCGGAGGAAACGGCCTACAGTAATCATAGCACAGATCGAACCCCTATCTATATGGTGCCAAAACGATGATTACAAACTGTGCATTCCTGCGGTTGTTCTATGATCGTTGACCGTAATACTACGTTTCCAAGGTGTATTGAACGTGAGTCTTAAAACAACGGTTGTTGAGCGTGAATGTTAAATCAACAGGTATTGAACGTGAGTGTTATAAAAAGCGGACATGTTGAAATACTCATGCTGTCTTTATGTCAAGCCAACATGAGCTTCTTTCAGACCAACCAGAACAAGCCGAACACGATGGTATAGTTGTTGTCTCCACCTAACAACTCACCTAACAACAACCCGCAGTGGCGCCTTTTGTGAAGTGATGTCCGACCATCCACAACAACATTGCGGATGATAGTAATTTTACTCTTACACTCTTTAACTAGACATGTCCCCTTGCCATTCCTCGAGTGTAACGTAAGTTCTACCACACCTTAAAATGCGTAGTTAACGATTGAAAAACAATATATATATATATATATATATATATATATGTATATATATTTTTTTTATATATATACATATAAAGAGCATCAGCGTTCCCGCTGTAACTTGCTGCTTCTGCTGCTGCTGTTATTGTTGCTGAGTCAAACGCGTATAGTTCGTGACGCGAGGTAATCGAGATACACTGTACGGCAATGATGCACACGACAGGCTCATACACCCGTCAGATGAACGGCTGGAAGACACGGACAACCGAACCGGCAACGGCAGCAGCGGCGACGGCGAATAGAGCAATGGTATTCCATTATTCACTACGCACGCAGACTACTTACTACAGGCAGCGTGTGTAAATACATAGCACGAGAACACGAAACAACAGCCAAGCCAAAAAACAAACCTACCAACCAACCCACGAACAAGCACCACTTGCACTATGATAATACAATACACTCGTCGAACGCGTCGTGTGTTCGAAGCCTACACATAGACGAGCGTGCAACGATCGCAGAGAGCGCACATTTGATACGTGGATCCTGGTGGTCCGGAGAGACCTCTGAACTACACACACACACTTAGTTCGTCGCAATAAGGTTCTAAAAAGTTCACAATGATGCTCACTTCGCAATACGTGGCAGCCGACTCTCGACTTTACGGCAATCGAATTCAATTGAGTCACATTGTTGTTGTTTTTGCTGTTACTGTTGTTGCTGTCGTTGTTGTTACTGTTGTTGTTATTGTTGTTTTTGCTGTTACTATTGTTGTTAGTGTCGTTCGTCGTTTGTGACTCTTGGTGTCTCTTGTATTGCAGATGCCGTACGATTGAAGCTAACTTTGTAAGTTATTACAATATGATTATTATTTGTAAGTTATTACAATATGATTATTATTTGTAAGTTATTATTATTATTATTACTAAGCTGTTGATGTTGATGTAGCTGTTGGTTAAAAATTCGAGGTTTCTTCTACTATCGCTAGAGCTGCCGCTGCTACTGCTGCTGAGATTACCGTTAGGTGTTGTTGATATCGTTGTAGTTGTTGTTGCTGTTGTCGTCGCCGTTGTTGTTGCTGTTGTCAGTGCTGCCACAACGTTAGCAAAGTGAGCTCACATCCGACGTATCCATTTCGACTGTCTTCGTCTCGATTGTGCGTTCGCATCTTCTCCGCTTCGTCACGCGTGCGCGACATTTGTCGCTATTGCGGTGTTCATCAGTCAGAACTTCAATCAATTAATCAGTCACGGCGTTCTGTAACACAGCAGCAGCAATGATGACAACGATGATGACGTCCAATCAGCGACGACCTATGTTGTGCCGTGACCGTGTTGTACGTGCCGTGACCACTGGCGTGACCTGGGCGCACTGTCACGAGGAGGCGTTGTTTCATTTTATTGAAAAAAGCTCCGTAATCGGCTTACGGAAACCACCGAAAACATCACCACCACCACCACCACCGGCGTCACACAGCTCTCACACAGACGCCCGTCTGTCGCCCACAGATACACATGCATGCATGCACCTACACAGAGAGACAGACATACAAACAGTGCTGGACACATATCGATCCGACTGGCAGGCTTCAATCAAGCACACCCGTACACCACCACCAGCAACAGCATCAGCTGCATCAGCAAGCCTGCCTCATCGTGGCGGCTTCGATCAAACCGACTCGCGCCCCGTCGCTTGTCGCGCCTACAAGTGGCGTCGACCAGCCTCAGTTGATCAGGTCGGACACGCGACGGACGCTATTTCTGGCGCTATTTCGCGTCGCGTCGGAGCGGCCAGCAATCGTTGGCGTTATCGTTGTCGTCGTCGTCGTCGGAAGCAGCAGCAGCAACAGCAGCGTAGGTAGGTTGCCAGCAGAAACACGCCGGGCCGCCCTCCGGGGCGGCGTGGATGACGACCACGACGTGTAAAGAACGGCGGCAACATCACTGAGGGCCTGCCGATTGCGCCGGTACCTCCGCGTTCATATCGGTCGCCATATATCGGTCGAAAAGCGCGTATTATTTTAAATAAGCAAACATCCCGAGTCGCTTTCATCGAGTTGCTGCTGTTGTTGTTGTTGTCGCCGTGCTGCTACGCCGCAGCCGAGCGTGCTACCATGATCATCACCAACACCATGGTGAGCGAGCGAGCGAACGAGCGAGCGAATAAGCAAGCTAACCTGCTCGATTAACTCGCCACACTCATTGTCGTGTCTGTCTCGCCGGAGGAGTCGCTTGTATATTGTAGCGTGGCTCGTCTACGGGTCAAACTTCCTGCTGCTGGACCGTAACAACAACAACAACAACGACGACGACAACAACAACAAAAATAACAACAACAACAACCACAACCGCAACAAAAACAACAGCAATAGCAACAACAACAACCGCAACCACAACAGCAACAACAACAATTACAACAAAAACAACAGCAATAGCAGCAGCAACAGCAACACTCTTTCTGTCTTCGTAGAACGTTGAATCCGACATTTTTCCGGATTTGCCGACGGCAACAGCAACCATTGCGGGACGGCAACAGACAATAATCCGCTAATAAGGTTGAGCGAGTCATACCCACCAGTGCTAACTAGATGCTTGTTTTCTTGTTATCTAGTTTTTGATGATTTCCAATACCGATACGGCACCGATACGGCCACCGTCACAATTGCCACCATCATCATTACACCACCGCCATCATAAAAAATCATATTTTTCAGCATTTCAGCTATTGGCGTGACCCTTGAGAACCCCTAGACAAATTGTTGCGGTCGTGCCGTCGCTGTATCGGTTGAGTTTCACTTCAAAGTTCCAACTAACCAGCGAGTTGTTTTCCCATCGTTAAGGTATTGTTGTTGCTGTTGTTGCTAAGCAAGTGTGCTCCGCTAGATTTCTCGCCCTTTGCCATGTCCGGCCGGTCCAAGCGGGGGGTGAAAGCGATATTTATCCGTCCGGCGTCATTGTCATAACATATTTCCGTTTTTTTCTCGTAGTCACTGTTTCCCGTTTCTACGTCTAGCTCCACCGAGGGGAGTTCTTCGCGCACGTAATTTCTGCATGTACGGGTCACACAAACGACGCATACTCGGCATCGACCACAGCACCGCCATCTCCCTCATGATCATCGATAGATCATGAGCTTCATCATCGCCCGCATCGCAAATTATTGCGCTCAATTTTATCTGATTTCTTCCGGCGATGCTATGCACCTCTTTCCCACGATGCAGGTAAATATTTTCCTCTCGCGTTCGCTGTCTTTCGTTCTCTCTCTCTCCCCCCCCCCTCTCTCTATATATATATATATATCTTTCTCTTTTCGATCTTAAAGAAGCACGTGTCCTCGATTTGTCTGCGCGAACAAAGACAACAACGCTGTTCATATAGGGTCGATCGGTCGCCGAAGGGGCGCGCACCCTTCTCGCAACGTCGACTGCAGCAGTCATTTGTCTACCGCCCACACCCACGTGTAACCCATGCTGATGTATCTTCCCCTGTCTTGGCTGTTGGCAGCTTCACCTTGGCCAGGTGGTCATCAGATCCCATCTAGTGGATCCGAGAAGAAATTCGAAATCTCGGACCGGACAACGAGGCACGTCACCAACCTCGGTTGGCTATAGCTCTTCGGATAGACATCGCTTGCGCCCCCGGCGCTCGGGCGAGCGGGGCATGGCAGAGGGCCGACGACAGGATCAGGACGACATACGCACAAGACGTCTAGTGAGGCACTCTTGGGCGAGCCGTTTGCAGGCAACAGCAATGCCTTAGCAATGGCTCTGCTTCTGGTCATCGTGCTTTGTGGTCGCGGTCGTCGTGGTCACTGGCCGTGGATGCTGTAATACGTCGGCGGGCTGTTGTTCAACTCTACAATGAAGTACACTCGAGCCACGAGTGAACAAGTTTTTTTTTAAACTTTTTTTTGTAACCTAATGGGGGTTGGATGGTAATGCACCACCATCGCTTTTTATTGAGACATCTGTGCTCCCCGTTTTTTTTTGTTCGATCATCGTCGATTCTTTAATCCACTCCGGCATTCACCTTATTTTTAAATTGGGAACCATGAAAAAGCAATTTAGGAGTGGCCGGTCGGGGTCTCGAACAACCCAGGCCTCCCGACTGCAAGGCAAAGGCTTTTGCCACTAAGTCATCTTGCTTGGCGGACGAACAAACGCTTGTTGGTCGGCTTAGGGAGCTGAGAAAGCTAGGATAGCGAAATAAAGGAGAGTATTTTGCATACATTCCCGATACCTGTTGCAGGCTTTGTTTCGTCGAGAAGCTTTCGTTCTGTTGTTGTCCGCTCAAATGAGCTATGAGCAGCACTGAACCGACTCGAACAGGTCGAACAACTGGACAGCATAGCCCCTGGACAACACAGTCTGCTTATTGGGTCTCTCTTCTGGGTTCGTTCGAGCCGCTGCCAGGTCCTGCGTCGACAGGGAGACGAGCGGATAATGCGCGCTACTCATGTCGTTGGTTGATGGCTGCCGCCCGCGGTTACAGCGAATACCAAGTTGTTGTTATGACGCTCGCTGCTGTTTAAGCGGTCGCCAGTGCGTTAATTAGTTCATCCGGTAGCTTTTTCAATCGCGACTGGCTTTGTGGTGGCCACGGTGATGTCCCGATATTGCTTGCTGTAATT
This sequence comes from Dermanyssus gallinae, assembly GCA_003439945.1. Lineage (NCBI taxonomy): Eukaryota > Metazoa > Arthropoda > Arachnida > Mesostigmata > Dermanyssidae > Dermanyssus > Dermanyssus gallinae. Next base: position 123,623 of record QVRM01001921.1, read on the forward strand.
AATACTTTATGCTGGCATTACGCGTAGATGTTGTTTTCGTTGTGGTTGTTGTTGTTTTTGTTGTTCCTCTCCTTCTCCTCTTCGATACTTGCTGTTATGATTATTGTTGTTTATTTTTTCTAACGTTATGGCGTAATAATCGCCGTATCGAAGAAGTAGTCAAAACTTCCCTTATACAAAAATATATATTGTAGTAGTAGTAGTAGCATTAGTCGTCGTCGTCGTTTTGACACGAAGCTGAAACCTCTCTCGGCGCGACCTACCCATCCGCATGTGATTATCCTCGGTTCAGCCGTGTAGGCCGTTATCGACGTCATTGATGCTGTTAGTGTTGTTGTTGCAGTTGTTGTTGTTGCTGTCATTGTTGTTGTTGTTGTTATTGTTGATGTTGGTGTTGTTGTTATCGAGGCAACTATTCACACTGTTATTATTGTGATAGGCGTGCCGCGCGGCACTCGCTTATAACGCAGATCGGCAGTCCTGTTCGGGGCTCGACGTTTGTCGACGACAACTGCGACGGTCACTGCGGCAACCAACTCCTTATATGACCACAAGCACTGATACAGTTCGCCCCCTGTCCTTCCCCCCTATCCCAATCGACGCGTTGTTGCTCAAGCGCTTGCCTATCCCTTTCCTTCCCAGCAACAGCTCGCGCAGTCGGAACCTGACGACAACGACAGCTACGTCGACACCGCCGTTGCCGACGACGACCACAACAACAACAACAATAACCACAACAACAACAACAACAACAATCACTAACTGGCCACTAATCGTAGTAGTAGTAGTAGTAGAGGGAACCACTCCCAACCCAACCCAAAGTGGCGGCGGCAGCGGCGAACGTAACAGGGTCGCGCTGAGCGAGCGGGCGGTTAGAAGCCAGTCGGGCAAACTGCCAACGTCAGAACGCCAATGTCTGGCGGCGACAACGAATCCAATTAACTAACGCAACTCCCCCCCCCCCCTGTCCCTCGCCAATACGGGCCCACCCGCCTAACTGACTGACTGACTTCCATCCCATTCGCCAGCTCCCCTTGTCCTTGTCCAGACAGTTTCTCTCCATGCTCTCCAGCCTTGTGCGCCTACGGGATGCATGCGCAGACACAACCACCCCGCTCGAACGGCCCACCACACCGCCGCCGCCGCAGGGGGGGCGTCTACGATTCTTCCCCAACCCACCCGGGCCGGGACACGCCCCCACGCCTCGCCTCGCCCCACCCTAACTGCGGGACGGGTTACACCGCGGTTGCCCGCGGTTTAGACAGACAGACAATAAGCACCGCTGATAGGCAGGTAAGAATCTATGTCGTTAGCTACGTCGACGGGAGAGTGGACGCATGCTCCGAGCATGGGTGGTGGGAGTTACATTTACTACCATTACCACTGCTTCTACCGCTGCGCCACTACTGACTACACGTTCCACGTACCACCGTTTAGCTAATCTAAGATCTGAGTTTTTTTTCCTGTTTAAGAAGGTTTTGGGGGAGACATGATACGCATGCGTCACTAGCAGTCCACATGGCGTGTGGTTAGTATGAGACCTAGAAACCTGCTAGAACTGGGTTGCTCTCATCCAACCCTTCTTCTAAGCTGTCTTCTTCTTCTCGGATATTTAATCTCAACTGACCTATCCTCAACTACTAACCGAACGTGAAGCGATGGTAGATTGGACGGCTGACGTGCTGTTCTAAGGAGCGAGATGTTATCAGGGCAATCTCATCTCGAACAATAGACCGTCGCCGGCACCGACGCGTATTCAATGGGGGAGCTTCATAGCTGTTAAGGCTGGGACGTCTTAGCCACAGGTTTAGCGGTGCGGCGGAGACGACCTGCGACTCTGATGAATGAGTCGCAGGTCGAACCCAATTCGGCAAACATTGGATAGATGCCAATAAGTTGACCTTTGTGTAAACCGAAGCCTCGCATTTCAACGTTTGTTTAATACTAATATTACTTGTTCCTCACTTATTATTACACATTTTGCGTATTTTCCTATAAAAAAATAATTTGGACATTAAACTAGCACTGTTAGCGCACAATTTGTCAAACTTATAATTTGCTTTTTTGTCAGCTCAAATATAGTAGAGCTTTTGTTGATATGCTGACTGTGACATTGACCACCAGACTGACAATGACTGTGCATTGCTAGTCGTCGCTTCTGTCTTGAAGGGGTTAGGGACGGACTTGGAACTGATTCCTCGCACACATTCCCCGCAGAACAGAAACTCTCCAAGATCAAGCTGAATCGAACGCCCTTAAGGAAGAAAGTTGCGACAGCCAGGAGGTATAACACCAACCGATTGCAGGTCGATGTGTGGTGCCCCGCTGAGTGATGAACTGTATGGCATACAATGTAATTGTGCAAGCTTAGAACAACAACAGCGCTGCCTTGAGGAAAATTAGGAAGCGAGGGTTTTCGATCCCTGAAATGTATATAACTACTACGTTTTTCTAACCCCTTGAGTAGGGTGATCTGGAAAGCCTGTTCCAGAAGGCTATAGCTAAATACCGAGACAGGGCGAGTAATTGCCCCCGGAGGCGTAGAAAACAGTCGAAGCTCGGCATCACGTCTGACATGATCACCTCAACTAGGTTCTACCGCCATTGGCAGGTTAATTTTAAGTTCGACAAACACCCCTACTAAGCTGAATTATCAGAGTCAAGTTTTTGTTAGTCATACAGAAAATACAAAAACTAGGTAGCTCACGCAGGAATTACGCAAACATCAAGAACGCGTCGATTTGCTTTGTGCGCCTTAACGGCAAATTAAAGCTGCTCAAACTTTCTGTCATGTTGAGGACGGAATAGAGGTCGGGATGCAGAAAGAGGTAGAGAGATACAAATAAGAAGAAGAAGGAGACATTGGCACGCCAACGGAATGAGACTTGATATATTCCTAGTGTAATGTGGGTAGCCCCAGTAAGGGTGAGCATCGTCTAAGTCACAACAATATAGGTAAATGTAAAAAAAAGTTTGTACTGTTGAAGCGACAGGCTGGCTTAAAGGTACTAAAGCTTGTGTCAGTACAATCGAATTATTATTATTACTATTGTGCAGGCAGGCGAGCAAGGAAACAGGCCTTGAGTGATACCTTCAGTAGTGTGATCTGCCATGCGTTCCGAGGCCCGTCGGACTTGACAGGGAGGGTAGGAAGAAATCTAACAATCCGACCTCCGTTCCGTTCCATAGCGGTTGCATTACTGTTATGCACGGTTATCGGATTGCGTACTTTGCTGTTTTTTACCTACATGCCTTCGAGACCACTGATGGGCCGGGCCTATTCACTCGCAGCTTATTGCAGAAAATCGAGAGAGCGGGCGAGTTCCTCAGACAGCGCCTGTCGCTGGATGTGCAACAGGGCAATGCGTCCTCGGTTCGAGGAACCCTCCAGAGATAGCTAGTCTTTATACTGTATTCCCGTAATGGTGCAGTCGTTTGCAGGGACCTAAATGCCATGTCCCACCTTTGAGGTTAAATGAATACAAACACGTATATATATACATATAAATGAATATTAGTAATATTGTGAGTGTTATTATTGTCTACCGCTAACGCTTATTAACACCGTTGCGACACCGTCTAGGGCAACCAATCATCTATTGATTGCGAATATGACAAAATGCTCGTTCAGAAATGATTGAGACATAGACAGCTACGAAGTCGAGGCGGCCGCCAAAGACGTTAATGGTAAAAAAAATGGAGAGTATAAGCGCCCTTGATGCAGCCTTGTAGCTCGTTGCACCCTTGTATTTACACTGCAGGGCTTTGATACGTACTCCAAATTATTCTGTCGGTTAGTAATCCAAATTGGTTATGCGGTCTTGTGATTAAGAGAACAATGTCACCTTCAAGCCCAATTTGTATGTGGCTTTGCTTTTTGACTACAACGAAAGCCTGAACGCGTATGTTCTTAAAGAGTTGTACGGCCAGCAATTGTGGGGAATCGTTCCGCAATGCGGTGACTCAATCGCTTTCGTAAAAAAAGGACTCTGCAGTCACAGATCATAAATTGTTAAAGAAATTTGACTCTCAGTGAGATCGCACATATTGTGGTAAGGTCCCGTTGGATCAGCTCATTCGCACCAAACTAGCCGTAGGCATATAAAATGTGGCGATGCATTGGTGCCGCAGACGCTCGACGAAAACGACATGACGTGGCTAAACATCTGCGTCCACTTTCTAGTAAAAGGACAAATAGCATTCTTTTTTTGAGAACCTTGACTAGTGCTTTAAAAAAGAGAAGCACTTAACAATACGTAGTGGTATATATATATATATATATATATATATATATATGTGTGTGTGCACTTGCCACGTCACAGACTAGCCGTGTTACATCATTAGCATATATATGAGATCAACGGACTGAGTTAATATACAGGGATGATATAACTCAATTGAGTCAAGCTAGAGAGCTATATCCATCGAGGCATATCATATCAATATTGGGCATTGTATTCGACGGACAGATAGCACAGCGTAGGTTTCGCTAGATCCGTCTTCTCCCCTCACAGCCTCATTGACGGATCTGAGCCAGCATTCATTAGATCTACTGTGTCTGCGACGCAAGTGTGCATACAAAACGGGCATGCGCAGTTTGATCACTGAGACACTCACTGAGCAGACTGCACAAAACTCAGGAACGGCGTACGCAGAGTATTTATCAGGACTGGTATACCATGCACAATCTGAGGGTAGTCAAAAAAGCGAGATCCAAGGTGAAGTAGAGGAGTAAACATTCTGATTAAAATAAAATTTAAGAAATGTTTAGCTTGGGAAGGGACCGTCCCATGCACTGCAATCGTATATTTTCTGGATCATAAGTCAACTAAACTTGAATGGGTTGTGGGGCACGCTGAAGCTACAAGAAGGAGTAAGCACTCTTGATTGATTGGTAAATTTAAAATACGTTTTAATTTATATAACAATTATAATAAATCGTCCTTAATTATTACAACTGTGATGTATGAATATCTGCTAAATGTTCACTGTTCACTACGTCAGCCCATGGCGCGTACAACGGTCGATAGTGGCGACCTCACATTTTGATGAATCTAACTAAACTTTTTTCAAAGTTTAGGAGTGAAATTTAATCAGGCTCCAACTAGATCCACTGGGCTTTCTAACATAGCATTGTCCAAGTTCCATACGTTAAATGCACTCTGTAAACGGGTTACTAGATCTCACATACCCATGACAAATAGGGCCGGGCCTAATGGGTCATCCTGCTAAACACATGCCTCCGATCTTAGTGGGAGCATGATTTTGTGCCCCATGTTAGGAGTAAGGCATTTCTATAGCTCTACCAGACGACAGGAGGAAGGCCCCTTTTTCTTCACATCTTCTGCAGTTTATTAAAGTTTTACGGATGTCCCTAAAGCCGATCCGCAGATAGTTGGCCAATTAAAGCTACCTTTTTTCTTAAGGGTGGTAATGATCGCACCGTACAATATTAGTAAAGAGAATGCAAACGTTGCTTCGTTCATAGTTATGCTTTACTCCTGAAAATGCTTAGTTTGTTTGAAACAAGTTCTGACGAAAAAGGTCTGGTTTGGTCAAGCGTGTCAGGCAAGTGACATGGTCGCAGACCGCCTAACTGGCTCTACTTGCAAGAGAAAATGGACATACTGCTTCCAAGATTGGCGAAGTTGGAACATTATTAGCAGCTCGTAAATGTAGGCTGCTGGAAGAGTGCTAAACGTCCCCGGCATATGGTCAAGACCAGATTTCTTAGTTCACGTGCAGTGTCAAACTCACAGGGACCCAATGTGTTTGATGATACCAGGGCTTATGCGGGAGAACAAACGTCACCTTCGGCTTATTTCCCCTCAGCTAGACTCACACTATGATAATTTTTCCTTTAGTCCATCGGAGTTTTCTACAATGATGGGTGTAGTGATATGCAAACATTTATCCAAGGCCTGTCGTTTGAGTTCGGCGACGTTGTCCCTGATTTTCCTGCTGAAGGTAACTTTTGGAACTTTTCCTTGGGGCAGGACTAAAATGACGTCAAGGTCACTCGTGTCTAGACATCAGGGAGCCGACGAGCTTCGGGGGTCGCTGAAGAGGCCTATTGGATCAGAAGGCCCGCAGAAGTTTTTAGTGGTAGCACGCAGAACCCCCCGGAACCATGCAATCTACCATAGATGCATCTGCCCTGTCAGATCTATATAGTTGGTAGATGGCCGATATTGCCCGCCTCAGAACAGACCGCATTCAGGCGCGACGCCTCCGGCGGTAATCCCGCAACAGCTATACCAAGCTTCAAAACGTCTCATGCATGGAAAGGTGCTGGGCCGAACGGAATCTCCGTGTCTGCAGCCGAACTACTGAAGAAGGAATTCCCGGAAGCGGACGAGATGTTTTGTCTGGGCTGGTTCCCTACCAAATGGAAGGCCGCAGATCTCGTTCTGATTCCAAAGAGCCCTACTTCCTATTAACTAATTTGCTTGCTTGGATCTCCGGCTAAAGGTTTTGAGACCACCGTGGAGGCTAGTCTCCAAGATTTTCCGGAAGGGATCCTCAATATGGATTGGGAGAAAGAAATTCTCCCTACGGGAAAGGCGCTCCACCATCAGCGACAACCTGTACAACCGGACGATCCAGTCCCAAGATACAATATGATAGGTGACCGAGGTAACCTTTACTGGGGAATCGCCTCAGGACCCTTATGAAAATGTTTTTCGGAAAAAATCGAAGCACAGATGTATCAATTAGAAATATGGTGCATTACTATCTACCCTATTATTATTATTATTGTATCTCCACCTTTTTTGTGTTGCCCGATGAATTCCACAAGGACCACTCCCAATATACTTGTCGTCTCTGCCCACAGAATTGCACTAAGTGCCGACGCTTCGAACAGAAACCAACTGCTTGTTGTCATATTATAATATTATATTATCATATAAACGATCTTGACGAATATACTCCGTTTAAGTGCAATAAATTGGTGACGATGACGGTGGTGATGATGGTGATAAAAATAAATAACACCAACCCAATTGCTTGGACGTTCTTGTGCTGATTGGCCCACAGTGCAGTGTGGGGGCTGTGTTGCCTTTCTGTGGAGCCAGACTTAAAGGCAGCCATATAAGAAAGGCACTTTCTCATCGATCAGCGTTCGGTCAGCGTAGCAGTGCCCTCGTCGACCTTGCCTGTGGTTTTGGCCAGGCGCCTTGACATCGAACAAAAACGAACGTTTCTATGGCCATCTAGGCAGAAGAGTGATATGTGGCTTATTTGCATTACTATGTGCGTATCTTTCTAACCGCAGAATGTTCTTCTCAGACGCAGCTAAGATGGACTAAGCTGTGCGATCGATTTGAAAGGCGACGACGTCTGTTATTAGTAGTTACTTACTCTTAACATTATTGGCATCACTGTTATCGTATCTATTGTTCTCTCTACCAACAGAGACAAGAACAGTGTATCCATTGATAGCGTTGCTGTGTTATTTTATGTGTATTCGAGAAAAACAACCACAATCATAGCATTAAGCTTTATCGCTATTACAATTTTCACAGAGATTGAACCTGGCCGCAGGTTTGCTTCGTTAAATGCCAACGCTGCATTAGATCGAGAGACTCCGCTCCTAAGAACGGCCTTTGTTTTTGATTTGATGACATTACCAAATGCATGCTGAACGCGGACCGGCCTCGGTATGTTTGATAACTACGGCGGTTTTAGTCTTTTATGAAGATGGCCCTCTCGGGCGCTGTAGTTTGCGTGAGCGTTTTGAAAAGTCGCCACGCTCTTCTACGAACTCTGTACCCACCCAGTATATCGGCCGCATATGCCCTGAATAGCTCTCAGAAGTTCGCTTTTCAACGAACTTTTGAAATAAGTCTCGCCAGGATTCTCTTTCATGATGCATTGGTGCACTAGTAGCTTTAACATTTTTAGTAACATACTCGCCTGGTTGCTATCAACCAAATTATGCGATCATTCGTGTGGATCCCGCATAGCCCAGAGATTATGTGGCCACCACGACTTGGTGGTGATCCAATCCAGCGAGTGTATTCTAGAGAAAACCAGATGCCTAATTAGGCCTCAGCAAAAATTGAAAGTGCGTTGTGTAATATCTTTTGCGTTGCTAGTACTTATGATCTAGTGTTACAATACGAAAGTAATTAATAGGAGTTCTAATCGGTCCGAATGCGCTTCTATCGGACAATCAACGACGTGAAAAATTGCCCAGGCAATTATACTTTAATTGGTTTCCGAGATGGCTAGCGTAATGACGTTTAGTGAAACCGGTCGTTTATTTTTTCTTTACAACTTATTTATGTTCTGGAATAGTGCCGTTCGGAATATCTAGTACCGTAGAGTCGTTAACTTTGGCTATACAAATATCTATATTAGGCGCGATGCATTCGATTGCGCCTTGCGACCTGAGAATACATATAGATACAATACAATACAAATGTCTCATTTCTTTTAAAGGGGTCGAGCAAGGAAAATCAAATGCTTGCATTTGCTAGGCAAGCAGTTCGCCAATCAAATGGGTGGTTAACGACTGCTGTACTGGCAGTCTCAAGCGGTTGAATAGAACCGTGACTCCGTAGGCTGTTTGGTTGTACGTGGTAGTATTTATAAAACTGATCATTGCGTCTAAAGTCTTTACGAACGCGGTAGTCAATACGACGCTGGTACTCCGCGACACTTGGAAGTACGACTCTGCCACGCGTCAAGTTGCACCTTCTTGAAACTCTCTTTAAAAACTTCTCCTGAATGCGCTGCAGCAAACATATATCCTTGTCGTAAAAAGTGCCCACACGTGTGCACATTATGATCACTGTGGCACTACGAGGGCTTCGTAAAGGCGCAGGCATTTGAAGGCATCTTGTGATGAGAATACCATCAGTATAAGATTGTTCAGTCAAGAGGCAGTCTTTGCTAAATCAGCAGTGTGTACCCGAAACCTCATATGCCTATCGAACGTAACTCCTAAAATCTGGTATGATGTTATCTCATGTATAGGGAAATCTTTTAGGTGACACGTGAGGTTGTCGGGAGCTGTCTTTAACAAACTGAGATCACCATATAATTTAGCTCACACCAGGTGGCAATATTATTGATGGCGCTTGAATAACAGGCGATCCTCGTTTTCTCGGACCTGGGCATATATTTTAGATGCACGAGTTCGAGCCCCACTGTTGCGCGTTTGTATTGAGCCCGACTGTTGCACATGTATGTCTGTCTATGAAGCAAAGTATATATGTGGCATATTGATTACTAAGCAGCTAATTATTATCACAGACGATATTGGTGTCAGTTTTGTTTGGAGTGTCGTTTAGTCTAGATAAATGTTCCTTGAGGTTTTGAACGAATGCTGGAGACTTCAATATTATTGGCGCCGATGACATTGTCGTGCCAACTAGTCAAAGGGTTGTCAGACTCTACCGGGAATGCGCAGACATTGTGTCTTTGTTGACCTTTTCTGGACCTGTTCATGTTTTCTATTAGTCGTTCCATTTAAAAACTGTATCTTATGAAAGTAGGTAGTATACCTGTATATCAATAAGCGGCATGGGCCAGCTTCGTTGCAGCACGGCAAGCTACTTAGGGAGGTCCACTGCGTCGATCTGGCGGCGTGGTGCATTGGCTTGCGCCTCGTGACCGGAGTAGACACATAAGTGCGCAAGTTCAAGCCCCACCGTCGCACATTTGTATTTATGGGGGTCCGTCTATGAAACAATGCAAAAAATAAGGCCCGTGCACTTTAAATCTTGGCTTGAAGGGTCAGCCCAAAAAGTTTAATTTTGCATCGGCCAATGTACATTACAATCATCCACTGCAATTGTAAAAAACCTATTTCATCATGTGAAACCGATGTCTTGACATTTATACAGTCGTAGTCTCTGCTTCGTGCAACACAATTTTTTGATAGTTGAGTGATAGAGGTTTGGTCGTACGGTAACATAATCTACCGACTCACCGCTGCAAAGAGTGCCGTGATTAGTATGGAGTCAGACTGGTTACTTAGACGGTTTAATTGCTCGTTGCAGTTCAGGATTAATGCCAATCCATTTCTTAGAGGGTGCTGCATGCTAAGCATAATTCATTAAAGGGTTAACGGAAAGAAGACGGCTAAGAAAAAGTTTCCGTCAGTAGAACTCTATGGTCACATTTTTTAGGTAGCGCTCTATTTGTCATTACGCTTAACTGACAAGGCGTGATCGGGGACAATCAAAGTGTTACAAAGTGTTACTGATACTTCACAAGATCGTCGAGAAGAACAACTTCAGGGGTCAACTACGTTACGTGCATCTCAAGAAATACCATCTTACCAAGGGTAAGGACTGTAACTCCTCCAACTCCTGAGAAGCCATCAGAGTCCACTCTTAAATAAAAAGCAAAAGCTCGCACCATGAACTCGTATGAAGCAGATGACAATACCAGAAATTACATGCCCTATCTTTCCCATTCTAGGAGAGTGGCAGTCTCAGTCCTGCCGAAGTGCAATGGCAAGGCTTCCTTCTGAGGTCTCCGCCTTCTTGATCTCGAGGATCCCGGCACCAGGTAAGCACATCATTGCACGCATTGCGGCATGTCGCAGATATCATTGCCGCATGGACGTTCGTGCATCCGATATAGGAGTTGTTCAATGCCGATTTCGGTCAGCCAAATTAGGTCTGCGCACATCTGCTGTGTATAAACTGCAGTAAGCTGTGCAGCGCGCTCGAGATGTTAGCGAGAGACGTCGTTTTGCGTTTCCGTCTTGATCGGAAAGACAGAACTCTTTAGCTTTATTGTCACTTAGGCTACCAGTGCATCTAGCATCATGATGATGCTCTACTGTCGTATAGGTACAGCCAGCGCGCCAGCAAAATATGCCTAGTATTCGGGCTAGAGGGGTATAGGCCATGCCTAGTATTCGGGCTAGAGGGGTATAGGCCATGCCTTGTATTAGGGCTAGAAGAGTATGGGCCTAATCAGTATATTTTGTCAACAGTGTGACGCACGATGAGAACACACCAAGATTGTCTTTCCCTGATCTGGCGTACCAGAAGCAAATACACAAATGTATATAAATATATACATACCTACATACATATATGCGTGAATATACATGTACACATGACCGTACCGCCGACGGGCTTCTGCCAAGGCATAACACCGCAAGTCACTGATACGATGACGCTACAGCTAGCCAGCTTAACACTCCAGAGTGGCACCTGTATTATCATTGTAGCGGAACGTGTGCCTAATCGCGTGTGGTCACAGATAGGGCAGCGCTTTGCAGTCTCGCAGTGACCTAAGTGAGTGTTTCACACTCTGTATACCTAGGGAAATTTTTGGTGGAGAAACGTGCAGTCTCTAATGGGCAGGATCTCAGGATGAGGTCGCCTAGTAGATTTGCCAAGAGGCTTGTCGTTAGAACCGCGCATCGTCTCGAACACAAGCGGCGAGAAGTGGTAGTTTCTGTCAAACAAAATATTGCAAGTGAAAATAGATGACAGTTGTTCTGCAAGATCGATCAGGATACAGCAGAGGTCTCTGTATTACAATATATATATATATATATATATATATATATATATATATATATATATATATATGATGCGATTTATCTAGATGGAAGACTGGATAGTGACATCTTTCAATCAGTTTGCATAGCAATGGTATGTACAGTTGGGAGGACATGAACACGGACAAAGCTTTCAGAGCAGCAAGGTCAAAGCTAATCACTGTATGCTTTCATCGTGAATTTGACATCCAGCTGTTGGTCGTGCTTATCATGCATTTATGCAACCCATTTTAATCTATTGTATAGTAGGTCGTATGAAATACAGTTTTATTTCGAGTGTACAATGTAGGTTGAAATAATGCTCGTCGTACAAAATTAGCTCTTAAGTGGTTAAGCTCTGTATAACTTGAATGTGCAGGATTTGTTGTTGCTTTTTTTTGTTGCCTGCAACGCCTGAAAATCGGTAATTGAGAAGCAACCAACACTTGAAGCAAAGAACTTATGAACAAATAAGTTCTACTACTTATCTACCCAAAGGTAGATACATAGTAAAACTAGTTACTCAATCCGACGCAGGCAACAACTCTTAGAATTGACCACCATGCGTGTAAGGCCTAGTTTTATCTACAGACAAAATCCAATTTCGTTTAGCGCTTTTCCCGGAATGCTGAAATACGTCTTCGGAGCCACCTGCCTCTAACAATCGGGACTGCTAACAGCTTCTCTCCTTCATAAGTTCATAAAAAAAAAGCCATGCTAGAAAAGGTGGCTATTCCTTCTCGCTAGCCTTGGGGAGCTCAAAACGCAAACCTACCTGTTCTTTTACTACAACCATAACTGATAACAACAGTGTTGTGGTCTATATATGTAAGTCCTGGCAAAGTTGGACATGTTACATATCTTCAATCGTTTTTATAGACATCCTTTAGCTTTGCTTGCATTTTCCCCGTAAATTAACAACATTTCCGAATAGTTTTTTCTTTTCTTGTATATGATCATTGGCATCCGACTATATTTCCGTTGCCCACGTGTTTTGAATTCGCCATGAGGCATACCTTCAGTGAACCGTGTGTGCCGCACTTGCTGAGGTCTCAGTTCTTGTGGCAGCATGGCCGATGGTAGCTCTCAGCGGTATGATTGATTAGCTATTCTCAAAGAGCATGGCTCAAAGAAAACTCAATTAACAACCGCGATCGGACCGGCAACACGCCGGTCAATGACACGCACATCAAAACCACGCCGGCCGCCCCACGTGTTTTTGCCTGGAGCTTCTCCGCCACAATCCGCGATTTCGCAGTTCATCGAAACCGCTAACTAAGCTCGGTCTCTGTTAAGCTGCATGCAGACAAGGTACACAGCCGCGCTGAGAAAACTTTTTTATTTTATTTTATTTTTTATGGGAGGTTTCGGGAATGCATGATGCACATGCGCCACTAGCAGCCTGCGTGACTAGTGTGAGACTCGCAAACCCACTAAACCCGGATTCCTCCCCACCCCCCCAGGCTCGGTATTACTTTGGCGCTGAGAAAGCTAAAGGTAGATAAATACCCTGGTATCGCTACTATCGACTACAGGCGGCCTAGCGACAGTTTGCGCACAAGCCGACCGCCAGCTGCGCTGGTAAGGCCACTTCGTATCGGACGTGTATACACGTATTATACAACGCACGTGTACGAGGCCGCCCATGTCTGGCCGTTACGTCCTTCACGACCTCCTTCAGGACCTCCTTCACGACCTTCTTTACGACCTCGTTGTTCGGTGAGCGCACAGGCTCAGATATCGTCACCTTCCTCGAGCCGGCCGTCCGTTGGTCTGTCCGTCACCATCCTTTGACGCAACGACCGACGGTCGGAACCCATAGTTGTATACGTTTTATAGGGCTTTTGCTTTGAGCCGATAACCCATTTGAAGCACGTGACAAAGAAGATATTCATAGGTATCTATAAAGTCCTCGTAGTGCCAAAATGGTCACACTGTGCTCACGTGTGGGCATCTTTCTACGACAAGGATATATGTTTGCTGCAGCGTATTCAGGACAAGTTTTTTTCAAAAGAGACAAAGAGAGTCTCAAGAAGGTAAGCAACTTGACGCGTGACAGAGTCGTACTCCCAAGTGTCGCGGAGTACCAGCGTCGTGTTGACTACCGCGTTTTTAGAGATCTCATAAGCAATGATCTGATTTATAGATACTACCACGTGCGATCAAACAGTCAACCTACGGAGTCGTGGTTCCATTCAACAGCCCGAGATTGCCAGTGTGGCAGTCGTTAACCTCTCATTTGTTTGGCGAATAGCTCGCCTAGCCCGCGAATGCGACCAATTCATTTCCCTTGTTCGACCCCTTTTTTTTTAATAAAGGAGAGATTTGTATTGTATTGTAGATCCACGCAACTACCCGCACACTGCAGAATCGAGCGCACTGGTTTGATCCTTACGCACAGCTACCTAACCAGTAGTATACCAGAGAGGTTTTCCTCTCTGCCATTTTGCTTGTTCTCTCTCTCTCTCGCTCTCACAATATATATGTATATATATATATATAATACAGAAGAGGTGTAAAAATAGATACCAAGATTGCTCAAATTACCTACTTAAAAACTAAATAACCTGTTAAGATAGCTTAGACTAAATAAGCCTAATTAAGATAATATCCTTATATCTAATACCTTATTGCTGATGAAAGACCTTCCAGCCAAGATTCTTAACCGTCTATCTCCTTTTATTTTCCGTCTTCGTTTTGAAATATCGATGCCAAACACCGGCAATTACTAGTACAGCTGCCCGTCCGAGTAAAGGTTGCGCGCCGAGCCCACCCTCATAGCGCGGTAAACAGGCGATTACAACAGACGATTGAAAAATATGCAATGTCTACAATAACAGTCATAAAATAGGTGCTGTCGGATTCGGTTAGTACAAAACACAACGTCATAAACAACAATAACTGGTAATGATTCCTTACAGAAATAGACTTAAGCGGTGTGAAGACGTACCACGCCATGTAAAGACGTACGACTCATGGGACCACTCGACCGCTCGGTCCCTCATGCAACTAGGATGCATGATGCAACCTAATTAGCGTCAATGGGCTCAAACGAAACAAAGGAAAAGTACTTAATACGAATCCGCACAATAGAGGTGAAGAGAATGGGGAATAGCTACTATCTTGGTTCTGTCCCAATATATATATATATATACCAAGGGTCGTATCACCCGTAAAAAATTCTCTATTCCAATGCAACTGAGAAGAGAGCAGAAATGTCTCGTTTAGGAGTGATCGTGAACAAGCTAATTTTTGTAATTATCTCACAACACATATTGACCAATGTGACGACCAGCCGGGCATTCCTCTAGAAAATATGCGCATGCGAGGCAACGAATAATTCAGAGAGGGGAAATTGACCATACCGTCTACACTCAAACTTTTGATGATCTCTTTTCTCAACAACAACAACAACAACAAAAACAACAAGTGGTCAATAGCTAATAAGTAGAAACAGGTGGAACAAAACACTAAATAGAAGGCCGTTGCAGTCATGCTAGATATTGTCTACGCGATTGGCTTTAATCTCATAAGTGAAGGCCTGTGGCTGACAGTGTGCCATAAAAGAATTGGCTAGCTGCAGAGTTTGCCCTTCTTCGCTCTCTCTCGACTGCCTTTGGCTGCTCGCCATGAGGCCAGTAGACAAATCAAAGTTAGTGTTTTTCGTCGCTCTTCTCTATGCTGGTGGTTGTGACTCTGGGTGATGGTGCCTGGGCGTGCGCCAGCTTCAGGATCTTATCCGCCAAGTGGAGCATAATTGATGGATTCCTTTGGCACCAATGTTAGAACAGGCTCTGTTCGCTGTTGTCTATCGTCCGTTCGAACCTTCGGACCGGTGGGTTTCACTGAAAGCGCGCGCGGCCCCACAGAATACGCTGGGCCAGTCGTTACGGATGCGGCCAACGTAAGAGCTGGCTTTCCCAACTCAATAAAAGCATTGCAACTGCAAGATACTGATGCGCTCTCTATACAATATGTTGTTGGTCTCTTTGTAGGTTAATGGCCACCAGACATATTTTCGTATGAGATGGAGGAAAAGTTTTAAACGTTCCGGTCACTGACTACGATGGCATTGTCACCGAGGAACGTTTTAGCAACGGACTTGCTATTCGCCAACAGTATCATTAGTCTTAAATTGCAGCTAAGCTAAGGGCGTCTCTTTCACACATTTGTTTATATATATATATATATATATATATATATATATATATATAAATATACATATAAATATACCACCAGGAACGTAGTTAAAGGCACTTTTAAAATTTATAAATGCAGTACATAACTTGATGTTCCTTAAAACGGTTTCCAACATAGCGTATAGTTTATTTTATTGCAGCAGCTTCTATCGATTTTCCGTAGTGGCATCTCTACGTTTGATGTATCCCTCGCAATGAAATATTTGCACGACGTAAGCTTTATAGATCTCTTGTTGGTCAATGTAGCTGCTTTATAGGTTTGTGAGCACTGGTACTATGTTTAATATTGCTTTTTTAAGATGTTCATAGACAATTGCGGTGCGGTGTGGGGATTTGCTGTTCGATCTGTTTGGGAAGCGCGGAATTTTAATGTATACTCGGATGCCGCCTGTAGGCATTGTTGTTTAAAGCACGAGTGAATCTGAGCGCGAGCTTTCTAATCATGTATAAAATAAATCTGGTGTTAAATACGAGTTTTTTTCTGTGGAGGCATCCACACCGTCAGGAAATAAACATCTGATGGCATTAAAGGCGGGCAAACAGAAAAACAACCATCTACTACCAGGCAGACAATACCGGACGTGTCGAGTTTTGCACAATAAGCTCTTCTGCATGATGCAGCTGTTGGCGCTCCATTTTTTTTGTTCGTAGTTATGCAGAGTCAATTCTCAAGGTGTAGATTTTGGAACGAAGGCACGCAGTTATCCTCCGCAATTGTCCAAGCATATTGTCTTGTTTAAAAAAAAAGTAGTAAAGAAGCATTCGTATTAGTACACATGTGCGTGTACACCTATATGTTACTTCCCTCGCCATGGCCGTGGTGGTCAGTACTTCACTAATGTATCGTTCTAATAAAGCCGGTACGTGGCCGTGCACGGGATCACATCTTTCACGGATATGGTTTCATTTATCTTCCGAGACTGTAAATCCGGTTCTTTGCTGGAGAACATACAAAAAGTCTAGTATGGACACGGTAGGTCTGGATAAAAATAGAAACGAAGTAATGGTGTATAGTAGACTTCTACCAGCCAACACTGGGAAGAAGTGGGTTCAACTGCCCCGTGCCGCAAGAGGGACCTTGAAGCAATAGCCGCAGTCGTACTGAGGGGAGACACTGATGCTATCACTTCGTTTCAGCTTTTTTCATCGAGCATGCTTTTTCTGGGCGTATCTAGGCTTTTGCTCACTTAGAAGAATGTATCGGCAGGACAACGCTCAACCTCACTGAACAATTAAGACAAAATAAGCCATTTATTTTTGAGAAAGATTTGATGCTACCCAGAGTGACGTCGCGTTTTTTTAGAAGGGCACGTTTGCCGCCTTAGCTGCTGCACGTCATGATTTGAAGTAAATATGTATACATAAATATTTCTAAATTTATGACAACATGTATGCTGAAAAAGCCAGGCAGGTTGTAGGCACTTTATAAATTGTCGCAAGCCGACTGACACTCTTGCGTTCATTGCTTGAAAGTAGGTTGGTAGACCCCAAAACAGAATTAAAAAAAAAAATACAAAGTACCATTTAAAATATTTTTCTCGGAAGGGGAAATATGCACAAATACAAGACTGACGACCATTTGGATAACAGGATACACTGATGACTTCTGCTATCTCGGAGTAAACTTTTCCACAAAAGACACCTTTAATGACACAAACATATTACGGATCGAGTTTGGGGAGCCATGTCATTTGTAAACAAGCCTCAGAAGTACTCTTTGGCAAGCTTATAGCTCTCTTGGTCTTCTCAAGGCCGCCTTAGTGCCCTCCTACTGCATACGAGCAGTGTGGAATCACCTTACTGTCTGCCAACTCGATGAAGAAGCTCGATAAAATGAAATTGGTATTGTTTAAGCTGGGTGTAGACTAACCAAAAATGCAAAATAGTATGTGCACAAGCCTTAGTAGAAGCCCACATAACACAGTTCAAGCTTGCCATGACTTCAGCTCTCGAACAGCTACTTGACGTATGTAGACCCCACCGATTCCACGGATTACCGACAATGGCTACGGATAACTGGAGACGACCGCCGCCGGAGACACGTCATCTCATAGCCCGCTACTCTCTACACGGCTTTCATCATAAAATCTGCAGCCAGAGACGGGACTACCAGGAACCGACGCATAACTGTTGCTGCAGTCGATGTGGCATGTCGTGCTCCTCATATCTTTATCTCAATGATGGGCACGAGTTTTAAATCTCTTACAAAGCTACTGTAACGCTGATACTCCAGATTCTGAATGTTAATACGTTACTAATGTAATAGTATGCATTCATACCATACAAGTGGTGAAAGAAATGAAATGAATAGGTGACATACTCAGTGCCTCTCACGTCTGGTCTGGTCTCGGCTTGCTTGTGACAATCGCCGCGTCGATACCAGATACATAGTTCATCGCTATCGTCACTTGATCTGTTGGGATAGGAGCTTTCATGAGAAGTACACAGAATGCATTTGTCGATTGATTGCTCTCAAGCGCGCACAGCAGACAACCCATTGCTATTAAAGCTGTTATTACTGGTATTATTACAATTCCCTCAAAATGGTGACGCTTAAATGCATGCCCTTTAACGCAGTAATTTCCCATGGGAAGTATTATTACAATATATATATATATATATATATATAGAAAAGGGGGGAAATGCTACAGCGATGTAGGTTCACAATGATAAAGTGGTGCCATCTCAGGCTGGTAATTTTGCCGCGAAATATAGCTAGATAATGATGCTGATGAACCACACGTTCGCTAAAATTGAAACTATAACAAAAAGGCGTGTTCTCGACGTCGTACGTGACGTGATATATATATATATATATATATATATGAGAAGCAGTGTGGTGGAAATGTGGTGCGAATCTGACCTCGCGAATCACAGGTTCCCGATACGACAGATTAGAGGTTATAGTAATATTATAATTATCATTATTACTGCCGACTGCAGATATCGTCGTCGCTAGATTTTTTGCTCAATCATTGCGTTCACAGTACTGTAGACGTGCACCCAAGCCGCATAAATTCGCAAGTCGTCTATAGTCTTTAGTCCTCTTCGAGAATCATGGCCGGCGCATGCATGAGTTTTATATATATATATATATATATATATATGTTGTATTTATTCCTGTGTAGTTATACATCTATAAATAGACAAAATATCGCCACGCATTG
This sequence comes from Dermanyssus gallinae, assembly GCA_003439945.1. Taxonomy (NCBI): domain Eukaryota; kingdom Metazoa; phylum Arthropoda; class Arachnida; order Mesostigmata; family Dermanyssidae; genus Dermanyssus; species Dermanyssus gallinae. The sequence goes on from QVRM01001921.1 coordinate 142,501, forward strand.
CGTCATCTTGGTGACATCTGATATTGCAGAGGTATTCGTGCGTACCACCGCGTAGTAGTGGAGAGGCGGGCTCCCTGAACGAAGAAGAAGAAGATGGCAAGGCAAATTCAGCTAAAACGGAAGCTCGGAAATCAGCTCAACGACGGCTGGCGCGCAACTGCAAATACCTCATCAGGAAGGATCAACACAGATCTATGCAGCAGAAGATCCCGGAAACAAATCGTAGGTTACAACTTGTCGCCATATGTTGTTCACGGCGCATAGAGCTGATAGAGAGTACTGTTACTGCTTGAGCTGAGATTGAGAGGACTGGCGGCCAATCAGAACTCAGTCAATGTCCACAAATCGACCAAGAGGTCGTCGTAACAGTTGGAGAAATTAAAGCACTTATTAGAAGTACAAAATGATGTATGCACAGTATGTACAGTGTCGTAAAAAAGAGCATTTTACACACTCGATACAGACAGCCATCGGTCATGGGACTCGGGTGACGGGTCAGCATACTCGGCCACGAACTTGCACGCATGCATTTTCATTGGCAGGCGGCAATAGCACACAAAACGACGAAATTTAGATCGATTAGGCGTTACGCTCATTGCTGTCTCGTGTGAGCAGCTTTCCGGCTCTTCGTTCTTGACGACGGCTGGATTTACACCACTGGGAAAGCCATCCCGACCACGTAAACAAATAAGGCAAAACGACAATGAAAAGTGGAAAAGTGTGCCCATGAAACGAGACACTGGGACAGAGGTGGAAAAGTGTGCCCATGGAACGAGACACTGGGACAGAGGTGGAAACGTGTGCCCATGAAACGAGACACTGGGACAGAGGTGGAGAAGCACGCCGATCGGACAAGAGGACAAAGGAGTTGAGAAGAGTACGCCGACAGAACGAGACGATACAGTGGTGGAGAAGCATGCTGATGGGATGACCGAGAGAACAAAGGCGTTGAGAGGTGTGCCGATGGACTAGGGCCTTTACGACAGCCCATCGAGGGAAAATGCTGCTACTGGTGCTGCTGCTGCTGCTTTTGTTATTTGCGAGATCGACAAGTTCGACTCGCCGCTACTGCATGCAGTGAACCATGTTGACAGTGGCGTAATCATTGGCGGGGTGGGCACTCACTGGCGGCAAGCCATCACTATTGCTGTGTCGGTTTGCGATCATCCATGGCGTGCGTTCCCCCGGGACTGACCGTGGACATCATCATCATCATCATCAGAGCTAGTGTTTGACGTTGTACTGAGAGCTGGTGTACTCGATGTCGTAGGTAGTATCGCATGAGCCGTGTTGAGACACTCTTGTGACATCGTCGAGCTTAGCAAGGGCACAAGCGGAAAGAAAGAAACGTGATCGCAGTTTTTTTCGACAACAAAGAAGAAGAAGAAGAAGAAGAAGAAGAAGAAGAAGAAGAAGAAGAAGAAGAAGAAGAACAACAACAACAACAACACAACAACAACAACAACAACAACACAACAACAACAACAACAACACAACAACAACAACAACAACAACAACAACAACAACAACAACAACAACAACAACAACAACAACAACAACAACAACAACAACAACAACAACAACAACAACAACAACAACAACAACAACAACAACAACAACAACAACAACAACAACAACAACAACAACAACAACAACAACAACAACAACAACAACAACAACAACAACAACAACAACAACAACAACAACAACAACAACAACAACAACAACAGGAATTGGCTGACCAGCGGTGTGGAACTAACCTGTGAGTTTTTGCAATGTATGTCGCAAGCATCTGCGTTATATGGAAGCGCCAAAGATGAACTAGAAACAGTTGCGTAGTTATCGTCTAATAATTGGAGGAATGTTATAATATTTTTCTTAAGGTGCCTTCCATTCCCTGGCAGTCAGTAAGCATATCAACTCCTGGTTTCTCCTCTACATAAACATATATTGTACGTACTCACCACAGAGCAAGATGGCTTAGTAGCAAAGCCTTTGCCTTGCATTCGGGAGGACTGGGGTCGAGACCCAGACCGGCCACTCTTAAATTGGTTTGCATGGTTTCTAATTTAGACAAGGTAAATGCCGGAGTGAATTAAAATTAGCCATGATATGAAAAACCCGTACACGGGCAATAGCCTTACGAAAAACCTTAACAAAAAAAATACCTAATCCTCAAATTTTTCACAATATATACATATGACCCATTGCCGATTCTGCTGTCGTTCTGACATGAGCTGCCGAGGACGGAGTACCCGACAGCTCTTCATGGTTCAGTGTTATGCCTTTGAAATTGCTTCCACTCTGGCAAAAATCTCCAATTAAGCTGCGTTTATAACATTTCACGTACCTAAACAACAACTGCACGTTTTTTGTACACGTCTCAATTGCACCCAGGCTTGTAATAGCAACACTAATACATTGTCTGAGAAGACATTTAATATATTATCGATTCAGTTCTAATAACGTGAAAAGTGTTAGTTTTTACGACTGATTGGCGGCGAATTGATAACGAACTCACTTCTTAGCCATGCATTTTGTTTTTTACTTTTTTGTACTTTAAAGCATAGAAGGACAGCGCACACCTGCTACTGCGGATGGAGTCTAAGTTGATATATTTTCTAAGTTGTTAAAATTTAATATCGCTGATGGCCGTCTTTAAAATAAAGGCCGTTCTCAGTTCTAAGACAAAATTAGACAAACGTATCAACAGAAACTTCTGTTGATCATTTTGTACCCACACCTTCTGGCGTGTATTTGGTTAACCAATACCTTCGAGAGCATATTAGGCTGAATGCAAACTAATACCGCTGTATAGCTCATCTTATTTCGGAAGGCTTTTGAAAAGACATGTAATGATTCAGATGAAACAGAATATGTTGTTGTTGTTATTAATATTATTATTAACTTGGCATCGTTCAGTCGCATCTAAATGCATTACCAATGACTGGTGGTTTAACCGTCTGAGCTACATGCATTATGCATTTTCTATTTGTACATTCGTCAATCTTTACGATAACTCCGTAAACAGCTTTACAATAAATTGACTCATATACTGTATTTAGACTAATAATACAAATGTCTAACGTATGTACTGCGACGCAGGCATTTTTATTATAAATCAGACCTTTGTAGGTTTCAGCCAGTATGATCGCACTGGTGTACTTGAATACAACTAATGCCGCGCACGACTCTCACATTGCCGAGTTCCACTATGTAATCACAGCGGTGCCACGCACATCCCGTTTTTTTTCATCCTTCTATTTTAATAAACGTAACTTCGTGTTATCTTATGCTCACAGATGGTTCTGTTATGCTCATAGATTGTATGCTTTTTTACGCTCATACACTTTATGTTCTGTGACGCTTGTCACTATAGATGGTGATTATATCGACCTCGTCTTAAAATCGTTCGCAGCAACGCTGCAAATGGCGGGCGGTAATAAAGTAGGCTATGTAGTACGCAATAATAATAATAATGAGAGCGTGCCGTCTTTCTAGCGGCTCAAGATCCCTTCGGCGGGGGCTGGCTTCAAGCGCTGCCCTCCCGTCAGCTTGGCACCATGCTGGACCCAAACTCCTTCCGCATGGTGTCAGCCCTTAGGATAGGCGCCCCCGTCTGCCAGCCCTTTTCTTGCCTGCAATGCGGCCAGCCCGTCGATTCTGACAGTCTACACCCGTTAAGCTGTCTGAAAAGTCCCGGCAGACTCACAAGACATGCTGAACTCAACGTCATAGTACGAAGAGCTCTTAGAAGGGCAGGGATACCATCTACACTCGAGCCGAAGGGTCTTAATGGCAGCAATGAGCTGCGACCTGACGGGGTCACCATCCTGCTATGGTCACACAGAAAAAGCCTTGTATGGGATGTTACGGTTTCATGCACGGCGGCCTTGTCGTATTTATGTCACAGCGCAGTCAAATCTGGATGGGTGGCAGAGCGCGCGGATTCTGAAAAACGAAGGAAGTACCTCGAGCTATCAAGAAGCTACCACTTTGTGCCCATTACATTGGAGACACTTGGCCCCATCAGCACAAGTACAGCGAAACTCCTGAAAGATATCGGAACACGCATGGAAGACGTTACGGGTGATCGACGCGAGGCCATGTTTTTGAGACAGATGATGTCCTTGGCCGCTTGTAGAGGAAACGTGGCTTCAATCATAGGCGCAATGAACTGACAAGGGAACAAAGCAGGATGAACCTGGCCTTAACGTTCATACCTCACACTTGTTTTACCTGAATGATGATAATAATAATAATAATAATAATAATAATAATAATAATATGCTGTACTATAACGACTAACGTCGCTGGCGTCCGTCCATCGGCCGTCTTCGAAGTATGTGTGAACGACGCTCGCCTATATCGCTCTCTGCCGACTCGTATAATCGCTCCGCACGCAGCGACTAAGCAACAGGCGAACTTGCTGGTTCTCGATTTACGAAGATACTACACTGATACACTAACACACACAGAGACGCGTGTCTCTCATGTTTTTGATACAACGACACGCAACCGCCCCGCGCCATCTCCCCTACAAATGAGTGAATCACTTATGAATTAATTAATTTAACTTAATTAATCGCGGCGCCGTCGCGCGGTGACAAATGAGTGCACGGGGGTTCGAGCCCCACCGTTGCACATTTGTATTTATGGGGTCGTTAAATGTTGCCGTTAAATTACGTTAAATGTTGGCCGAGGGTCAGCCCGAAAAAGATATGCGCGGCGCATAATTCGTTCCTTGTCTTACCTTAGGAAGTCGGCGGCCTAATTGCATATACACTGCGTTTGTACAAACTGAACTCCGAACCGGACGTGTCAGGTTTTTGTATGCTTGTAGTTGCTTGTCGTAACCGTAGAAGTGTTCTAGAAGTGGCGGTGTTGGTCCATGGAGAAACTGGTTACTGGGTCATTATCATTGGCCATTATTGTTATTAACATTATCATCATCATCATCATCATCTGATTAAAACAGCCACATTAATTAGCACGCTTGCGCTGCGATGAGACGTTTTGTTCGCGTTGCACACCATAGACAATCCCAACGAAGTAATTGACGAACTGACAATCGTCTTTTTGGTCAGTGCAATATGTTCATTGTCGGCATCATCATTACCATCATCATCATCATTACCATCACTAGTGCCATCATCATCATCATCATCACCACCAGCTCCTGGTGCCGGCCTCCTTTCATCACACGTGCAAGTTGGCGTCCGGTATTCGACCTCACTCAGCATGGCTCACACATGATTGTTACATATAGCAGCCGTAACGTACACATAGCACACAATAGGATACACACACATAAACATCGATCGATGAGTGTGGACGTATATGGCTCGTATATGGACGCGCGTATTACACACACAACAACAACAGCGCTACGCCAGCTTTCGCTCTGCCAGGATTGCTCTTGCCATCTTGTTGTTACGACCGCTACGAAATCCACTGCAGAAGTTGCTAATTAGTAACTGTAGTAGTAGTAATCGTAATAGTCGTAACAGAGTGCGGACGGGGGCGAAGTTTTTGCCATCAACTTGTCAGCTAGCTGCCGACGAAGCGTTGTCGCATAACGCGGACGCGGTTCCAGACCGATAGCGCTTCTCAATAACTAACTTACTCACTCGTAGGAAAGACACGCGCACTTGATTCGAATCATCATAACTGCACCTCAACACAACACCGCCCGCCAACGAATGCCACTGTGATGTCATGAACTTGTGAAGGCTCACGAAACAAGCTGCTGACGACGACGACGACACAACTCGATGTGGTGTCCTGAAAGGCTGGTCGTGCAGTGCAGATCAGCGTCGATTGGCATTCCAGGTGACATCCAGCCCTCGTCCAGGCCGAAGACTCGAATTCAGTAGCATAGCGAGGGGTACGTTGTGATAAGAACCGGAAATAGTTCTCAATCTCTCGATCCTTCATGCGCCCTCATCCTTTTTCTCTATTTAGCCTTCATGCTCTCTTTCTCTTTTTGTTTTCCTGCATGCTCTCTATACCTCTCGCGCGCTCTCTCTCTATGGCACGCGTTGCCACGACGCTGCTGTCGCGGGTAAGGTTGTCGCTAGTACGTTAGCACCGGCTGTCATAAACGCACAATAAACGTCACCTCAACTTCAGTTTTTCCGGTGCTCTCCTCAAAGTTCGCCGTAGAGAACGACAATGATGAGGTCGACGACGCCGATGATGCCGACTCCGAGTAGCGAGTAGAGTAACCGAGTAGCCTGCTTCGTCGAAGGCCCTACTTCAGCGACTTGAGCACGTCATTCAACATGTGCTGAACACCACCTGCTGAAGCCGATACTGTCCGATTCGTGTCGGTTGTCACTGTTGTTGCTACGGCAACGCCGCTGCTGCTGCCATTGTTCTTATTGGCTGCCGCAACTGTTGTGAGTGAGTTTTTCGACCATGGCCCCTACATGGTGGTGATACAGGCCCAACGGACCGGAACGTGTCAACGGACCACTCATGCGCGATGCTTGCGTTCTCCTCCGTCTTCGGTTTTTTGCACGTCGATTGTCGTCGTTTGTTGATACACTGCAGTAGGTTGCAATTTGTTTTTATGACGAAGTTGTAGACTGCGACAGTCGTCAAAGAGTCGTGATTCGGCAAACAAAAACAGCCGTACAAATAGTCGGAATCAGGCAAACAATCTGCAGGCCATTTGAAGCGCATACACACGAATACAGGAAACAAACAATAACAATATCATCAACAACAACAACAACAACAACAACGGCAGCAGCTACAACAATAGCACCGATGACAGCAGCAACAACAACAACACTAACAACGGCAGCAGCAACAACAATAACACCAATGACAGCAGCAGCAACAACAACAGCAACAATGCCCTAATCTTCGTCGCGAGGGTCACGGCCCTCGTTATCAAAAAGCAAACAGTACACGCTATTGGCTGCTGCAACACTCAGCCAGAATCGGCCGAGTTGGTACCTCCGCCAGTACAGCCGCAGTCACAGTAACATCAGTAGCAGCAACAGCAGCAGCAAGAGCAGCTGTAGTCGAACTTCTTGACGAACAAGTGTGTGTCGCTGCGTGACAACGTGGTCTCGCGTCTACACGAGAGCAAGATCCGGGGGGCCGCCCGTCTACAGTGGTTGGGTGTTTGTGCGCGTGCCAGCAGCGAGGTGCCGTGGCCAAGCCGGCAGGGCCAAGCCAGGTGGATCGGGTGGTGGAGGTGGTGGTGGACGTGGAAAGGGTGCTGCTGGATCGGAATAAAGGAAAGTGCCCGATCCCGAGAGAGAGGGTCGTCCCACTGTCGGTCGTTAACAGTGGGCCGAACGAGAGAGAGAGAGAGAGCTAGATAGAGAGAAAGAGACAGAGACACAGCCGAAGAGATCGAACGGCACGTATCGGCAAGAGATCGTGACGTGGACAGAATGGGGGGGGGCTGTCAAAGTCGGCTAGAGAGAGAGGTGGAGGAGGTAAAAAGTAGAGAGAGTGGGAGAGAGAGGATGCAAGAGGGAGATAACGAGAGTTTGAGAAAGCGGCAATCGGCCGTAACGGCTGTGCGGGGGTGGTTGCGGCTCGCAAGCTCACCGAGCAGGCTATAGGAGGAACACGCACAATTAGCCAAACTATGGGGAACTTTGTTTAGTTGCACTGGTCACCTAGTTCTAGTAGTAGTAGTAGGAGTAGTGGAAGTAGTAATATTAGAATTTACTCGTTATAATTATATATATATATATATATATACGAAGGCGAGCACTGCCGAGTGTACAAACGTATTGTAAATGATTAATAAATCATCACAATATTTTCTAAATATATATATATATATATATATACTCTCATCTGACTCATTAGCCCCCTCAATGGTCAGTGCAGGAGCGGAACGTGTGCTCGTCACGCGTCTATGTTGACGGAAGCGAATAAGCGCAGAAAGTATGCCACACGACTTTTGCCCACTGGCATTCGAGACATTAGGGGGCCTGGCCCGAAGACGCACAAACTTATTCAACGTGTCGGCAAGGCGCTCAATCGTTCGACAGGGGACACTAGAGCTGTCGAGTACCTGCACCAGAGACTATCGCTGGACATTCGGCGGGGTAACGCCGCCTCTGTGCGTGGAACTCTGCTAGAGTTCCACTCTGCTAGACTGGACACGCCCGAACCTGGAGGATACGTGACGTTTTCACTTGATTTATCTGGTGTACACGTTCATAAGGATATAATTGTTGCCTCTTACATATAAGCAAATAAAACTGTAACTATCAAAAAAAAAAAAAAAATATATATATATATATATATATATATATTATTAAGAGTAAATTCTAGTACTCGTAGGATGCATGGCAGAATAATGAAAGAACAATGTTAATGACGGCGAGCGGCGTCAGTCAGATTGTCGCTGCTCGATTATGTTGAAAATGAGATGTCAAGTCTTGCCAACAAGATGACTACGTCTTGGCTACTGTTAGGACTGCAGTATGAAGACGGATTTCCATGTGGACACTGCTGCTGTGTCCACTTTCTTCTTCTTCTTGTTCGTGACAGAAGTGCGCCCAAACCAACTATCAATAACTCTACTCAAGGCCAACCGAAGACCGAACAAGAGCGAGTACAGAACGAAAGTTCACAAGGTGAGGTAGAGCCGCAAATAAAAGAAGAATCAGAAGTTGGAGCTAAACCAGTTGGGCTAGCACAATGGGCGCTCCGAGATTCCAGCGGTAAGTGTACGGGCTAGAAATTTTCACACTCAGGGCAGATCGTTGTGCATCGTATCTTACGATTGGAGATGCAAGGCGGCTAACGAGATCCTTGCTTCGAGAGCACGACGAGAAAGGCATTTGATTGGTTGGAAGTGAGTGAGTGACATGATTCGATTTTTTGCCTCCGTAGTTTGGTCTGCGTGAGAATCCATATCGATTATTTGACTCGCGCAGATCACGCACATGTAAGGAGCTGCCTCAGCTTTTATTAGGGTTTGTCGTCGTCGTCGTCGTCGGCGATGGTTAATCTGAGAATCTAGGCAATAACAGAAAGAAAAAATCAACTGGCAGACGAAGGAGGCGTAGACTGTTTTTAGTCGTGTGTTGAGGTAAACCAAGACTGGACAATGATTATTATTACTTATTCATCGCATAGTTAAATTAATCAGCAGACAGGCAACGCCTCTTAGGGACAAAACGTAGCGTCGGCGTGTGCTTGGGTCTATTTCTTTTTGAAGAAGCGAAACATTGTTACTTGAACGCTGTCTAGCATACGTTTGTGTGTGGCGTCGCTCAACGGACTGCATCCAGTAGTTTCAAAACATATCTGTCCATAACCTACTAACTAAAATGCCCTTTCGCGTTGTGCTGTTCCGGTACCAGATGGATGCTGCCAGTTAGTTCCAAATTAATCGCACACCATAACTACATGCATGCAGTGAGACAAAATGCAGGCACGTCGTAACAGTAGTTTCCCTCAGTAGTTTGTAGTATTGCTAACAGCACTTCCCTGCTGGGGGGGGAAAGGAGGACATGACTGGTTTTTAGTGGGTTGGAGCCCCACACTACCGGCTCACACTTGCAGTTGAGTACAATCCTGCAGCGGTGACCGTGTGTGCGTTCCGCATTTCCCAGTTAGTCCTCTCTCTCAAAAAAAAAAGAAAGGGGGGCACGTCGCAGCACTACCAGGATGAACGTTTTGCCGGCAAAACAGATCTATTAGTGTGCGAGTTAACAACAAAACCTAATCTGTAAGCATCCGAAATTCGATAAGTGGTTCTACTTTAACGTTAACGTATGAAACGTATGTTTAAGTGAAGATATGCCAGAGTTGTTTGAAGCACAACTAATTGAACACGCTTACGTATTGCAGTTGCCCATTTTTCGTTTTGGGTGCGTCCATATTGAACCGCAATAGACTATCGATGCCTTTTGTACACAAATGAGCAAGCTACATACCGCTTCCCACTTATCCTGTGAACACACGGTCTAACTCATGCAATTTGCTTTGTTCTATAGCTTTTTAATTTTGGAAGTTCCGGTGTACATGCCACAGCTGATCTTAGTTTTAATCACCACATGGTCTGAGTCGCGAGGTCGTGTTTAATAATCTTCAATTCCTTTGTCAAATACCTTATAATAAATGCCACGAGTAATCTTTTAAAACGTTATTAGTTAGTAAAAAACACAGTAGCTTGCTGTGAAGGAATATTTTTACTACGTTTTAGTAAAAACATTCCTTCACAGCAAGCTACTGGCTTTATCTCTGGGAATAAGAGCTGTCTCAAACAACATTAGTTGTAATGATAGCATGCTCAGAGTTGTAGCGGGCAGGTAATATGCTTGGCCGGGAATTTTGCAAAGGAGGCTATTAAAACTTGTTGCATAAACGCCCTACTGGATAAACAGTTAATCAAATGCCTTTTCTACGGAAATAACTTATAGTATAGTAGTCTTTCTTGTTTTATATTAAGCAAGTTTGCTCAACGGGCGTACGCAGACTGATATGTATATATATATATATATATATATATATATCATATATATATATATATATATATATCATACCAAATTTTACTGCCGACAGGCCAAAAATGGGCTGTTACTCAACGGAAGAACGCGTGAGGATTGTGAATTTATTATGGAAATGGAAGTTCTGTACAGCCATGCTGGTGAACTCGTTGTGCCATATGAATGAACTAGTGAAAATATGACCGCTGTGACCAACAGTATCAAACAACTCCCGGAAACATTGGTTCAGAGACGTGCACCCCGGCCTGGCGTACTTTCATGTCGAATCTAGCGATCTATCCATATGAGATTAAGCTGACGCAATAAATCAAGCCCAAGAACTATCTGAAGTGGCGGAACTCCGCCAATTGGTTTTTAGCACTAATGCAGCGTGATGCCGAGTTTGTGAAGAAAATTATTTTCTCCGACGTGGCCCATTTTAATCCCAATAAATGTGCGAATTATTTTAAACTGTCATACCTGGGCAACCCCTGGGGAACCGAAAACCGTTACATGCACCATATGAGAGAGTCTGATGTGGCCCCTGGTCCAAAGGCATTTTTCTAGTCTACAACAACTTTTTAACAATTGAGTTTTCCAGAATGAAATGCCTTGGACGGCTGTTCTCGCATGAAGGAGATAGTCACTGGTCTTTCAGATCTGGCGCGTCAACGTCGCTAGGCTTTTTCCTGTGGGGTTTGGTTGAACGTAGAGTGTATCTTAACAATCGAACAAATAATAAAGCGTACATTAATGTAAATGTGCGTGAGTTATATTTAGAAAAGAAAAGCTAAAACCATTGGGTGTCCTATATACAACTTGTAAACACTAAAACGTCACTACCTCATCAATATCGTATTTAGTTAGAAATGTCATTATTTCTGAGTTAAAAAAAGTGTTGACAGATGTACTCGCTCTTTTGGTTTCGGTTGGCCTCGAGTAGTTATTGATGGTTGATTTGGGCGCTTTTATTTGTTTTTAAAATATCCTAAACACTTTCGCCTACATGCTGCTTTTAATATCAAACGTAAGTCTTTAGATACCTTATTTAAATATCTATATATATATATATATATATATATGAAAACTTTGTTACTAAAGGTCATGTTACCAGTGTGAACCATTCGGAAAACCACATACAGCAAAACTAACTGTACGTATCTGTATTACAGGCGAGTCAACTTTTCGTTCTGACACGGCCCATTCTATCAATTCTGACAATACTATGTATACATGGCGGCCATCCAGCATCACTCCAGCTGCCTCTGTGTGTTCTTTCGCAGAGCGGCCTACACCTCACTGGCGCCTTCCGGACAAAGTTGCCCGTTTCCCGCACGCTTCTACGTCTTGCAATATAATCGTATATCGGCCATTGGGCCGGATACGAACGAAATAAGGTCAACTGGGGACCCTTTCCTTTTTCTGCAATTATGATTTGGCCAAGTTCCACCACTGCCGCAATCATTACAACTGGTCCAACCAAAACCCTTAAGTAATCGGCGCTCCCGGGTTGCAAAAAGCAAATCCGCGGCAAAGCCGTTTTATTTATATATATATATATATATATATATATATATATATATATATATTCTTAATGAGCATTTTTCAAAGAACTTTCGATTAACAACAGGGATCACACCGGCGACACCCCGTTAGATGACGAACATGACTAGCTTACTAGCCCCCTTCACCACGCCACAGTATATATATATACATATTTTTTCTTTTTAGTTGTTCTATAAGGCTAATAATGCCCGTGTACGGTCCTTCTTTTCATGTTATGACTGATTTTTAAATCACTCCGGCATTTACTTTGCCTAACTGAAAACTTACAAACCTCGACCTTCCATTTGGCCAGATCAACTTCAACTTCCCATTCTGCCACATTCCCTAAAACACTCTTGTGTTGTACTGTACTCGGCATCTTCAGCCATAATCAAAATGTTTCTGTGGCTAGTAGACGGCCTGACATATAGATACATAAAGCGGCTTCTTGCTCGGATAGACAAAGCGTTTGCTTCACTTATGATGAGAAACAACTCCCAAGCTAGTTAAGGTTCGCTATGAGGTAGTTTCACACCTTGTCACGACCACACATCAGCTTCGAATCAAGCTTAGGTACGAAGAGCCTCACTGCTAAAAAAGGCCATTGCCTACTTCCCCGTAGAGAGAGACAAGAGCCCTCTGTAGTGTTTCGTTTATATACGCTGTGAACGTCGTTCCTGTGTAATGAACTCGAATGCCAATACACTGGAAAGAGTTGACAATCTCCACTGGTTGAACGCAGCAGTATATAACGCCTCTGCCAGTCAAAAGACCCCCATACCTGAATATCATGGCTTTGGTCTTTCTGGTGTTTACCTCAGATCCCTTCAAAACAAGGAACGCCTATGTAAGATACTATTGTGTTTGCACATCGCGCATCATCTGCATACATACCCCTATGGCTTTTTGGTACTTCTATGCGACCTAACCGACACTGTCAGCGAGAAGAATAGGGTAACCGAGACGCAGCTTAGCGGGTCTCCGTGCAGGCTCCCCGCATTTTGCTTAGTTTCCAATATATCACTCCCGCCTTCTACCAATCAAGCGTCCTTATAAAAAAATGGAGAGAACTACCTACTCCTGCTCGTTAGAATGCTTCAACCAGCAGATAACGGGGGACTTTATCAAAAGCCTTGGCGTAGCCAACATAGACTGTACACAGATGACCTCTGAGTTCTGCCACAGCTCGCCTGATTTCTGACTGAATAACGTGGATTGCATCACGGGTTCCTCGATCTCTGCAAAAGCCGAATTGCCCCTAAGACACGATCATTAACTCTAGCGTAGATCTATTTTATTCGCTAATCACGGCAAACAGATCTTATTGGCCTTAACTTACTTTAGGAATACGGCTGGACTTGTCTGCGTTACAGAGGGGCCTTCAACAGTAGCGTCTTCTGCTGATAAGTGTTTTTCCCAGACTAGTTCTCATTGTTCACCTTTCACGTGAGTAATGCAATCAATTACTGGCTTGTTTCTCTACTTGTTTTTATTCAAACAATGACAACTATACGATATTGCAAACAAATATCATTATGTAAACACACCGGGCCTTGAAAGGTATTTCAGAATCTCGTAGGAAATCGCAGAAATGGTAAAACAGGTTGACTGTTATCTGCATGCCCAATTATAATTGCCAGGGCGGTTTGTATTTAAGCAGTTAGTCTTCGTAGATGACATCCATCCATGCTGTCTTCACACGAAGCCCTGAAACGAAACCGACAACATTACGACTGCCAAAGCTCTCTGAATACAGATCTGTCTTGTTTTGCTGAATACACTTTTAGTAGGATTCGCTTATCATTGCAGACACTATATACTTAATAGAATACAAGTTTGCCCTTTAAACTACAACCTGCGTGTAAATAAGTACATCCCAGCTTTACGAGCTCTATGTATTGTAAACAAAGTTGCCGCAAATGTTTTTCACGGTATCCAGGTCAACTGTAAATATCACACCTGAGCGCATTTTCCAGCCCTTGTAAACATTTGCAGCAACGCCCGACAAACCAACAGCAAGCAAAAACAGAATTGCTAAAGAGTGCAATGTAACAATTGTGCACTTGACACGCATGCTGCACAATGTCATTTCCAGGAGATTTCAACTTCAGAGGCTAATAGCAGCAGACCCACTCCAAGAAAACGTGCAAGAAATTACGGCGGCTGGTATACGCAAGAAAGAAGAGCCACCACTGATGTCAGGCAATCGCCGGTACAAACAAAATGGCAAATCTTAGCGTCTGAGATATGATGACGCGCCGATGACGCGTCAGCTGGCTGGTCAAAAGCACAGAAACCAAAGTAACAAAAGTGGCCGGGCCTAATCAGGCTTTCTATAACAGCTTTCATATCCAAATCAATAAAGAATATTTCAAGGACTTACTAGACCTCACCGTACGGTCAGAGATAACGAGACTGAACGCATATCGCGATTAGCTGAGGCGCTTTTGGCGGTGTTCAATTAATGAGTTCGTCATTACTATTGCCGGAACATTTGTACAGACTCTAATCAAATATTGCTTTTGTATGTAGGGTGTAATTTCCCTGATATACATCAGTCGGCTGCCTCATCTGCATAGATTCACGTTTAAGTGAACATCAGTTCAATTTTCTGGAGGCATACTCGTTCAAAACGTTATGCGTGACGCCTGTAGCCGAACACGCGCAGATACGCTGGAAAGTGTTTTTGCGCAGGAAGCTTAAATACCTTGCATCCTTGAAAAACTCTTGCGGGTATTCGAGGTTGTGGATCAGAAGAGGTCCATGGTACCTCTTTCGTTGTGAAAAACGTACGTGAATTGAAGAAGTTCAATGAGTCCCTCTCACTTTAGGTCACAATTGCGGGAGACGTTACGACAGTTAAGGTCACCGGCCACAACTGTGGACACTTAGAAATTAAGATCCGCTATTCCCGCACAGACTGCATCGGCAACATCAACATCGTCATAGTAAAGTGGCAGGTAGAACAACGCGAGACTAAAACTACCTGAACTGAGCGTTAGCCTATACTCTCCTACTATTTTGCCGCGGCGACCCTCAAGCGGACGTGCCAACAGGTGAAATCCTTGCGTATTATTGAGATGCAATTCCTCCTTAATATAAAAGGCTGGCAGAGCAGTAAGGCAACCAAAACGCAAGCCATTGTTTTTGATAAAAACCGTGGAAAATTAAAAAAAAAGAACGTTTGTGACCGAAGAAACTAGACAGCCTCAAACCTGGCAGATCTGGCAGTACGAAAGATGACTTTTAGGAAAATGACAAAGGCCAAAAACTTTAATTCAAACTAACTTTAGAAAACAAAAAGTAAAATTCAGTGTATTGGAGCCGTAGATTCTTCTTAAACAACGGCCCTGTTTGCCAAACCATTTAAAAAATTACGAAAATTAGTTAAGCAAATTTACCAGCTTACTGCAGCAGCAAAACAGCTTTGCCGATTACGATGGCTTCACATGGCACAACTTCACTGAAGAGGAAGTTTATGAAGAAGCACTTGCGGGGCGGCGTCCGAACCGAATCTTATTAACTACAAGCACCTCAAATACACACCCTTGCGTCTAGTTGCCTACATAGTTCCGACTCTAGTATTAACTACACTGTTCAATGCATGTTTCTCACAAGGCCGTATTTTGGAAAATTTGAAGAACAACCCTTTTTAACCGATCTACGAACGGCGGGAACGGCGACCCCACAATTCCTCATAGCTATCAGGATAATGTCTTTGCAAGTGTTGCTTATAAACTTCCTACATTCCTCGTTGTGTTTTGCATTGAACACAGATAATAATAATAACCTGCCGCTCCCCGGATAAAAGCCGGCGCTACAACTGCCTTCGATTGCGCACCGCGCCACTGGCTCTTGATTTTATGTCGGAGAGATTTCATATGCAAAGTTCTAGCGCTAAAATTGAATGAAAAGCCCTCGATTCTGTCAGCCGATTTTACGATTTGTAAATCACACTTCCCAGTTGCCGTCTAATAGATGGCTACATCAGCAAATATACTGCTTTCACTGAATATTGTAAATTATTAAAAGAAGGCACTACATTGTGTTTTGTCAAAGTGTATTGCACCTACGGATGTACGTTAATAATCTGTTTTCTTGGTGAGCACTTCGTTAGGATAGACTCTTTGTTTTGTAAGCATAAAGCGACACTGAGCTGAGACCTCGGCATAACGACGACTATGAGCCCTTTTTGTGAATAACGATTATCCCCTTACGACATTTTGTTTACAGGCCCTTGCACTACCTCCTACGTTGCAGAAAAGAAAGACTTAGACAAAGATTTACTCAAATAAAACTTCATAAAACAACGCCACGTCTCCCACGTAACGCATTAACAACACTGCCCTCCCAACTGTGTCGAGAGAGCAAGTTTGTAGAAGAATTCATAGAAAAAAACTACGAATTTGAATAAGCAATGGTAGAGCAATATGTTGTGCATCAAAACGAACGAAATACAAGTTCTGCAAACTACCATTTTTTTACCAGCCTGGAACAAGACGTGGTTAAAAACGGTATGTTGCATATAGTATGGCCACGGATTGAAGTTTGTATCTGCCCGCCATGATGGCGATGATCTCTGCCTGCTAGCCACAGCGCGCTACGGCGCTGTTAGCCATAATCCGCCGCTGCGCTGTTCGCGCACTGTCATGTTGCCGGTCGCCGGCCGGATAAAAAGGGGTGCGCGCCATTTCCTCAGCCCTTTTTGTGCTACCTCGAGCGTTCGGCGTAACGCACGCTCTGCAAACCCTTAGTCCGGCGGCGACCGGGACGTCCGACGGCGTAGCAGCGGCAACGGCGTGAGCGTGGCAGTGAGACTGCCCTAGGGTGGTGAGTGATCGTGGTTAGCAGGCGCAGGTAGATATATATATATATATATATTGAATCAGTGATTGTTAGAGCTAGCGTAGCGGCATTGTTAAGTGTGTAGTCTGTGTGAGTTCCGGCGGTGGAAACTGCTTCGCGCTAACCGCCGGGACATTGTGTGAGCTAGCTAGGTAGCAACAATAATAATAATAATACGAAGAGAGGCGGCGCTGCCGTATGGCTCTCTGTCGTGTGGTGAGATATAATAAATGAGAGTAGTGAGTGTGTGAACCCGCGCATTTTCGACTGTCTTCATTCTACGGTTCCGTTGGCAACATATTGGCGCCCAACGTGGGGCACGACGTGTAGCAAGAGGCCCGGACGTAGAAGTGACCATAGCGGCAGCCAGGATGGCTGAGACAGTCGAGCGAGTGATAGCGCTGCGGCGCGCAGTGCGTGCGCTGGTGTCCAAGCTGGACACCACTATCAAATCGTTTTGGCCTGATGGCCAACAACCTCCGCAGTTTACGCAGCAGATCGAGACACGTGTTACTGGCTGGCTGTTAACAGCGGAGGATTACAAAGGCAGGTTAGATCAGTTAGACGAGCGTTTCTTCGCCGTAGCCGGCGAGCTCAGTGATGAAGAGATAGGGCGAGAAGTAGATAGATCTAACGACTACACGGAGACGTTGTCCCGTATCCGGGGTAGTTTAATGGGCTACAAGCGACGTAGTAATTTAGGCGCCGCCATGCCGTCGGGCGGCCCGGACACGTCTGGCCAAGAAGCAGGGCCGAGTGTGAATCGACTAGCATCGGCGCAAGAAGCTAGCACAGTGGGTGGAGTGGCGCTCCCCACTGCCAAGTTAACAAAGTTCAACGGCGATCTTCAGTGCTTCCCGTCATTCATCGATGAATTCAGAGTCCTCGTCCACGAGAGACAAGGAGTTTCAGATCTACAGCGGCACAAGATTCTTCGCGACATGCTTGAAGGAGAAGCTGCAAGCTCAGTAGCGGGCATACCGTTGACCGAGGCCGGCTACAACCGGACCCTGAGCTGCCTGGTCCAAAGGTTCGGGGCGGCACGTTTCATCTTGTGTGATATTTATACACAATTATTAGATGTGTCTAGGGTGACGCGCGACTCTGATGACCAGGGTCTGCGCCAGTTGTTAGATAGCCTGAATCGGGCAGTGATATCGTTGCAAGTGTTGAAGTGTGATACTTATGGAGCAACTTTATATGTTATAGCAATGAAAGCTTTACCCCCAGGTTTAAGGACAGAATTTTTACAGAAACAAGAGGTAGATAATTTTGTACCAATCAAAGACTCCCCCCTGGCTGTGTTGAGTGTACAGGGTAACGAGAGTTTAGCGGTTGATGCGGAGAAACTGTTTCAGGACCTGCTAACTTTTTTGACGGGAAAGGTCACGTCTCGTGAAAAAAACAAGTCATATTCAAAAGTGCAAGCTCATGTCGGTCCTGCGACGCGAACGGGTAATACCGTTTAGAAGGTCGTTCGGCGAGTCATCTCGGAGCGAGCCTGCTCAAGTCTACCACGCACACGTTGGACCAAAACAGGGTAACACAAATTGTATATTTTGCGGGGGTGGACATAGATCTAGTGCATGCCGGGCGGACATGCCCATAGAGTTGCGTAGGCAGAAGATACTAGATGCCAGAGTTTGTAGGAAGTGCTTGGAACCCGGCCACTGGGCGCGGGCTTGCACTAAGCATATTCTATGTAAATTATGTAAGGGCCCCCACTTACAATTGTTATGTACAAACACCAGAGCAACAGTTAACGTGGCGGCAGTGGACGGGGGGGGACGTCCACTGTTGCCAACAGGGCACGTACATGTACAGACGGGAGCGGGGGAGCATGCAGTGACTAGGTTTCTCCTAGATAGTGGCTCACAGCGCACGTTTGTAACCAGCCGGCTGGCGGCCGCCCTCCAGGCCAGCCCTGTGGGACATGAATTCACGTATGTCCATGTCTTCGGCGGCTCCCGGCCCCAGCAGGCGAAGAAGCTTCCTATCGTTCGTCTCGAGTTGCTGACGCAGTCCGGCGAGCCGATGCTTATCGACGCGCGTGTTGTCGAAGAGATTGCGTCGGCCACCCTCCCGACACCGTCAAGAAGATTGCGCGACAGAGTCGGAGCCGGACTGGCCGAGCGGATCGGCGGGCCGGCCGCAGTAGAATTATTGCTCGGCGCCGGCGACACGTTTAGAGTCATCCGCGGAGAGCCACGTCGTTTAGACAAGTGTACCATCGGCATGGACACTCGGTTCGGGTGGGTCCTCGTAACCGACGGGGCAGGCCTCGACGGCGTGAACCAGGCTCTCGCGGTGACGACGACGACGACGACACAGGAGTTAGAAAATTTTTGGTCATTAGAATCAATTGGTATCCGGCCGTCGGAGTTGGAACCACGCAACAAAGAAGAAGTATCGAAGAATCTTCTCGACAGCATCAAACGATGCGAAGATGGAAGATACCAAGTAGCATTGAATTTGAAGCCGAACGTCGTCATGATCGACAAGAATGAAGCTCTCGCAGCGAAGCAGTTGCGGTCGCTGGCGAAGAGGCTGCGGCGAGATCCGGCATTGGCAGAAGACTACGTCCGAGAAGTAAGAGCGTTCATTGACGGCGGATTCGCAGAACCTCTGCCTTCCGGTGAGTCTGCTTTATATATTATGCCACATTTTCCGGTAGTTCAGCCCGGCAAGGTGTCATATAAGGTACGGCCGGTCTTCAACGCGTCAGCAGCGGGCAGGGGAGGTTTGTCGCTCAACGATTGCATTGACGACACTCCGAACCTACTCCCTTGCCCGCTGGCGATGCTCACAAGGTTTAGGAGGCACCAGGTAGCTTGGGTGGCCGACATAAGTCGGGCCTATTTGATGGTGCGAGTTCGGCCGGAGGATCGCAATTTATTGTGTTTCCTATGGTTCCAGGATGAGCGCAACCTTGTGGGCCAAGTATTGTTACGGATGACGTCGACGGCGTTCGGGGTCAAGGACAGTCAGCACAACACCATCGCGGTCATTCGGGCCCACGCTGAGCAGTACGTCGGGAGCGAGCCCGAGGCCAGCGCGGCCATCTGTAAGGACTTATATATGGACGACATGCTGACTGGCAGCCGAACGGTTGAGGAAGCCGAACAACTTTGGCGCGCGGTGGTCAAGATTCTCGGCGACGCAGGCATGATATTGAAGAAGTTCCAGTCCAACAGCCAGGAGTTGCGCCAAGCGTTTGGCGACGGGGGAGGAGGCGGTGCGCTGCTGAGCCCGCAGCTTTTCGGTAAGGTCCTGGGGGTCGGTTGGGATCAGGAGCACGACGCGCTCTTATTCGATCCTGAGCCGATGCTCTCGTTCGTGGCGGAGAGCGCGCCGACGCTACGCACCCTGATGGGAGCCTGCGCGAGGCTATACGACCCCCAGGGCCTCCTGGCTCCTTACGTCCTGAAGTTGAAGACAATCCTTCAGGACGCTCATCGGGCTAAGTCGCCGCTGAAAGCACCGCTCCCCCCGGAGCTCCTCCGAAGATGGCTGGCGTGGACTGAGGAGCTACCCGAGCTCAACGGATTCAGCGTGCCGAGATATCTGCCAACCGGAGACCGCGTCGAGTTGCACGCATTTGCGGACGCCAGCGACAGGGCGTACGCCGCAGTGGTATACCTCAAGGCAATCGACGGCGGCAACAGGAGCCGCATCGGGCTGGTCGCGGCAAAGGCGAAATTAGTGCCTATTCAGCAATTGGACAGTTTGACTATACCGAAGAAGGAACTGGTTGCAGCAACATTAGCGGTGCGGCTTGTTACCAAGGTACGTGAACAGCTAGATATAGATTGTACGATCTATTGCTGGTCCGATGCACACGTCGTGTTGCATTGGATTCACTCCGCCACCCCGAGTAGGTGGGGAGTATTCGTGAAGAATCGTTTAGAAGAGATATTGAAACTTACGAAACCATCAGACTGGAGTCATTGTCCGGGGGACCAGAACCCCGCAGATTTACCCTCTCGAGGAGTGTCGATGGTCAAACTCAAGGAGAGTTCCTTGTGGTTACAGGGCCCGGAGTTCCTGATGGAGTCGTCGACGCAGTACCCTACCTTCCAGCCGGGGCGTGGCTGCGACGAGATTCCAGAGATTCGGGCGTTTGTCGCAACGTGCGAACCCCCGCTAATAGACCCAGCGGGGTGTTCAAGCTTGCGCAAATTGATCCGAATCGTCGCCACCGTTGCCCGGGCTGGAAGGCGGTTCCGTCGGCAGGTAGCGAGCGGTCCACTCACGGCGGAGGAGCTCGCTTGGGCGAAGCAGCACCTGCTGCGGGAGGCCCAGCAGCGCTGCTTGGGGGAGGCCGTTGCGAGCACCTCTCGCGGCGAGCCTCCCGAAGACGCTGGCCTCGCCGAATTCAAGCCGTTCATGGATCAAGACGGGCTCCTGAGGGTGGGCGGGCGGCTGCAGTTTGCAGACGAGCCATTCGAGGTACGCCACCCGATACTGCTTGCCGACGACCCGCTCACTCGGCTGATTATTATGGACGCGCATGAGAGCCGTCTGAAGCATTTAAAGACAGAGATAGTCATGAACGTGTTGCGTGAAGAATATTGGATCCGGAGGATGCGGCAGGTGGTGAAGTCGACAATCTACAAGTGTACGAAGTGTCTGCGTGATCGAGCCAAGCCAGCGTTGGCCGAGGAGGCGCCGCTCCCGGCAACGCGGCTCGACATGTCATTTCGACCGTTCAAGACCACCGGCATCGATTACTTCGGGCCAATAATAATAAGAAATGAAGAAGGAGAAAAGAAGATCTGGGTCGCAATATTCACATGCGCCGCTATTCGAGCCGTTCATTTGGAGGTAGTCGAAGACCTCACGGCAGAGGCCTGCTTGTCGGCGATCAAGAGATTCGTAGCGCAGAGAGGTATGCCAGCAACGTTCGTGTCCGACAACGCGCTGACGTTCCAGAAGGCGAGTCGGTGCGTCGTAGCGCTGTCGAAAGCGCTGCGCAGCGAGCAGGCCCAAGAGTACCTCAGCCAGGGGGGAGTCGTGTGGGACTTTAACATCCCGCGGGCCCCCTGGTGGGGTGGGTTTTACGAGCGACTCATCGGCGTCGTAAAAAACTGCCTAAGGAAGACAATTAAAGGAAGCAAGTTGAAGCTAATCAACTTAATAACAATTCTTCATGAAGTCGCGGCGATCATCAATCAACGGCCGATAACGAGACTGCCGGACTCGGCGGATGAGCCACGGGCGCTCTCCCCGAGCCAGTTCCTGGCGCCTCGGGTGCCGCTGGCGTTTCCGGCAGAGAGGTTAATATCGCTGGGTAACCGTCCCGGATGCCTCGCCGGAATTTGGAAGCGCCAGGAAGCGATCTTGAACGCGTTTTGGAAGAGATGGCGCGCCGAGTATCTGCTCGTCCTGAGGACGGCCCTGCGGCGGCGGGGAGGCGCGAGTGCCGAGCCGCTCGCCGCAGGCGACGTCGTGGTGCTGCAGGAGGAGGGAGTGCCGCGGGCGTTCTGGCGCCTAGGTCGTGTGGAGCAGGCGCTGACAAGCAGGGACGGCGTGACGCGTGCCTACAGGGTGCACCTCGGTGGAGGCCGCTACGTCAAACGAGCTGGACGCCTGCTGGCGAAAGTGCTGTGAGCCATAGTTGATCTCGTAGGGCAACACAATAAATATTATACACAGTTAATTGAACTTAGTCATTTTTTTGAGGGAAGCTACCGCCACCCTCAAAAGGGGGAGGAATGTTGCATATAGTATGGCCACGGATTGAAGTTTGTATCTGCCCGCCATGATGGCGATGATCTCTGCCTGCTAGCCACAGCGCGAGAGACTGCCCTAGGGTGGTGAGTGATCGTGGTTAGCAGGCGCAGGTAGATATATATATATATATATATTGAATCAGTGATTGTTAGAGCTAGCGTAGCGGCATTGTTAAGTGTGTAGTCTGTGTGAGTTCCGGCGGTGGAAACTGCTTCGCGCTAACCGCCGGGACATTGTGTGAGCTAGCTAGGTAGCAACAATAATAATAATAATACGAAGAGAGGCGGCGCTGCCGTATGGCTCTCTGTCGTGTGGTGAGATATAATAAATGAGAGTAGTGAGTGTGTGAACCCGCGCATTTTCGACTGTCTTCATTCTACGGTTCCGTTGGCAACACGGTATTTAATAATTCATAAGCGACGTTCTCGCCTTCCATCACGTGCAGTGCCGCACTGTTGGGTTCTACAACGCTTGTGACGCGTGCGTCTGAAAGTAATGTGAATAGCTGTGTAACCGCAGTAACGGCGTCTATGTTATTCGATATAATGGTGTCTGTCTTACTGTTCCTGCATATTTTATTTTAGCATTTATAGACAAATTCGACAAATAGACAACATTTATTTTAGAATACAACAAGCCTCTTCAGCACGCAAAAATCGTGCTTCTTAGGCCTCGTTGCCACCCTTGACAAGACAATTGACTTTTAACCTAGATCGCACCTCCAAACCACCCACTTTATCAAATGGTCTTGAACGCACTGGATTAAGTTGCCGTCGCTCTGGAAAAAAGGCTACCAATCATAGGCACACAGTGCTGCAGTTTTGGTACTAATACTACTCTCCTTGTGATTCTGTCGAATCTACTTTGTAATGCTCAGGCAGGTGTTTAGCAATGAAAGCCTGCATGATCAGGTTGGACAACTTGGAGGAGTATCCGTCAAATTTGCTCTCTAAAACTTGAAATTCGCACCGAAAGTGATGTCGAGGTTCTATGGATGTGATTGAACACCTGGCTATTGTCAGCGTTCGTACGTGCAACAGAGTCGCCCCCACGAACGAACAGCAGGGCAAATAAAAGTGCACGCTTCTTAAACGAATCTACATCTATAAGTCGACTACTGTTACGACCAGCAACGTCGGTTCTCAGCCGGTAACGGCACCCGGAAGTCGTCTGCTCTAACGAAAGCCTTAGCAGTTACGGGCTAAAAGCGGACCAAGCCAACAGTGCGTGCCTTTGCTCGTTCAGCGCGAGCTGTGAATTATTTACGTGGCGGAAAACTTTTTAGGTGTCCGCCGTGGAAAGGACGTCTCAGCGGCCGCCCATGGATGGACAGCGCGTGTTCCCTGCCAGCAGTGGGGCAGCACTTAGCGAGCCAAGCTTAGTGTCGGCGCCCTTACAGCGCACATTGCCATTATTTGACTTTCGCGCCTCTCCAGAGGTGTGTATGCACGCGTTACCTGAGACAGGCGAGTAACGCCTCTGCTTCGTCCAGCCACGTCATAGCGTGCTCCAATTTGGACTTGTCTGAGCTTCTCCAGCAATAGAGGAGACAATGCAACAGCGAGACAATGAAGACTCTACCCGGTGTAACAGTCAAGCTCGAAAAAAAGAACCTAATTCTACCCGAGCAGGACTTGACACAACGCATGACAACGCGCCATTTCTTTAGATCGGTGCGGAAGCTGCTCAAGCCACCGTTTGTATTGTCTTGCTAAGTTGCTTCAAATGCGTACGCCAATTTTTTTTCAAGTCTAATAAAAACGTTTAGTTCTAAACAAAGCTTATGCAAGCTATATACAAGCTCGATAAGCCAAACTGATACGTGTAAACAATACAAATAAATAAATAAATAATAAATTTTACAGAAAGCTGTGACAATGTGCTAAGCGTCGCACAAGCCACACAAAACATCGTTAATCTAGAAGAGTTTGTTAGGTGATGTGTATATGACCCTTGTTGTATCTTATTTCTTTCAAAAACTATATTATAGCAAAGCATAACACATTTGCCCTTAATGCTGAAAATAATAATAATAATAATAATAATAATAATAATAATATCATACGCACAAGGTATATATACATGCACAATACATGATCTACGTACGAGTATATACCTTGTGCGTTGTTGCGTCTTGCCGCTTGTCAAACGCTGAGCTTGCAAAAAGCTGTTGGTCGATGAATTCCGTCGGTGCGGAGCCAAACCCCGATTCTTGATCTGCTGATCGAACCGCGGACTTGGGTACTGTCGACTCTTAAAAGTTTTCGGGCTGACCCTCAGCCAAGATTTAACGTCCACGGAACTGTTTTTCACATTGCTTCATAGACGGACCCCCATAAATACAAATGTGCAACGGTGGGGCTCGAACCCGCGCACCTATGTGTCTCCTCCGGTTGCGAGGCGCAGACTTAAGCCACCACGCCACCGGGCTCGACACTGTCGACTCTTGCATCGCAACAAACGAACCCAGCTGGGGATTGCGGTAGAGCACGTTCTCGTCACTGCCCCAAACTTTACTCGACGAATCTCCTCCAGATAACTCGACCCGCAGAGGCAGATCTATCAAATTTGCGCCAAAGTCTTTAGAACTGAGCGAAGCAGCTTTGAGCGAAGGAAAATCATCAGCAGTATAAGAATGCATGTCGCCACCATCACCATCATTATTGTTATTATTTTGTTATGTGTTATGTTGTTATTGCATATTGTTGAAACCATTACCGATGGAGCGATGCAAAATAGCGAACGAATAACGTAGCTTGTAGTTGGCAGTAACGCGTGAACCCAATGTGAACTTATCGTCTAGAAGCTGCAGGATTGCAGTTTATTTTATAGCGGCAAATTTATCCCCACAGCACCTCACACACGCAAATTTTACAACGACAGTTTATTCGATTCGTGTTTTTCAGTTCAAGTCAAAACAACAAAATTCCAAGAATGCCAAAGGCGCCAAGTATTATACACCGGTAATAATCATTATATAGCGTATTACAGGCTACAATAAAAAAAAAGTCAGAAGACTTGTTGCAGTTGTTTGGATAATCCAATTCAATCCCTCTCTACCACTTACTTGGGCCGTAAATGCTAATATTATGAAATTGAGTTTTTACGGGCTGCCTCCAAGTGGCCTCTTCTTTCAGTTATGGTAGTTGGTGCCTGAAGCCGTGAAGTTGGAGCAAAAAAGAACGAAACACGCGATTTTGAGGCGTGTTTCGATGCATGAACCCTGCCGCTTTAAGAACTGTATAAAAAATGCTAGAAATTATGTCGAAATCTGAGTAATCTAATTCCACTTTCACAAAAGAAGAGTAAACACATATATGTGCTCTCTAAGAGAAATTGCAAAAACTTAGTTAGGCTCCTACGCACACGCGTTCCGATTTATTGACCCACAAATAAAGTCGAATAGAAAACGCTTTTACTGAGCAAACAAAGGATGTAGAAAACGCCTTTATTTAACAAACAAATGATGTAGATATATGTAGCCCGTAACCCGGAAGGGATGTCATTATTAGTATCATAACTATATTGTCTTTTTAACACGGCATTAGCTTTAACGTGTTTGTGGGTAAAATCAGAAATAGCTTTTTGTTGCTAAATGTGGTAGACTATAGAGACGCAAGTGTGTGACAGACACCGTACTTAATTTAACTCGATTTGCCTTCATGCAAAGATGTCGTAAGTGAACGCAAAGTGCACAAGCGACGACATTCGCCTACTAAACCTAACCATATATTAGATAGTTTTAACCACTGTTACTGCAAAAACGCCACAATTAGTTTTCAGAGGTATTGATTAAATTAAATCTAACTGCGGTGGCAATCGTAATGATCATAAGCTTTACGTTATTTGCAAGCTGTAAACCAGAATGATTTTATATGATGTGTCTGTTTTGGGTAGAAATATTGTTTAGACCAATAAATATTAAACATAAGAGTCGGTGGATGTCTTCTCGCTGCATAGACACGGCAACCGTGGGTAACAACAGAGGGGTACATCTTTTTACCTGATACATCGGCGGGTTCCGGAGCACGCACACTCTATTGTAGGTTTTTTTCCAAACCCATAACCTTTCCACGGCTCCAAGCCTGTCCTCGTCTATTTAAAAGGCTTAAACATTTGAACATGACTTGTATACTCCGTAAATAATTGAGTTTTTGACCTCAACGTTGCTAGTCCTCAGTAATCTACTCTCTATGCAATTTTACTCAATTTATCTATCGACTAATACATAAACAAAGCCAGTTGCACTCCGGACGATAAATGCAGATTACTTGCGTGGAAGCGAAGCTGTTCTATTTTGTGACGTCGTGTTTTTCACGTCCCGATGTCTTTATCATATTGTACTGTCTACAAACAGGATACCAAACAAAATAAGGCCGAAATATGCGCATATCCAAAAAGTACATATTTTGAAATGCCTCATGTATTATGTTAGCTCCAAACAGATACAATGGTCGTTGGGATTCCTTCATTAAACATAATATGCATATAACTGATTCTGATGTCCTTATCGATAAACAGTTATTATCCTAAAAGCTCTGTAATGTCTCTCGAAATGAGAACAGAGTTGACTTGGGTGATAATGATGAGGCTTTTTTGCAGCAAGTTTAGAGGTAACTAGACGAAGGTACAGCTATAAATACGACTTATTTAGTGCTTACGCTTGCACACGACTTGGTGTTATAAAACCATTGCCCGACGGTGTTTAGCCTCCCTCTGTGCAGTTATTCTCTCGGCACCGTAGAATGGTAACCAGTAAAAGAAGGAGAAACATACTACACGTATAAGACTGCCTGCACGTTATTACCGCGTTTTACATAGCATTTTCCATTACAGCTTGAATTGATTTTCCTCGAGCGCTTCTCGCTGTCATCTATTGTGGGACAATTCCGTTGTCTAATCGTCCGGTTATACCTGACACAGCTGCACAGAGAGTTACTGAAAGTGAGGCTCTTTTACATTAATAACGTTGTTGTCGTCTATCAGCCCGATAAGTGAGAGCACCGCCTTTAATACCATGGCCTTATAGACGCACACACCCGATAGACAGTGCGCGAACTAGACGCGTGTCGCAACAACCGACCATTACTTTAATGCTAAATAGACACACTAAAAATATGCAAAGGGCGACAACGCGGCTTTGAGGTCGATTGGACGTCCGTTGAAGCGCACCGCCCTATGTCGATTGAGGCGCACCATTCATCATTTGAGGTATAGCCGGGATGAAGTCGCGGTCGACGAGCAGTCCTTGCGAGTTTTCTTCCCGAGTCGAGAGCGATGCTAAGGTCGGCTCCCTTGTCGACGGAATAAGGCCGGGCCAATCTTGCATCGCAGACCCGCTACCGCTTTCCGCATCTAAAACAATGAAGGCGCGTTGTGTTACTAAATACAGCAAGAGATAATAGTGTCAAGAAATTCGGATGGCGGGCAATGGCATCCCTATCCCACCAAACACGGAGCAAAACCTTGCGCGAATGGGTTAGTCTCTCTGGAGGCTCCTGAGGAAGCTGGCCTGGGCCAGTTCATCGACTGACTGAAGACAGAAGTTTGTCTTTCGTCACAGATAACAATTCGATCCAATTTGACACGAAACCATGAGCGCAAAAGCGAGTGACAATGGTTGTGTGACACGCCCCAAGGTCCATGGCAAAATCACGCGTAGTCACTCATGGGTCATCAGTCATGCGTAGGGGCAATGTCTTCCTTGAGCATAATAGTCCTTCTAAAACAGTATATACATATACTAATTGCCTAAAAGAAAGCCAAGTATGTTAAGCGTGTATTAAGCCTCCTAAAGTGCATACCGAGCAAGATGGCTTAGTGACAAAGCCTTTGCCTTGCATTCGGGAGACCTCGGTTCGAAGCACAGACCGGCCACACTTAAATTGTGTTTTCATGGTTTCCAATTTAGACTAGATAAATGCCGGAGTGGACTAAAAATCGGCCATGACACGAAAATACCGTGCACGGCCATTAGCCGTACGGAACAACTAAAAAATATATATAAGTTTACGCTTATTGAAGACCTAATATTTTACATCACACCATTTACAGCGGATAATCTAGACTCTATAGACGCCTATAAAAAGAACGGAGATTTAAAATTTGTAGCCGAAAGTTATGCCGATGGCTCGGTATTTTGTTCACAGAGATGGAAAAGAGCCATGCAAAGAAACCGCTCGCTAATCTGCCGAATGACTCGGCACGCATACCATCACCACATATGCATGAAACCCAGTTTTTTTTTAATATTAAAAAGGCTTTACAACCTTATCAGACGTCAATTGAAAAGCTTCGATGTTCTCAATGAGGCGGCCCGAAAACACCAACCAGTGTTGGCCGTTTCCGGCATTCGGGGAGGCCGACACAACCCGCCGCGCTGGTCTGCAATGAAACGAATTGATCTATCTCTTCTAGACAAAGCGGTAGGCGGTCTTGAGCCCTGACATCATGACTACCTGTGACCTGCTGAAGATAACGATGAGAAAAGCAGTAAAGTGGAAAAGGTCATGGCAAAAGAAATCACGTCTGTGGTTTTCACAAGCCGGCTACCTCGCCCACAGCAAAATGCTCGAAAGAACAGAACGAGACCTCTCAGCTTATATCGGGCAACTTCGCAGGGCGGCAAACCCGCTCGGTGACGGACAGGTAGAGAGCCACCTTACTAGTCTCTACACTGAAGCAGTACACCAGGAACCTGCCTTTCAGGATTGAGAAGATTACAGTCGCTCCCAAAGACACCGAGGCACCCGCGATGCAATCCACGTTCTCCAGTAGCAAATGTCGGAACTCCCTAAGGAGATCCGCTAAGCTGCGCCTCGTTTACCCTTCTCCTTGCTGACCTTGTCGGTTACGTCCGACAGGAGCTCCAAAAGCCATGGTGGTGATGTATAAAGATGATTAGTGTTCGCTCACCGTGATCCAGGTGTCATCAAGCGAATTACCTCTATGATAGAAGCGTTTGATTAATCGAAGGGACTTTAGATAAACATCAGGAAGACCTAAGCCATGAAATTCAGACATGGAGATCAATTGGCTCTCCGAGACGTTACACGTTGCTGCGGCTAACCATTTGAGCTTGTTAACTCCTCCCAGTATCTTGGTCTTTATGATTATAACACAGGAACGACGTTCACAGCGCATATAAACAAAACAGTACGGAAAGCACTTTTCTCTTAACGAGGACGTAGGCAATACCCGAAGACTGTCCTTTTTCTCAGCAGTGAGGCTTTTCATGCTTAAGGTTGTTCCGGGAAATATGTACGGTCTTGACAGGTGGGACTTTTGGTCCAGGATGTGGAACCACCTCACGCGCGCGAATTTTAACCAGCTTGAGAGGTTTTTCTCATTACATATGAAGCGAGTGCTTTGCTTGCATATCCGAGAAAGAAGCCGCTTTGTGTATCTCATATCAGACTGTCCTACAGCTACCAAAGCTACCAAAACAATTTCACTAAGGCTGAAGATGCTGCGTACAGTACCTTACGAATGTTTTACTTCGAAGTGGGAAGCTAAAGTCGAACAGGCCAGATGGAAGGTCAAGGGGTATAAACGTTTAACGGGTTTTACAGGTTTCAGGTTTTCAATGCCTTGCACGTTTGGTCTGGTCCTGCATATTACAATCGCCACGTAAACGCCAGGCACACAGTGCGTGGCGATCACTACTTGGTATGTTCAAACGCCGCCTCTCACAGGGAGTATGAGTTGTGCACCTGCCGGTTCTACCTGCAGAGGTGTGCCAAGTACCATGCAGTGGAATGCACAGCCCTGAAGCGAAAATTGTTGCATTACTTCCTTTGGCAGAAGCGCGAAGAAGATAGCGTATTATGAATAAACTCTATGAACTATATATTATACTAATTTGACTGAAATAAACATATTTAAAAATATTGAAAGATGTATTTGCTGTTTTTGTGAAGAATGTAATATTGGACACTACCATATACTTGTGTGTGCAGAAATTTGCGGAACGCCCCTATCATCCAAAATTAATTACATACTGTGAGATCGTATTGTCACATTTTGACTCATTGTGAAAGATGAATCAGCGGTCTACCAAATTTATGGTGAATTAAATACTAAATGAATGACTACCAAATTCGCCGTCCATAATACATTGTGGTCGGTCTCTTAAAACGTATATATATAAACTTTGCTAAATGCTTTTGTTCCAGAAAACTCTCGTATTTTCGTATAATATAGGTCATCATTCATTTCCGTCTATGTCAAGAGCCGTTCGTTCGGACAGCTCGCCCGTCGTTATACTCCTTTAATCTAATGAAAGCTTCTTCGAGTAGCCCTAGATCGATACACTGAGTGAGAGGAGCTTCGCCTCCGAACTGCGTCACACTTTAATAACTGTGCACAAGCAGAGAGAGCGGGCGTCTGTAGTTCAGTCCAAAAGTGGACTATAATCGCCGAGTCGGAGGGAGAGGGAGGGGACATCCAGAAGCCCTTCCTGGTGCAGTGATTGCGTATCCTTCGACCAACTTTGGCCGCCCAGCCGACAACAACGACAGCGTCGTTGGCTAGATTGTTTAGCATCGCCCACGACAACCTACTGTGTCGGTAGAGCGCACAATCCGTACGCTATTTTTCGCAACAGCATTTGGACAAAACGATATTTAAATAAAGTGCATTACTAAGCCATTATAAAGATAAAGACACGGATACTGTTCGGGCTGACCCCCAGCCAAGATTTCACGTCCACCACAGGATTGCTTTTCGCATTGCTTCACAGACGGACGACCCCCATAAATACAAATCGGTGCAACGGTAGGGCTCGAACCCGCGCACCTATGTGTCTCCTTCGGTCGCGAGGCGCAGGCGAATGCACCACCACGCCACCGGGCTCGACGATAAAGACCTGATGGCGCGGCAGAACCTCCCTAAAGCAGTAGTGTGCAGAGCAGAGAGCAATTGTGTCGCTACGGATCTACAAGGGCGGACATTTTTGACGCAGATAGAAGTCGGTCTGGCCTCGTTGCGAACAATAACGAGGCAAGACATGCCGTGGCACTGACGATGCTACTAGCAGAACTCTTCGGTCGGTTGGTTGGTTGGTTACTTAGCGATGCTTGAGCCATGGGGCTTGGCACCTGGCAAGGCGAACGGCCTGACGGTATGTCGATGACCTCTCAGAGTGACACAATTGTACCCCATATAGACGTCCTCCATATGGGGTATAATTGTGTCGGACTCTCTTACACGTAGCAACGAACAACGTAGTAGTACCCAAACGAATTTGCTGACACGTTATATCGGTCATATATATTTATATAAACGCACATATATCTACTCCTCATATAAATAGGCTGAGTGACCACCTACCTGCAAGCGACGACTGGGCTGGAAGAGATGGCCGCCGAGGAATAACCCGGTTGCGGTGATTGTTGCCGAGGGTCGCGACGGCGAGAATGTACTTGAGCGTCTCGATGCGATGCAGCAACATGCCGACCATTTGTACGAGCAGCACCGTGGCGAATACGACCACAAGGCCCAAACCGATCGGGTCCACGTTAAGGTACTTCCGCGAGATGATCACTTGCTGTTCAAATACAACCATCGTACCAAATCAACAGCGGTAAGGCTTACCTAGTTATAGTTCGTAAGTTTACTTTCCAGGTCAGAGGTAATCTAGATTATATATATATTTATATATAAACTAGTAGGCTGACGCAAAAATATATCAAGACCGTCCCGTTGATGAGGCCGTTGGCAGCGTTAGTTAAACGGTTGGTTAAGAAAGCGTATAAGGAGGAGAAGAAAAAGCACTGGGAATAGAAAGAGTGGGTAGCAATAAGGAAGGCTGACGAACGTCCACATACATGGCTGAAGCGGAAGGGGAAGAGACAGTGTTCCGTAGAGACGGGTAAGCTAGTCGAACATTTCAGGCGAATATTGGCCGGGTCGGACACAACTCCGAAAGCGCCGCTAGAATACGAAGGCCCGTAGGATCAGACAGCGGAGGAAGCGAGGGTTTGGATAAGGAGAGAAATCTCTCTAAGGGAAGTAATAGAAGCAATGGACAGAGCACCACGGGGGAAAGCGCACGGGAAGGACTTGATAATAAATGAACACTTGACACCCTAATTCTTGCACCATGTTGGAAAGCCATATTCAATGAATGTTTAAACAAGGGGCAAATTCCAGAGGCCTGGAGGAAAGCTAAGGTAATAATAGCTAGGAGACTGGGGCCGTTCTTGGAGAAGCGGGGAAGAATACCGGAGGAGCAGCATGGATTTAGGAAAGGGAAATCAACTCATTCAGCAATTCGGGAGCTGCTAGGAGCAATCTGGGAAACGCTGTCTAGACCGAGGAGTTGTACATGTGCGGTGTTTTTAGATTTAAAGGCAGCGTTTGACATAGCACCAAGCGATAGAATAGTTGAAAAGCTGGCAAAATTGGGAGTGCCGGGAGCAGTTCTAAGGTTACTTATTAATATGTTAAAACAGAACACGGTGCTGATTGATAACGGGGTCGGTATTGCGGGGGATAATAGCTCAAACCACAGTCGTCGCACAGAGCGATGGACTGAGCCCATTGCTGTTTTCCGTACTTTTGGGTAGACTACCAGGGCGGATAAGGGCGGGCTGGCCCCGAGAGTGGGCCAGAATCTTACTGTACGCTGATGAGGTCACCTTTGGTGGCAGCCTTTTTAAGGTGAAACAAGCCATGGAACGACTAGTTACATCCATGGTTACCTGGGGAAAGACAGTAGCTATGAAATTCCGAAGTGGCGGCCGCATGGCCAGGGATGACGTGCTCCAAATCAGGGGATCAGAAATTAACATTGTAAACAAATTTACATATCTAGGCATAACCTTATCAACAAGCGGTAGCAGTTTTCGATCACACATCCAGGAGAGCGTCAGGAAGGCCACCATCGCAGCTGCGGCAATTAAATGTCCATATATGCTTTCAGTTCATGCAGCACTTGCTCTTTTCGGGATACAGATAGCACCCATAGCCACATACGGCATTCTACTAATATGGTATACGTTGGGAGTAGGCGAATTGCATTTTTTGATGGGGTGAGGTTTTTATGTTTAAAGAGGGCTTTAGCGCTACCGAATACATGCCGGAATAGGGTTGTTCATGTGTTGGAGGGTGACCCGCTGCTGACGGAAGACCTACAAAAACGATGTAATCTGAAGTAAACGTGCGCCTTTGAAGTTTATATGCGGAACTGGGAAACCAAAATAAGTGAGGTGGACATAGGTATTTATGGAACAGCTGCAATGACGAGCACTGAATGGCAGGGTAGGGGGGTAAAAGATCGACACCTAAGTACGGCCTTTGCAGCTTACGAATTTCATCACGTTCTGTGCAACGTGGAGGGTTTTTATGAACCACTGGATGAATGTCAATGCAAACAATGCTGGAGCAAATGTGATCGATACCACGCTGCGGTATGCCCGGCGGTTAGATCTATTGCAGAACTAGCAAAACGCTAGATTGTTGGTGTTTCGAAACATTTTGATGTGTTATAAACACATTTACCCAGTTTGAGTGTTAATAAAACCATATATATATATATATATATAAAAATATATATATATATATATATATATATATATATATACTCGTTGTCTAACGAATGTTTAATTTTTGTCGTTCGAATTCATTATATTCATTTGTGTACTACATGTATGTACATATACACACACTCAATCTTATATACACGTTTGCAGACTGATGTATAGAGGTTGAGCACAACGCAGGTATGGCATTTAAACAGACTGAGCAATATAGCATAATATGATGCCTGGGCAACGTCCAGCACCTTGGCGTGCACGCGAGCACAAACAAATACGCGATTACAGGTGCAAGCGGAACAGACATCAACAACACAGATCAACAAGGTGCAGCCATACAACGACTGAACCTTGCATACTCTCTGCCCGACGCAGCAAATGAGCCGGCCTAGGGATCCAACTATCTTAGCGCCATATCTGAACAGTTATCTCTGCTGGCCATTCATTAGCTACTATCGGCTGAAACCAAGAAATTCAAGAAAATCGATTATTGACTAACAGATACATCTACTAAGGTCTAAGGCGCGCTAAGACGGTTGAACCAGTTGTAAGACTTGGGCAAGGTGCAAAGGTGCCTTAATCGGTGCATGCTGCACTTTGTTGATCGCACGGAATGATTGTCTGCTCGTGCACGTGCTTACGGCACAATACGCGTGTCTATTGACCAACCGTCCATTCGGATTTCCTCTTGGTCACCGCCCGCGCATAGCAGTTGTTGGCTAAGTCGGCGCCGGTCATTTCGAGCCGAACTCGACGTTCCGCGAATATTCGTTTGGAGACTGGAAGAGATTCCTCGAAGC
The DNA here is from genome assembly GCA_003439945.1 of Dermanyssus gallinae. Taxonomy (NCBI): domain Eukaryota; kingdom Metazoa; phylum Arthropoda; class Arachnida; order Mesostigmata; family Dermanyssidae; genus Dermanyssus; species Dermanyssus gallinae. Next base: position 177,436 of record QVRM01001921.1, read on the forward strand.
TGAACGTGCGACCTTTCCATTCAACGCAAGCGCACACAAGTGTATATACACATACGAGTCGAGCTGATTAGGATGAAATATGCAGCCGGAGTAGGAAGTTGCGCTGCAAGCGGTTCGCAACATGTTTCTTGTCTAGCTCACTCAGACCTGTCTGGTGCTGCCAAAGCGGGCGCCACAGAGAGAGTTCCACAGAAACAAATGTGGACACGGACACGGCCTCATGATTGGTTGCCTTTTCCAGAGAAAAGTGACCAACTCACGTGAAGCACGTATGCTGTGCATAAGCCGTGCACAGTCAAAGCCATTGACTGTAACACGTACGGCACCGACACTGTAATACGTTGGCCGAAACGGTTCTCGATACTGTGTGCTGTTGGCAAAGTGAGTGAGTGAGTGAGTCTGAAAGGACGGAGATGTACATATGGATTCATGGACATATATATGAATTTGAACGATCATGGTGGATTTTAACGATCTAGCCGTCTCCTAGTTGACGAATCGGACGAAATAAGCATGTGGGTTTATGATTCAAACGACAGCCGACTAGCTAACGTGTCGCTGCGCTATGCGAAACTGCTACCGCTGTTGGTCCATATGTACAACTCTGTGGCAATAGAGTGGTCAGAAAAACTACTTCAACTGCTCTCCATTATTTCGTTGTCGTTGGCTGAAGGCAACAAACAAAGGCATAAAACAAATGCATGAATAGACAAATGAATGACCTATATGCTCGTCAGACTAGCGATGTAACCTATATACTCGTCAGACCAGCTAGAGATAGGGTAATACGTACTTATTATCTGCCATTATTTCACGCAGGGGCGGAAAATTTTCCTAGAGCAGGAATTCCAAAAGAAACACACACATCCCACAGAGCTTGCTTTTTGAAGGCAGGAGCGTAGGCGTGGTTCATTGTTTGTTAGAAGACACACCTCAGAAGAAACCAAATTGTTCGATTTTACTTCGGAGAACCGTGTGGTCGCTATTGATTTAACTTCTTTTGAGCCAACAAACAGCGTTCCGCAGCCGCTCCAAGGCGTGTAATTTTCGAGAACCTGACAATTGTGGAGTTGACGACATTACATTGGGTCGACAGCGAGAGAAATGACGCCTATTTTTTCATTTCCATTGTTTTAGTGTTGATTTAGTTGTCAGTACACATGAACGCATAAACATAAAAACACCTTTACAATCACATAAAGGAGTGTAGAGCTGACTCGAATAGAGCTTCCATCTCTAATACAGTTTCCTGTAGCCAAATGAAATTTTCTCAAGGACTCTATGGAGGATACACAACGCACCGTGGTCATGTATGACAGGCATCACAATGGGCTAGACATGACCCGGCCATGCGCCAATATGTCTGTCCAGTGCCTTGCGGGAGTTTAGAGGATCACATCATTAGACATTTGTTTTTGAATTATTATGCATTATATGTTATCGAATGCCTCAGTTATATATATTTATACGAAATGACAGACACATAGAGGATATAGTTGATGTTTTTAAAAAACTGGACCAAAAATGCTTACAAAAGGTCATACAAAATGAAGAATTATGTTGTCAAATGTTCAACTGTAGACATTCGCATATGCGATCTAAGGTTCGCTACGAACCGAAATGCATAGCGAAAAAGGAAATTGTAATGTCCCTGCTTCCTTGGAGAACAACCCGAACCTATGCATGAATGTTGTGATTTTCTTGTACAATTTCCCTTTATTATAAATAAAGCCCGTATTATGATATATATATATATATATATATATATATATATATATGTTCACAAATACCTTTGTTGTGGGCACAAACACGATTGTATGGTTTCCTCCGACTGGCCACTGTATGAAGAAGCTTTCCTTGTTTATCTGCAGAATGAATAGGGCGAGACAGTATATAGCGTTGAGCGTGAAGTACACCCAACATACGTTGTTGCGAAGTTCCATTAGTCCTTGCTGCATCTTCTTGCGGTCTTCGGTCGACTCCTCGATCGGTTTGAGAAACGCCTAAAACGTTCGAGGTGCATCAGGGTATTATTGAGGGCGGTCCCTCGATCGGCTCTGTAAAAGCCTCAGGAAAAAGCCTGCGAATCTCTTCTGTGGCATTCAGTGGCTCCCACACTGATGACTATAAAATGTGCAGCTTAGTTGAGCCTGATCCTGCTTGGTAAAAATCACAACAATTCAATGGTGGTGTTGCTCTTTTGCAGACTATTTACAAATCTTGACCCGAAATGTGCCATCCTCAAGTAAAAAAACAGGACTCGATTTTGGAATCAACTCAGTTGAAATCCCTCTGTCGGTATTGTTGTGAGACTTAGGGGTGCAAGAGAGCAGGTTAGTTTTAATTTCAAACTTTGTAAGTTGTTAAGTTTCGCTCAGTTTCAATTTATACAATTTCATAGATGCTTCATTGTAAAAACAAATATACATATATTATGCTGCAAATAGCATTTTGGTCATACAAGTATTTACTCTTCAATGCAGTTGTAGGGCCTCACCTAACTAAGTTATTACTGGCTGAAAAGATGGTCTGTGATTACTTATGCTAAATAGTATGAGAAAAAAAATTGATACTGATTATGTCGTATACATCTCCGGTCTAGAATGCTGCACTGCTTCAAAATCTGCTTTCGAGGATGCATCGTAAACTTATCCAACCAGTAGCTCTTATAGGTGAAATGCTGACTGTTGTGATACTGAATGTGACAATATTTTAAACCTCCTTTCTATAAACCGCGCAAGATGGCTTAGTGGCAAAGCCTTTGCCTGGTGTTCGGGAGGCCTAAGTTCAAGACCCAGACCGGCCACTCTTAAATTGGTTTGCATGGTCTCCAATTTAGACAAGGTAAATGCCGGGGTGGATTAAAAATCAGCCATGACATGAAAGACACTGTACACGGGCATTAGCCTTACAGAAAAAGAAATTAAAAAGGACACCAAAATGTAGTAAAAATATACAAGCCCAAGCTACGGCCAAACATACCCTAGTGCAATATATAATACAAACTTTATAATACAAGCTTTTGGATTTGAGCTGAACTGACCTCGAGCATATCCTCCCAGAAGGAAACCTCTGATTCAGCGAGAGGAACACTTGGCCCGGCAACGAAATCTGGATCATTCATCCAGTCTTTCATACGCTCCTGTCTCCAGCCCGCCAAACAAGCGTCTATGGGTTGGTCGGCCATGATATTCTGCCGTTCTTCTTAAAAGTTTAACATATGAGATGGAAACGAAACGAAATATATGTTGTCTTAAATGTTAACAAAGAAAATTACATAATAAGCCTCACGAAAGGCTTTGGAGGAGGCCATGTATGACAGGCTGGACATGACCCGGCCATGCGCCAATATCTCTGTCCAGTGTCTTGCGGGAGTTAAGAGGATTGCATTAGACATTTGTTTTTGAATTTGTATGCATTATATGTTATCGAATGCTTTATACCATTTAGAATATCTATATATATAATCAGATGTGGCTTCCGTGCGGTAGCTAAAGCGAACCCTTACATTGTTCACCAGTGCAGCTGAGGGGGACGTTGACGACTAACATGAATCAAATATCTTTAACGGCCAGACTTATATGAAAAATATTATCCGCAATTAAGGCATATTCGTAGTAGTAGTATAGGGCTCCCAAAGTAAAGTGCATTCGCGAAATAAAGTGCAAAACATTTCCGTTGATTTTCCAAAAAACTTACCGTATCACAAGTGTGGTCGGTCCAATAAAAAAAATTGGGCTACCAAATTCCGGCAATATGTCATTCCTTCCGCTTTGGCAAAACAGTCTTCCAAAGGCGCATGCTGAACCCTAAAATGACATCCTAGTCTGATAGGAATTACGGGAGATCCCGTACTATCTTACCTAAACACTTGCAAATATGTCATCCGGCCTTGAAAGCGAGGCTGCTTCGTGAGAGGTCTCACACTAGCCGCGGCACCATTGAGAGTATGTATCGTGATGCTCCCACATATGTGGCTTGAGATATTGTTAAAGGGACGGAGTGGAGGGATGGTGTGCGACTTTAACATTAGGAGACATGGGCGCAGGGCATACCCTTTAAAAAATATTGTTTTTAGGATTCGCTAAGTGTTTCCGCCATTTAGCCGCGTTCTTTGGTAATGATACCATTGGGTACAAAAAAATTAGAGCACAGCAGCAAGAAAGCAATGTCTTCGTTGACGATTATTTATAATGTATGTGTGTTACGATACGCATATGTAGGAGGCTCTGGCACTCACAGCCCAGCTCTCATCGCACACAGACTTGGGGAGCTTTTCGAGAGATCTTATGCATTAAGAGGCCAGCCAATGAATGTCTATGAAATAACCGCGCAAAATAATCATTAAATAAATAAGAGAAAAATACACTATATACATTCATATCTACACCGATGAGCATTGGACTTGATACCTATATTATGAAGTTTTATGCATACTTCCTGCACACATATTATACGACGCGTGTGTGTTTGTGTCTAATGTGAGGTGCTAATCAGAAGTCACCGCACGGCGCTCTATACCTGGAGGTGTATGCTTTGTCGCTGTCGTTGTCGTCAAGGTCTCCTGCGGATCCTGTCGTTCTACGTCGAGCCGGTGGCCCTGCGATTCACGATTCCCTGTAGTGTTGCTCCCACCAGCCTGAGTTTGACCAAGCGTTTCGAGTATTCTGTTGAGTTTCTCGTCGACACACTGAAGCGATTGATTCGGTGCCGAGTGTCCGTTTCGCCAGAGCGTGATGCTGTTGAGCAGTTGATGTGTCAACGATCGGCGCGCTTTTTCCTCTGGAATTTAGATTATTTGTATCCTCTGGTTAGTATTGGTAGGTTAGCACAAACCTAGCGAAATATATGATACAGCAAATCTTCTCAAAAAGTTGGTTTATTCAAACCTATCGAAGTTTATACTAACATAAACGTATATATATATAAAACACACACAACTATAGAAACGTATTTGAACTAATAAACGAAGAGCATGCTGAAACAAGCTTGCACAAATATGTAAACGCAAAGGAAGGGAAAATCAAGAAGTGCATATTGGGGCGTTCCTGTAGGATTGTTGATCAACGTATATTTATAAAAATTCACATTAACACGTCATACAATGATCGGGGACAGGTAAGGCTGTGTCATTTGTCATTTAGTATTAATACTACTACTTATTGCGCGTTGCGTTTTGGTTGCTTCGTGTATAAATACAAAAATAATTCACCTAATCGAATAGCCAGGCCAAAACATTTATTCTATTCGTTACATCATCTGATAGCTAGCCTTCCAACCAAATAAACTGTTCCTCCTTGTTTAACATGTTTTCTTATTTTTAAGCACATCTGCTCGCAGGGCCTGATTCCTAGTATCGTCTGTTTTGTATCGCCCCGCGAGAGTGTTCACCAATCCAATGCCCCGTTCCAATTATTGTAACGAGGGTTTCGAATGCTGAATAAACAAATGCGCAGACGCTGATGAAAGTATGAAGCCGTTAACTTTAAGCAAACGAAGAAGCAGGCTTTTTTTGCATTTCAGAATTCATGCACCCTGCAACTTGAAAGGCCATAGATAAACAAAATCCATTCCAAGATATGCATCACCGTGTGAAAACACGCTGAAACCCGATCAAGTGTCAAGTTTGAACTTGATCATAGAGAAGCAAATACTGTTCTACTAATTAAAACGGACTACTTTGGAATATACTATGGCTGGCATCAAAGGCCGGCTGCCTCATTAATGGAACAAAAGTAACTAGAACAAAGTCGGAAGACTTGTTGTACGAGATAAGCCGGTCCGTCGGCTCAAGGGCAAAGCATGCAGTTGGTGCAGTCTTGAAATAGATGAAACCCACAAAAAAACGAAAGCCCGAACCATGTTTTCAAGTATTTGTTAAAAAAAAATGCAAATGTCTAAAAAAAGCAGAGAACCGGAGAAATTCGACTAAGTAATTACCTTATAGTATGATGTGCACATATTTAATCGCATCGTTCGCTGTATAATCTACAATTTTATATACCGTTATCACCAAACTGGGAATATATATATTTATATATATATACAGGGTCATTCATATTGTTGTGGACGCATTTCGAGGTTTGATAGAACTGGGCAAGAAAATAAGTTTTCCCTATGGAGGGAAGACGTGGAAACGTCTTGTTTAGGAGAGAGAGTGAAGTTTATAAAAGTAGTTTTTCTGCCTTTTTTTCCTACATAGTTGTGCGAAATCTCTGTTTGCGGGAGAACCAGTCAACGCATGAAGGAACCGATTACACCGGCGTGTTCGGAGGAAAATTCTGCACAACGGAAGACACTTATCGATATTTTACGTTAACGCATTTTCATGAAAAATCGTAAATTTTTTCCATTGCGACCAAAAATGTACGTCCGAAAGACCACTCTCACGCAATAGCAAATTTAATGCCCATCATTTTCGTATCAAGGTGATAGTGCTGCGTTACGTAGTTGTCAAGTCACTAAGCTTTTTCGATAGCCATATCGAAAGCGAAGGCATGCATATTTCCATAGGGCGTATGAGAAGGTTAAGTACATATTTTGAGGTTTGGTAGAACTCAACAAGAGAAAAAATTTTCCTAGTGTAAGGAGGGGGCGGAAACGTCTTGGCAAATTTTTACGGTTCTGAACGTGAAAACTTGCACGTAAAACATAACAACTATGACTGTCGAAAAAGCTTAGTGACTTGACAATTACGTAACGCAGCACCATCACCTTGATACGAAAATGATGGGCATTAAATTTGCTATTGCGTGAGAGTGGTCTTTCGGACGTACATTTTTGATCGCAATGGAAAAATTTTACGATTTTTCATGAAAAGGCGTTAACGTAAAATATCGACTTTTCATGACTTTCCTTAATCAAGGTATTAGCTTTTTGCTACGCAAGCTAGTGAAGTGTCTTCCGTTGTGCAGAATTTTCCTCCAAACACGCCGGTGTACTCGGTTCCTTTATGCGTTGACTGGTTCTCCCGCAAACAGAGATTTCGCACAACTATGTAGGAAAAAAAAGGCAGAAAAACTACTTTTATAAACTTCACTCTCTCTCCTAAACAAGACGTTTCCACGTCTTCCCTCCATAGGGAAAACTTATTTTCTTGCCGAGTTCTATCAAACCCCGAAATGAGTGCACAACAATATGAATGACCCTGTATATATATATATATATATATATATATATATATATATATAGTACGTTTTTAGCTAAACTGACGTAAAATAAAAGTAGGCAATATTTAGTTCAGTCAAAAGCTTTCTAGCTTAGCACACTGTTGTCGTTCCTATTCCAATTACTCCGCGTTTACCTTTATTTCGGATTTGTTCTTGCAGAATTCTTTCTTGTTCAGCTGGTGAGGGCGGCTTTTCGCGGGTTCCCCACACTACCACGTGCATGTTGGCCACCGAGTAGATCGTCAGAAAGAGGTACATAGCCGGTATGAGCAAAAAGTACAACAGTCCGTACAGAATGCATACGAACTCCTGATAAAAATGCATCCACACGTTGAGAATATGAAAAACACGTTTTAGAGAATTAATCTGCAAGTACAAATATACAATGTGTATTTATTGTGTGTTATTTATTACCTTCACACCGCTGCATGTACGCCTCCAATCTTATCCGCATACCAAGTAGTTTGACGGTTTAAGGTGACCCTAATTTGATTTGTCAGTATGCTGTTTTCTGGTGAGCCTACCTGCGAGCAAAGCTTACGCTGACACTAGAAAATTGAATCATACGCTTGAAGCCGGTTGAACAAAGACGTGTCATAAACTGTCAATTCCGTGCCTAGCTAAAGTTGGTCTTAAAATGCCGTGAATAAATGCATACATGTTGGAACTTCTTGTGTTTGGGCCAGAAACGCTATTGCAGGGAGAGTAGTTCCAAGAGGAACCCAAATGGTCAAGCAGAAGCAAGTCTAATGTATCACATGAATAATGTTTGCATTTTGTAACATGCGATATTTATTACAATTATCATTTCCCAATATCTCAATGTCTATATTCAACAAATGTCTTAAATCAGAGTCGTCGTCAAATTAAATCAAGCATGTTACGATAACCAAGCATGCTATGATATGGTAGTCCGCACGCTACAGACCATAAACATTAGCTGGCGTTTCACACTGCACTAAAAAATAAACAGTCACATTTCCAATTTTGCTAGCGTATCTATTATTCGCCACATACGTCTACACATACTTACGCGAGGAGCTAATTCTATTTAGGTATTAAACCGTAAAGTGCAATAATTCGCTTACTACTGTCGAGATTCTTCATAGTACTGACAAGACTCGCAATAAAAAAATAATAGATCATAAGAGTTTGTGCTAAGACAGACTAGAGGGCAAATTTTTCACTTTACCTTCGCTCACCGATCCCTAAGAACCGTCGGTGATTGTGCTTAGCAAAATAAACAACAGCGCTATTACTAGATACAATTGCATAATATTTCAACTGAAAACTAGCGCCCTTAGCTCGTCGGGAATGCGCGATTAACTACTATTCTTCATCTAGCACAGTGTAGCGAGTGTGTACTCGTTATTAATCAGTTAAACTGTATTTGATAGAATGAGGCAATCAGCGTTTCGCACCCTTGGGTGAAGGACCGCCGTTATAATGAAGCTGACCGTGAAGCCGATAAAGAACATCGCCGATGGTGAACCGAGCCCCTCCCTGGAGAGCTGTTCAGCTATGGCCATAACAACAGCCGTCATCACAAGCGCATAGAGAAATGACAGTAGCCTGGCCAGCTGGATCTACAAAGCGCGCGCATGGAATAAGAGAAAGCCGTTAACAAGCGATAACCGGATGGAGCCTATTAGAGATATATATATATATATATAGTGCGTCAACAAGCTATAGAACTGACTAATATATGATTATTAATATAGTTATTTGATATTAATAAAAGACAGCGCAGAAAGAGTCGTTCCCTGTGAACATGTAATCCGACCAGTCGTCATATATCTCATAATTCATTCTACACGCAGAATTAACAAATGTTCACAAAACGAAGGTTATGAGAAAAAATATTTACTTCACTATAAAATAAATAGTTGGTAGTCTGCTACATATATAGGTCTGCACTAACGTATTATCTATAGAACAACCAAACAAACACGAACCTGTTTGTCGTTTTCGCAATAGAAGCAGACGACTATAAAGATGATGACCGGAACTAGGTTAATGAACACCGCTTTGTAGATTGCAATCGAGAAAATGTTCTCAAACGAGCCCACCATCATCATGAAGATATTACCTGGACCTAGAGATAATGTTAAAGCGTTGCGGCAGATGGATTAGTTGCCTGTTTGTTTGTTGTGTGGTCAAGTTATTTCAACTAAAAGTGTGTTTATGAAAATTAAGCAATACTGTTGAAATGATTGAGATATAGTAAGTGAGCTATACATTTATTAACACAAGTCGCAAGTTGTCTTGCCTTGGCCTTACGAAACGCAAAGTTCCGTAAGGTCTTCAAATGATACAAGCCGTGCCCAAGTTACTCGAGGGCTGTAAATAAAGGATCAAAGCAGCTCATGCATATTAGAGTTCTGCCTCGGCAAAAAGGGAGGGGCGGTTAGTGGAAAACTCAACAATTTTAAAACTAAGAAGCCTTCTTTCTTGTTTACAAATATGATAAATTAATGTACGCACATTCGTCCGATCTTATTGACGGATAAACCTTAGATATCTTAACATGTCCGACCCTCGGTGCATTGAAGATATACTTCAGGTTAAGTACCAAACCCGTAGGGGACGAAGGATAGTCTAGAATTAAAAACAACCTTCTTAAAAATGTTTGAATCTTAGTGCCGGATCTGACACCGCTGTAACAAAAAAAAAACTTTTCAAAATTTGACAAAAAGGTTCTAAGCCATTGTAATCCAGTGATACCTTATAAACTTCGTCAGGTTTTGCATACTGGACGTTTACCTCTGTTTCTGCATTGTTGCATTGTACTACCTCATTCGCTTCTGCGTACTCTTGTTCGACGTTTCCACATCCAAATAGTGTATGTTTATGCTACGGCTATGCCCTTTTTCCCACTTCCCACATCTTACGCAGCTCGAGGATTCACTGATTTGCCAATACCAACTACGTAATACTGAAAGCATTACTTATTATGCTAATGGCTAAAAGAGTGGTTCATATCCCAGTAATGCCTTCCGTACTGTAGGCTTATGCCTCGGTACGAGCATCTTGCGCCACTTGACTGTTTCCGCTTCCCATGCCTGTTGCAGAGCGTCTACCCACTGTTTGGTAGCGAGGTCCATGGGGACTCGAGCGCTAGTCATAGCTGTCATCTACCGGGTCGTCGCAGGTTCGATTCACATTGTTGATCGCTTTTTCCTTGACCAATGCTCAACGAGAACAGATGATAAACCATTTACCGCTGAGAGTGAGCGGTTATGCTGCCCTAGCTATTTCAACACGTCTGGTGCATTGAAAATATGCCACACGGCGATTCCTAGGCCGTAGGAGCCCGAAGACGGTCTAGAATTAAGAAGACCAATTTCTGCAGCATTTTCGGCCTCTTCTAATTTTTTAAAAATAAATAATAGGGTTAGTATTACACGACCTAATCTATTGAAATGTCCGTATTGACATTCTCGTTTCTGTTCCCTTCGTGTACACGTCAATGATTATTGTACTCTAGGCATTCTATATTTGTTTTACTTTTATCTAGCCCCATTTTTGTATATAAGCTGAAAACAATAGAAACACAATTTAAGAGCCACTGATCCAAGATCTGAATTTGCGAGCTCCCGAATCCAAAGCAATAGCTCTTCTACTAAACCTTCGGTCACCTTGCTCGGTGATCGCTTTGCAGGGGCATCGGCGACCCTACAAAAGATGTCGATGATGTTTGTATGCACTTATCTGCGGGCGTCGATTTCGCAGCATTTAGCGATCATTTAGCGTAGGCTCTACGAGACAATATATATGTTTTTCCACCATTGCTCCTCTGTATATTGTAGGGCTGCTGCGGCAACTTGATAGTCTAGCGAATAAGAGTGTGGACCTTAGCAAGCTCATTGAAACCTACACTGTTGATGTGTACCACTGTAAGCAATTGAAGGATTTAAATTTCGCACGTATATTTAAATAAATATACGTGCGATAGTTTCTTCAAGTTCGGAAAGACCGCAGATCATAAGACTACTAAGGTTTGTTTCGTTACGCTTTTGGGTTCTCAGCTGCAACGATTTGTGTGGTAGAATCTCGTTTCAGATTTTTCGAATTTTTATCTCAAATATATTTCTCTCTCTCTCAAGGACTCTACGCTTGACAACGAACCAGCGGAGTCAATTGTTAAAAAAAGATAAGGCTTATTGAATCACCGTAAGAGCGCAATTTCTCTGAATGGGCAACGAAAGCAATTATCATTAAGGCGTTCTGGAACCGAGCGCGGTCGTCCCGGGGAACGCTACTCTCTGCTCAGGCGAGACCTGAAGAACAAATTTTCGATTATTTAATTGTTAAGCAAGATGAACTGGCATTTCCAAAAACGGGAGAACGTTGTCGTTCCCACCCAGAAATATAAGCACTGTAATTTGCCATACGATAGGCACTGACGTACTTTTAATGTTTTGTTTTTATCATTTGTTTTGGCGTTTTGTTATTATTTTTGCTACGTCTCTCATTATATAAACATATCTGAAGAGACCAAGACGAGCAAGAACACAGCACAAATATATTTTCTCACACACCAAAGGAACACTTACTATCTTAAACATCTAAGAACATTTTCTATGTTAGATTTGCGCCAGATAGTATTTTATAGATGACAAAGTACTTATTGTTACGTTATATATATATATATATATATATATATATATAAGGTGTATTTGTCTATCAACCTCGACGGGCGCTATATTCCCATATTGCCCTCGGGGGCGTGCGTCCCGAAGAAGTGTCACGAAACCTCATTGATCAATTCCAACCACTTGTCGACAGGCAATACTAGTGCAACTTTCTAATTGAGCAGCCGAGTAGGGCCAGCTTTCAGGCAAGGACGTACGGAGCTCACCTGAGTAAGCCTCTAGGTCGTTATGGTTAAGGGACGTTAGGCGTACCGATAATGTTTCCCACCATCAGCATGGTCTGATACACAATGTAGAGAAACGAAATGCTCGGGTTGATCCTGGTCGTGTCGAACGCCGACAGCAGCAGGTCGTAGATGTTGGCCAGCGTCGAAGGCCCCCACCGACGTCGCTGAGTGAAGAACTCGGCGAACGCTTCGGGCGCATGCGTATACGCGTCCGAAGCCGCGCTGTACTCGACGCCGAAGCCGCACTGCAGCAGAAGAGTGCAGAGCCACCGGTCCTCACCTTCACGTGACGAGCCGGCGAGACAACATTGCCATCAACCAGCCAGACATACAAATGTGACCGAACGTGACGGCGTCCCACGCGTTCAGCGGCATCAAGCAAGAAGACAAAAGAAAATAAAAAATTGTCTAAACAGCAAAAGTAACTGATAATGGACAAACAAAAATATGTTGCAGCTACTCGAAATTGTTTGTGGTCAAAAATCATTGCGGGTTCCCGTTACAGTCAACATATGAACGAACAGCAATAAGCATTCACTAATTGCTATGAGACTAAAATTGACCCAGAGTGTTATATGACGATGGTAAGAAGACCAAATAAAAAGATTTGTGTTGCCACAATCGCCACTTAATTGCCCCAAGAACGCCATAGATGGGTTTCGCCACGTTTTGTGTGTAGATGCGAGCATTCTTACGAACCCCGTGGCAATTACTAGAAATCGCACAATGCCCAAGATCCCACTAAAGTGAGCATAACGCCCGGCGACGATACAGCAGCATGCAAACATGTCAAATTAGCTCATGAAAACCTGAAACATACGACTATCTGACAAATGAGTCAAGCAATAAACGTTGAATTGAATTACCTAATATGACGCAAGAAGAGAATATTTTCTGCTTAAGACGACCCTCCTAACGTATCGCATTTGATTCGTTCTTGTTTCACCTGCTTATTGGAAACAAACCATGACATTAAACACAATTTGAAGAGCTCAACCATTTAAGAAGAAAGGTGTTTCCATTTTCCACTAGCAACGGACGTTCACGCGCGAGCGTTATCGACAGAGAGAGGGAAAGGCAATATATATATATATACCTTGGTCATATTGCACGTAATGACGGGGTTGCTTGCACTCAAGCGTGTAGGTACGCATGACGCCATCCGCCATTAGGGGGCCGGCGCGAAACAGCGAGAAGCATCCCGGGCTGCAAAGCACACAGCCGAACGTGTGCTCAGTGGCTTTCTGCAGCCAATGGCCAATTGCGTACTCAAATCTCTGATACCACACCATCGGACCTGCAAGAGTGATCATCCACGGCCGGATAGGTAAACGTATGCTCCAGGTCTGTCAATTCGAGTATCACAAGTTAGGAAATTACTATACAAAAACAACAGCTATAGGAAAGTGTACAGGTCGTATCAGCCTCGAGGGTGCACCTATGTTCGACGTGCACGTTCTACCAATCAGCTTAAAAAGAGAGACTAAAAATAATAATTTATGTACATTAGAATTGGCAATTTATGCACATTAGAATTGACAATTTATGCACATTAGAATTGACAATTTATGCACATTAAAATTGACAATTTATGCACATTAGAAACTCAGTAATGATATCAGGGGCATTATCTGCATGACTTAAAAACCCTGACTTTGTTGGTTACGTACGACAACAATAAAAAAAATCAAAGGTTGGGATACATGCAGATAATATCGTAGTCGGATATCGGTGCAACCTAGGTGCCACCAAGCGAATTGTCTCTACGGTATAGGCGTCTTAAAGACCTTATCTCGAAGCGATTTAAGGTAACGCTAGAAAGTCCAAAGCCATGAAATTTAGGCGTTGAGGTCAGTTGGCTGCCAGAGACGTTAAACGTTGCTGCGGCCAACCGGCGGCCCCTGTTAGATCCTTCCCGTATCTTGGCAATCAGGTTCATTACACGTGGAAATAGGCGATGTCCAAAGACTGTCCGTTTTCTCAGCTGTGAGGCTCTCCTAAGGCTTAAGATTGTCTCGGGGTTGATGTGTAGTCTGAACAGGGTATAGCCTCACCATCCACCCAAAACCACCTCACGCTGGCGAACTTCAACTAGTTTGAGAGGCGTCTTTAATGATAATTTTATAAAGCATGTGCTTTAAAAAAAATGCATAAAATTACTCTTTGTTTGTCGATGCAAGCAAGAAGCTGTTTTGCGTCAACTTCTGTCACACTGTCCACCGTCTATGGAAACAATTCGACTAAGGCTGAAGATGCCGCGTGCAGAACCCTACAAAAGTTCTATCAAAGTAACCAGGTGCACGGTGCATGGTTATCATTGCCTAGTTGTTGAAACGCCGCCTTTCACGAGAAGGGCGAGTTGTCCACTTGCAGGTTCTGCCTGTAAAGCTGTACCAACTACTGATTTCCAGTGGTGCGCATTGCACTGCGCAGCACTGGAGCATAAATCGTTGTACCACTTTTTTCGTCAAAAGGGTGAAGAACATAAAGGTTTATGAAGACAACCCTATATGTACATAAATCATATGTTGTTGTACTCAATTTTAGAGAAACAAACATAATTGATATATGAAAAAATCGCCTATATGATCGTCCTAAAAAGCCTATTCAGACTCCTACCTGAACAACAACAACAATAGCAAAAACAACGTAAATAGTAGCTGATAAGAATAGCTTGAGGAGAAACCGCAACGACCGCCGAAACAGAAATAACAACAACGACAGCCCATAACCCCAGAAACGCAATACTAGCAACATCAATATCAGTTACAGCACTACGCGGAATCGGAACAGTATAGCGTGATGAAATAGCAACATAAAATGTCTATATTGTAACTACCAATGATATGGTGAATAAACTGAATGAAAAATATCTACTGCAGTCGCACCTGACCCCACGGGGTGAATTCGTCCGCAGGCTGCACCTAGGAGCTCGTTGTTCTTCATGAGATCGAGAAGAAGCTTCACGGCGTGCGGTCTGAAATTGATGTCGCCATCGAGGGCAAGCAAAAACGTATTTTGGGCCCGAAGCTCTCGTTGACGTGGGCTCAGATTCAACTCGGACAAACGATAACCCAGCAGGTAGTACATGTACATCACCTACAACAAGTCGACAGGACAATATTGGCCGTTCAGTCGTTATCTGCTGCTCAAGTGGACAAACCGGATTGCTTTCATTGTTTGCGTTTAAACTAGCAAGTGAAGGTGTACACAGCATTGTCATCACAACTTGAACACACACTGTTTACGGATCCCATGTACAGTAAATATATATATATATATATATATATATACTCGCTTAGAAATCCAAAAGCATTCTTGTTTAGTTAAATAACAAGCCAGCAAACAAGTAACTAACGACACTTCTTAACGGGCAGTTAGTTAGCACCGGTAAAATCAACTAGTTAAAAATCACTTCTAACAGAAACAAGAACAATATACGGGAGACTCGAGGCATCGGAATTTTTGCGTCAGAGGCTGTCACTCGACATTCAACGAGGAAACGCAGCATCTGTTCGGGGCACATTGTTAAACTGGGCTAATCCTGGGTTAGAGAACCCGTGAGTACACGTTCATGCGGAGACAATTGTAACACTCCAAAGTGCTAACATAAAAAAGTTATATAAATAAAACTATAGAACAATATATCGAATTCTTGCGTCAGAGGCTGTCGCTCGATATTCAACGAGGAAACGCAGCGTCTGTTCGGGAAACATTGTTGAACTGGGCTAGAGAACCCGTGATCACACGTACGCGCGGAGACAATTGTCCACTTTAAAGTGCTAACATAGTGAAATTATATAAATAAAAGTCAAGAGTATACATATATTTATATATATACATATATATGTATATGTATAATTTATATATGCCATTTTCACCTATTTACACAGAAAAAAAAAGAACAATATATGCTTGATTAGAATATTACCATAAGATTAATCATTCGATGCAGTCAGTTCTCCTGTACAGAAACTAAGCATACCGTCGTATTTGAGAGAATTCTACTTCTTGTGAAGAACATATAAGGCCGGTCGGAAGATGCGGCATGGTCGCTTAGAAGAGAATTCGCAAAAGATTAGCTTTCACACCAAATACCTCAAGATCATAACCCGACAACCACCCACAGCTTTCGAAACTAACATATTTAACTAGCAAATGCGCATTTCATGACGATAATTTTGGTACCAAACTTATGGCAATGCGAGCTGTGGTTGTGGAGTGATGACGATTTTTCGGCGAACATAACGAGATTAAGTGCATGTAAAATGGCTGTGTGGCGACGCGCACTACCGCCGACGTGTCGCGCGACAGCCGCAGCGCGTCATTTTTCTTGCACTTAATCTCGTTATGTTCGCCGAAAAATCGTAATCACTCCACAACCACAGCTCGCATTGCCATAAGTTTGGTACCAAAATGATCGTCATGCGCATTTGCTGAATATGTTCGATTTGAACGCTGTGGGTTTTGCAAATTCTCTTTCGCACCTTTTGGCCTTATGTGTTCTTTGGAAGAAGAATTTTCTCGCGAATACGACGATATGCTTAGTTTCTGTATAGGAGAACTGGTTGTCTCGCAACAGCACATTTTGTGCTCCTATGTCGGGCAAAAACACCAGTGTCACAAATTGTAGTAATTTCATGATGATGTACAATAAGTCACTCGACCCAAACACCAACAAATCTATTGTAGAAGCATATTAGAATGGCAATATTCTAACTGTAAATGCCCACTTAGGTAACTTTTTGTGAGCGTAATCGGCGACTGACGCGATTGAAGGCACTGGTGTTGCGTGCAGAGAAGCTTAAACACGATGTTCTTTACTGACACCTGACAAACTGATTGGATCCTGTAAGTTAGTGAAAGAGCTTTTTCGACCAACGGGAAACATCTTTAGTTTCATTAGGCGATAGATTTAACGCGTCAACCGGCAGGAACAAAAAAAGCAAAAGCACTGTACTGAGCCGTTTCAGGTTTGCCTAATAACCCTCTATACAATGATTAGAGGAAGTGTGAAGACGATTAGACCATTGGGGGCGCCAATCAGAGCAGGGGTCAACCCCCACCAATGTTAGCATGCTACCGAATCATATTTATTCACGATATCGCTATTACGCAGATGTACATATCAAACAAACATTAGCATACACAACAGTACAACACAACGACATGCACAATAACAGAATAAAAAAACGATCATAATACGAACAATGAAGAATTATATGCATAGAGGACGTCGCAAAACAAAACAAAAAGCCCGACCTAAGTCGTCGCTTAGCAGCCTTGTCTTGGGTACCTCTAACAAAATATATGATTTGTAATTTCGACCTAAGAGTATTTTTTATAACAGTTCCATTTGAATTTACGAGTCTATTAGTGCGACGATTAGGGCGCACTAGTGAGGCAGGTGCCCAAAGGACCGACCTGGCTCCATCGCTTACGCGCCCGTATGAGTGATTTGTCTTTGAGATGGACAAGGAGGCGATTTTTCGGTCTGCTGCTTAGTAAACTCGATCCAGGCAGCTCCCACTCGAGTCGGCCTCCGTACGGTGTTAGCTGTTTCGTCGCCGGCTTTAACTTCTGTCGTCCTCCATAAACCATGCTGTGCCGCCCGCAGACAGAGTGAGAAAAAACCAATATAATAATATATATATATATTATATATATATATATATTAATATATATATATATTATGTAATACATTATGTGTCTTATAATATATATATGTATCTATATATATATTATATATAATGTTATATTTTTATATATATATATCTTTCTATTAGCGTATCTATTATATATATAGACATATCTGATATATAATATATTATATATATATATATCTATATATATCTATGTTATATATCTATATATATAGCAAACTAGCAAACGCTAGATGTTGGAGTCTCGAAACATTTTGATGGACATAACACATTTACCCATTTGGGGTTATAACAAATATATATATATATTATTATATATATATATATATTATTATATATATATATAATATTATATATATATATATATATACATATGTGTACAATGGTTACCTATTATACATAAGCAAATCAATCATGATATAAGTGGTTCATCGGCCTTTAATCAATCACTCAGCAGACACAGAATCGCTTCGTCCCACTAAGGAATGATATCATCGCGAAATATTAAACTCAATTTATTTAAAATAATAGACGTTTTCCCGATAAACTGGCCAGACTAAACGGTTGCTATTGATTGCTAGAGTGCTTCGAGTGATCCACTAAATGATCATCAAATCATTTTCTTGAGTTAATTGTGTTGTACATAATTGCATACTAAAAAAATGGAATAGGCTGTGTATGAAGATAATTGGCTAGCACACCTAGCAGCACGACATGAGCGACAAGCGATTCGCTCTAAGGCTCACGGTAACCCACTAAGCATTCGAATGCGCAGCAGTAGCATTTATGGTTTGAACGGAGCAAGAAAAACGCATCACGTCTCAGAGACCAACTTTGCATTGGGTGGGGAACCAAACGTACTCGACAGCGATGTTGACTGCAGTGATGAGAACCTTGACGAAGTCGTTCACCTGGCGTTTCCCATCCACCACCTCAAAAGCGTCATCAAAGAGAATCTCCGCTAACGGATATTAATTATTGTTCTTATTAGTTAAAAACATATATATATATATATATATATAATTTGCTGATGTGCCTGCATTTCATATGTGTCATAAAATATTGTTAGAAGGACACCATCAAACCTGTGTAGCTTACCAGTTACTAATTTCGTCTAAGGAAAGCCATCGATAAAAAGCCGTTACTTTTATATATATATATATATATATATACTTACGTCATATTTTATAAGTAACGGCTTAGCCCTAATAGTAGCAAGGGTGGCTCGGGCGGCCAACCCAGCGTTCTAAAAGATCGAAGCTTTGCCATGGGTTGCCGGCATCTAGCACAGTGTGGGACTCGCAAACCCACTAAACCCCTTGTTGCCCCCCCCCCCCTTCCTCAGAATCGGACATGTATGGCATAGCCTCTAAAACTGATGAAGCGTATTGTCGACTTATTCCAGCCCACATTCAGAAAGAGTAGGTTTGGCCAAGAAATGTCACATAGGAGCAGAGACTACAAGGTTTTAGCCGTGTGTGTATACATATACGTACACATACACGGCTAAGATGTTTGCGTTAAAGAAACGTTTGTTAGGCTTTTTGCCAAAGGAGTGTGGACACTTCTTTTGGAAGCCCTTATTGTTGATGTTGTGTGAGCACAACAGGGCTCGGGGTGCGATTCAAGCTACTGCAGCCTTCTGTCGGCGTTCGAATGTTTCCATTGCTGGCGGAGGCCAGCCGTCCCTTCGAAAAAAAAAAAAGCCGTTCCTTCGAAGTTGTTACCTTCAAGCTCATAGTATTCGGGGTCCGTTGAACTGGTCATGTTGCACTGGTCGACATTCATTCGCAGCAAGCTTTTAAGCAGCTGTACCATCTCCTCTTCAGTTTCATGCCACATTGTCGCACAGGCGATGATTCGTGTCTGCTCTCACCTCACCCCAAACCATACCATTCAAAACAGTGTTAGCGTATTAGATAACATATTCATAACTATCCCGGGACCCGTCATGTAAACCTGCTTATTTGTTGAAACAGTTTTGACGTTTTGATATATATATATATATATATAAATATATAGGCAAGAAAATAATTGTTCCCAATGGAAGGAGGGGACGGGAAGGTCTTGTTTAGGAGAGAGGATAAAATTTATAGAAGTACTTATTTTGCCTTTTTTCTTCTACATAGTTGTGCAAAATCTTTGCGGGAGAACCAGTCAACGCATGAAGAAACCGACCGGCGTGTTCGGCAAAAAATTCTGCACAATGAAGGACACTTCGCTAGCTTGCGTAGCGAAAAGCGAATGGCCAGATTAAGTAAAGTCATAAAAAGTCGTTATGTGTCATGTATTACGTTAATGCTTTTACGTGCAAAGTCGTAATTATTTTCTATTACGGCCAAAAATGTGCCTCCAAAAGACAACTCTCAGGCAATAGTAAATTTAATGCCCACAATTTCCGTACCAAAGTGATGGTGCTGCTTTACGTAGTTGCCAAGTAACTAAGCTTTTTCGACAGCCAAGTCGAAAGCGAAAGAATGCATACTTGCATAGGGTGTATGAGAAACTTAGATACATATTTTGAGGTTTGGTAGAACTCGGCAAGAGAATAGATTTTTCTAACGGAAGGAGGGTGCGGAAACGTCTTGGCACCATTTTACGATTCTGAACGTGAAAGCTTTAACGTAGGACATAGCAAACATGACTGTCGAAAAAACGTAGCTACTTGGCTCACTCTCGGGCAGATACTTGATGCAGTCAATAATTAGATATATTCGTATATATATATATATATATATATATATATATATATATATATATATATATATCGTCACAATAACGAATCTAAAATATTTAGATATCACTTTCTAGTATCTAACTAGTTTGCAGAAATTGTGTTTAGGTCCAGCTTATTGGCGAGCTCACCACCGAATGCTCATAGTCTTCGGCTGACAAAGACAGATCCTTGGGCTGCAGGGCAACATGCATGGTTCCCGAAAGCCCGGCACCATTATCTCGTTCTTCTACTCCAGTTCCGCTAGTCGGCCAAGCGCCGTACTGCTGCCGTGAAATTACAGGGATGATGTTAGCCAATCAAGCGCATACAATTAGTGTTGGACAACGAAAACATTACAGTGCTTTATTTATACAGGACATTAAAAAAAACGCTACCTGTCTTTGTGTGACGCAGTTAAATAACACGCATGATTCAACTTAATTATTAGTCGAATATATTAAAACAGTGTCAGTCATCACTCATGACGTCATGTTGGCAACATTTGTTAGTATTAAATGATTCATTAGGTTTACATATATATATATATATATATATATATATATATATATATATATATATATAATCCGCTTCGTATATAAAAAAGGCAATAAGCAGATGCAGCGAATAGGCATTCCGTGTTGCTTGTAGTGATAACCATCAAAATGATAGAAAGCGTCATTCTATATGTGCAAACGCTAACGGGAAAAGTCTAAACTGGACATCTTGTCCAGTTTGCCTATCGCAAGGTTTAAGCGCGACGCTGCAAACTGATTGAGCAAACATTTGCAAAACGCGTTAGTGGAAAGTATTCACGCAAATTAACTGTTTTCTATAGTAGGTCAAGTGTCCTCCCGCTGTCCGCAAGGAGCGATCCTCGGATCACTGATGTACATTCTCTACATTGACTCACTGAAATATATAATTCCACAAGGAATTGAAGCTAAAATTTATGCAAATGATGTAAAGCTCTACTATTCCAGACCATAGAAGCGAGGTGCCATCTTGAGAGGACTTTGAACACTCTAAAGGCCTGGGCAAACAACCTGGATTCAAACCTGTCTTTCCATAAATGTGGAGTTCTGCATTTCATAAGGAAGTGCAACAAAGCCATTTAACGTCGGGGGTCAGGAGTTGAGCAAACTTTGAACTGTAAAAGACCTTGGAGTCCTCACGAGTGGCAAGTTAAAGTGCTCAGATTCTATAGCCGAAGTTAGCACAATGGGCTCTCCCACATAAATGACATGCTTAAGAAACTGGATCAGAGGATGCGGCTCTAGCTGTAAAAAAACCCGATTCAACAAGTAAGCTTCAACCACGTCAGGCAAGCAATATTGTTTCTGTGTTTGTCACACGCACGCGCTGCATCAGCGACCTATACCCCTGGAGAAACTCTAAGCATATCCAGAGGCGCTAGGGGACGCCGCCAAGAGCACCTTCTACAACATGCAGATTAAAACTACGTATTAACCACATGCCAGACATGCATATATAAAAATATATATTTCGATTATACCTTGAATAAAGGGTGTCCGTCATATATATATATATATATATATACATATATACGTCACATCGTCTAAAAATCTTACCTGTTTTGTCTCAACTGTCGAAAAGTCAATTCGATGACGGAAGGCCATCAGCGACTGCTCAAGGCAGGCTGTGTTATAAAACGAATTGATGAATAGCCTGAAATCGCGTTCGACGTTTGCGGTAAACAGAAAGTAGTGCAGATTAAAGCAGTGCAGAAACTAGTCCAACGTAATGTTAGTGCCTCCAAAATTAATACACAACCCGCTCCAGCGATTGGCTTGAAAAAAATTTTGTAAGCAAAAAACGGTTATATATGATTTTTATCTACGCGGGTTGCTATTCTTTAGTTACTCTCTCTCTTGCTATTTCTCTTCTTAGCTACCGTGCCAAAAATTGGGTCTAAAACTATGGCGAGCGATATTATTTATTGCACACAAAGCTAGCAAAAGGAGACTCTCTTATTTGCACTTGACTTTATCACATTTTTGCTATGTTTTTCATTTACGTGCAATGAAATACGTAAACCTGGAAATTTTCGTCATTCGACGCTGCGGTTGTCCCCAGATATGCGACGTAATCTGTATTTGGCTGATAATCCACAGAAGCCACGTCCAGTTGTAGTCTTCAAGCAGGAAGGTGAACAAGTCCTCGCCTTGACCGAGCGCGGGACAATTGAAGAAATAGACCGCCGGAAAACCGAGCGAGAAGCACGGATCTAACAAAAACAACAATAGCCAAGGGCGATCAGCATCTCAAGAAAAACCTATCGTCTTGAATTTATTGTGTCAATTGTTATAATGACGAGCACAATAAATTCGTCTAGTCGTATGGTTTTTGTAGTCCGTTCTGTAGGTCATATGACAGAATAGTGCCTACAATAAGATCGCTGCATGGGTCGAAATTACATTGGAAGTAGTTCGTAATGCTTCAATATGTATGTTTAAGACTTAAGTGGAGTGTTTTTAATTACGTAATCGAATAGTGCTGCGCCGTTGTGTTTACTAAATACACTGAGCAATCATACATTTTGTATATATATATATATATATATATATATATATATATATATATATATATATCTATATACAAACTTTTTTACATATATACACATGCATATAATTAAAAAATATGTTTTGTATAGATGTATGCATGTACACTTTTGTGTTAAGGATACTTTAACTTCTGAGGTAATATTTGCATTTATAACAGTTGGAAAGCGATTTTCTTCTTGTTCCTTCATATCCTCTAATACAGGCACACACATTTCTACGTGTGCTGGTTTCAAAATGTTTCTCAAAAATATATATACATATAATAAGTATGTAAGTTGTATTTATTTAAAACGATCAGTAATAGATGCTGCTAGCACAACCACGGTAAACGTATTTCAGAGGGCCGAAACAGCTGCTGCACTGAGGTACACTTTGCTATGCCGCAGTGCCCTATCAGAGTGTTCTTTGTTGGGATTTGCGCTCCTGGGTCCTGGGAAGTAAAGTAAAACTTGCGTAGAATTATTAAATGCATTACGTAGTTAAGATACCAGTACGTACCGATGTTCCGTATCGTGCAGAACAAGCCGAGCATACCGACAGTAATAGGCGTGGCAATCGTCAACGGCAGAGCCATCGAGAACCACTGAATGCGGATTTGGCAAGCGAACGCCGACGCGGAATAGCAGCAGTAGGTCGATAACACGTGAGCGACCACGACAGCCCACGGGGCCCACCGGGTGCCCTGTAGGTAGACGCTATCGCCATTGGCATACAGCTGTGGCCGAACCAACGTACACTGTTAGTTCAGGCTAGTATGCTCACTAAACGAACTGTTTCTATTATTATAATACCGGCAGATTTATTTATATAACTTTGCTATGTTAGCACTTTGGAGTGGACAATTGTCTCCACGCGAACGTGTGATTACGGGTTCTCTAACCCAGGGTTAGCCCAGTTCAACAATGTGCCCCGAACAGACGCTGCATTTCCTCGTTGATTATCACTGTTTCTATTATTATTAGAGACAATGGGCCCGGTCAGCAAAAGTACAAGAACATCTATTAAAGACTTAAGCGTTCGAATACAAGCAAACACCGGGGATGCACGCGGAGGCGAGTTTCTCAGACAGCTGCCTTTATTGGCAGTTTGCAGAGAAAAAGCCGCGTCGATATTAGGTGCGATGGGCTGGGTATAGCTGTAGGGAAACCATGAAATAATGAGGATACACATTCACACTTCACAATTTTATTGCTCTAAGACATAATAAAATAATAATAATAATAATAATAATAATAATAATAATTATTATTATTATTATTATTATTATTATTATATTATTATTATTATTATTATTATTATTATTATTATTATTACTACTACTACTACTACTACTAAAGTCTTTGTGGTGCCGACACTTGTAGGGCCCAATGCCTCCAAAGCAGTAGGCGTGAGGTGGCAGCTCCTTGACAGCCCGAGATACTTTCTTTGATGCGTGTTCTGCGACTTATAATTGTTAAGTCAAGAAGTGAAGACGTGCATATACGGAGCTTCGAGGGAGCACTGTTGCCCGTGTGAGTGCAGGAAGGTAAACTCAGAAAATTGCCGTACGCAACGGAGGGTCGGGGAGCCAAACCGCCGTCAAGTTCAAGCAAGACATCTTCAACAGGGCGTCGCTCCAATAGGCCGCCGCCAGCAGCATCTCACAACCTTTGCATTCTTCGCGCGCTCCACTAGCGGAACCTGCCGCTCACCCCTTCAGCTATCCTCTAGCGAGCAGAGAGCCGCCACCGAACCAACATCAGCCGGCCTCTTCTCCTCTTCTTCATCGGTTACTCCAAGATCGCCGACGTGAAGATGACACGCAAGGTGCTGCGCAGGATCACAAAATGAGCGAGAATCCGATAACACGATTTTCTTCCGATAACACGATTAAGCCCGTAACGGAGAAGCCGATTAGTGAGATGATGGCAAAGCACCCTCCTGCAGGGACGTGATGCCACTTTCCCATATCGGCTTACCAGCAGTCGGGTCGTGCTCGGGCGGCGATATCGCCAAGATACTTTGTACCCTGTCATCTGGTGCGGTGGGATCACGCTTGAATATCTGAAATGCCTTCTGTTTGCTAACGAAGACCATGTGCTGGTCACATTCGCTAAGGTATGCGGCATCATACGTAATCGTCAAGCTCCGGAGGCTGTGAGAAACGTCATATACGACTGTACCTCATCGCCCTGAAGAAGAAGACCAGTGGAAACCGCTTCATTGCCGTTGGCTATGCGTAGACTGTCCCCAAAGACCCTGCTTTCCAGGTCGATGTGAAGAAATACCTGCAGCCACGGCATGTGGGGCACGACACTGATAACAATTGTATATCCAACTCGTGCATCTCTCAACGAGAAATGTTGCCTTTTATTATATAATTGGATTTCAGAACGCTTTTAGCGTAAAAACTATAACCCCTCCTAACGAAAGTTCCAAGCACGTCTTAGCACCTAGAAAATCCCCCTATCTAATGTTGCGCCAGGCATAAAGCAGGCCGAGCATTCCCTGATGATGGGTGAGGTTGAACTCACGTCACTAGCCGGTTGTCGGGAACGTAGCGGCCTCTGTTACACTTAGTTTGCTTCTGCATCGTACGTCAAGCATATTACATCTAGGGTCCTTTTATCTAGCTCGAGACCATGGGATCCTTCTTGACAACGATGTTCGGTGTGGCTCAGAAACATTAAAGTTCATAGGGCGGTAGAACAATGTAGCGGGCTGCAACTCAACCTTTCCAAAAGCGAGTTATTTCTACAGCGTTTCGAGGACAAAGAAAAGAAAGCAAAAACGCTGAGTCTAACAGCACGTTCTCAGACATCCTTATAAACCCCCGGTGTGGGCTGGATTTGCTGGGTATTGCGGTGTTTCTCGAGATGATCGGCCCGGTACTGGTTGTGAAGGGAAAACAACTCTCCGACTCAACCAGCGGCTGGGCTATCTTGGAAGACACTAATGTAGGATAGCAGTGTCCGTTAAGCAGCGCGGGCATAGACAGCGTCGGTTAGCGGCAGTGCCGAAGCAAGCTAAATGTATGGCGCCAATTAGAAGATGCCGCCACCCTACTAGCGAAGACGCGGGAAAACACTAAATGCGCGGCAATCTGTGAGTATATAAGGAGGCATGAGAATAATGAGTTAGTAGTCGTTGGTAGCGAGCCAGGCAGAGGATGTGTGTTGTTGAGCGAGAGGATGGCGAACTCGATAACGGTCGCCGCCCGGTCATGGGGGGGTGGTGGACACTACAACTGGCGCAACCGACAGGATCCGGAAGAATGAAAAGGCAGTTGCAAGAATGCCACAGTCTGCCACCCCCACCTACGGTTCTGCCATCCATGGACCGGCCAACAACACTGGAGCCGGAGGAAAGACGGCGAGCGAATACGTTACAAACAAGGGGATCTCCGTTGCCTGACGACGAATTCGGTAGCCGTTGCCGGTGAAGACAACGATGATTACCTAAAGGTAAAGTTTTCGGGCTGATCCCTCAGCCAAATTTAACGTCCACAGGAACTGTTTTTTCACATTGCTTCATAGACGGACCCCCATAATACAAATGTCAGCGGTGGGGGTTTTAGAACCCGCGCACCTATTTGGTCTCCTCCTGTTGCGAGGCGAGACTTAATCCCACTACGCCGGCACTGCGGTGACTGGTGGTGAGGTGCAAGCTCGACGTTCGGGGCCTAGTGTTGAGGAGCCACCTCATTCATAGGCAATCACGGATGCCAGATGGATCGCTGGAGGAAACGAGTAGGTGAACGAGGTTCGGGAAGCGAAGGGCCGCCGGAAAGAAGCGGACCAAGGCCGTCGGCAGGGCGAGAACGCGGAGCGGGTGGATCGTGCGCGGATGGAAAAGCCACGAGTACGGGACAGTCGAAGAGGCCCGTGTTACACGTGGAGAGGTGCGTCACGGAGGCCAGTATGGATTGCAGCACGACACGAGTTGGTGAGCGAGAGCCGGCGGAGCGAAGCGGACCTAGGCTGGCGGCAGCGCGAGAACACGGAACGGATGGATGCCAGGCGTGCGGATGGACGAGGCACGAGTACGGGGCCGAAATGTGCCCGGCAAAACAAGTGAGGAGCCGAAAGTGTGGCAAGTTTGGCCATTTCGGCCGGAAGTGTACAAACGCGGCATAATGTGCAGGCGATCGGCGTGGGGGAGCGGCCACGCTGGAATCGTTGGGCCAACGGCGAATGCTTGCAGGCGGCGGAGAATGCACATGAAGATGAGCGAGCGCGAGTGGACGAACCAAAGGAGCACGCAGACGGGAGAAAAACGGCAGTCGGAACCAGGTTCGTGCGCTCGTGCCCGGCGACTGGGTCAGTATACGGAGGCCAGCCGCCGCCGGATGCGCCACATGATGAACATGAAGACGATAGCGCACGGCTCTGAAGGACGTCCACGACGGGTTAGAGGCGCACCAAGGCATTTACGGGAGTTCGTGAGTAAAGACGGGATAGAATTCAAAACAAGCCTGCGAAGGGGGGATAATGTAGGATAGCAGTGTCCGTTAAGCAGCGCGGGCATAGACAGCGTCGGTTATCGGCAATGCCGAAGCAAGCTAAATGTATGGCGCCAATTAGAAGATGCCGCCACCCTACTAGCGAAGACGCGGGAAAACACTAAATGCGCGGGCAATCTGTGAGTATATAAGGAGGCATGAGAATAAATGAGTTAGTAGTCGTTGGTGCGAGCCAGGCAGAGGATGTCTGTTGTTTGAGCGAGAGATGGCGAACTCGTAACGGTCGCCGCCCGGTCATGGGGGTGGTGGACACTACAACTAAGTTTACTTTAGTGAGCTCCGCAGTCGGTGTACAAAAGCTGAAAGATGAAGAGGGAACCAGCCAGTACCACTACCGAAAGCGTTCATGCTAACCGAGCGGTAAGCCTGCAAGATCCTAAGCGCCGTTGCTGTCTGCGCAATTCTCAAGGCCTTTCTTGCCGTCGTTGTTTTCAGGGTGTTCTGCAACCAGACTGGCGCCGCGAAAAGTGCATTTCATTTAGTAAACGACATTAATAGTCGTCGTCGGCACCCCCGCGGTCCGTGTAAGTTTGGGAGGATCTTGTCTATCGCGTTAGCCGCTTTAGCTGCTTTGGCCGTTCACTTCCTGACGTGATTTGTGCCCCTGAGATCCTTGTCTAGTAGGATGCCGAGGTATCTGGCTTCTGTGAAGCCCTGATGAAGGGGTCGTGCAGTTCTTCTGGGGTGTGAGGGGCAGTTTTGATGATTGCCTTTTTAAGTTCGCTCTTGATCCTCTTTGTCCTTGATCTTGTACAGGGTTTTGGTTCTTATAGGCAGCGTTTTCGCTGCAGTTCCACCGCTAACTCAAAACAATACTCATCGCTGAGGTTTTCTTTCTCAGTGAGCACTGTCCATTCTTTTATTTTGTTGATCATTGTATCGACATAGTGTTAGATCGACCGTTGACGTTTTCGCTCAGTAGGTACTCGAGTTCATCTAGGCTGCCGTTGGGGCTGCTGTAAGAAGAGTACAGCCTCCATCCTTCTAGCGGTTCCACCCATACAAACCCGTGCGCGCCTCCATTCCTCGTGATTTGCACGGAACCAATGTTTATAATTACTGCACTCTTGGTTCGATCTGAAAAACATTATTTCTTGTTTGTTGCCATCGCTTGATTTGGTTCGCTCACCGCTACTAGCTTGTCTTCTTTTTTTCGGCTTATTCTTCGACCATGTCATGTGCGTATCTACTTGTATTACTTTGATCCTATTCATTGTTGTTGTGAAGCGTTCGTTCAATCATTTTCCGGATGCTGGAAACGGGCCGCCCCCCTCGATTCTTTTTGTGATCATCTAATATACGTTTGTCTCTTTGAGCTTCCTTCCTCTGTTTCCGGGCTGCTTTCATCTCTTTTTTCTCTAAGCTCCGCCGTTGATTCCTGGGGGCCTTGGCTTCCCTCTTTTCTGCCTCCGCTTTCGACATATACAGGTAGTTGAACAAGTTATTAAAATAAAAACTGGTTGGAGCCCACCAGGGACTCTACCTGCTTCGCTCGTCGTTCTCCGCGTGCCGCATCGTACATATTTTACGGTCCATAGACTGCTCAAGCGATTTGAACCATCTTCTCCAACCATTCGACGACCAGGTGGTGGAGGCCCTACAGACAGTGCTGAGTCTAAACTTACGACCACGAGAGGTGCGCCAGGCGGCCCTCCCCACGTCCATGGGCGGCCTTGGTCTCCCCTCAGCTCGATCCTTGGCGGGCCCGGCCGTGGCTGCCTCGATGCATGCTACGTCGGATAATGTCCTGCGCTTGCTCCCGCCGGCGGCTCAGGCAATGTTCGAGGCGGCTCGTGACGATATAGCGACTGGACTTCAAGCTTCATCGCCTGGTCCCGATAGACTAGCCTGCCAGAGGGCCTGGGCCGAGAAGGCTCACGAAAATTCGCTTAGTTCGCTGCTTGAAGAATGCAGGGATGACCAGGACAAGGCACGCCTTTTAGCTGTCGCTCGCCCAGGAGCAAGCGACTGGTTGCATGCACTACCCGCTGACTCACTGGGTACCCGCCTTGATGACCAATCCACCCGGATATGCGTTGGCCTTAGATTGGGGGCTGATTTGGTTGAGCCACACAGATGCTCTTGTGGCGAGCCCGTTGGGCGACTCGCCAGACACGGCCTGTCTTGCGCTCACGCAGCGGGCCGGCGCCCAAGACACACTGCCCTCAATGAAATGCTTGCAAGATCGCTGCGGAGGGCGGGGATTCCGTGCGTCCTGGAACCACCTGGGCTTTCAAGAGACGACGGTAAGCGCCCCGACGGTATGACTTTGATACCCTTCTATAAGGGTCGTTCCCTGGTGTGGGATGCGACGGTGACCGACTCTCTGACCCCTTCCCTTGTCGGTCCCGGCGCGTCCCGCTTGGGGACTGCCGTTACGCGAGCTGAGACCTCAAAGATGAGAAAGTAAGTCGGGCGCACCACTTTTCGCCATTCGCGTTCGAGACGATGGGTGGCCCTGGGCCCCTCACGGTAACATTGATCTCTCGGGTTGGCGACGCATTACGGCAGGCGACAATGGACAAGAGGGCGCACGCCTTCTTCTCCCAGCGACTGTCCCTGGAGATCCAAAGAGGTAACGCGACCTCAGTGCTCGGAACTATGAGAGACTGGTTGGACCCGGACCTTCGTGCCAGGGGGCGGGCAGAACTTCCTCACGGGCATGAGCGATAGAGCGACTACGGCGCGCAGAAGGAGCAACTAGGTCGACGAGCAGCATCGCCGTGAAGCATTTTATATATTCTTCTAAATTATAATGAAATAAATATATATATATATAAAAAAAAAAATATATATATATATATATATATATATATATATATATATATATATATATATATGTATATATATATATATATAAAAAAAAAAAAACAAGAATTTTCCAAATCTTGTTTTTAATTGTTTCTTATTCAATATACTCCCCGAGGAGCTCAATACACCTTTCCCACCGAGATTTCAGAGCATTTATACCTCTTGAGTAGAATTCCGCGTCTTTAGACTAAAAATAGGCATTGACAGAAGCCTTAACCTCTTCATTGCTGGAGAAACGCTTTCCACCGAGACTATTCTTCAAATGTTCGAAGAGGAAATAATCAGAGGGAGCCAGGTCTGGAGAATAGGAAGGTTGTTCAATAAGTTCGAGCCAGTTTTGCCGATGCTTGCCGCGACTTGTGTGCAGGAGCATTGTCCTGGTGAAACAGGACAACCTTCTTCTGCAAAGCGGGCCGTTTCACAATGAGTTCTTGCTTCAGGCAGTCCAACAGTCTTGCATAATATTCTCCTGTGATCGTTTTACCGCTCTCAAGGTAGTCGACGAGAATTATTCCACGTTGGTCCCAAAAAACCGTAGCCATCATCTTTCCGGCCGATGCCGTTGTCCGCACCCTCTTCGGAGGTCCTTCACCAGGTGCACACCATTGACGAGATGCTTCTTGGGTCTCCGGAGTGTAGTGATGGACCCAGCTTTCATCGACGGCCACGAATCTGCGCCAAAAATCCGACAGATTTTTCGACATCTTGGCCAAATTTCGCTGTGAAGCAGAAACATGCGCGTCTTTTTGACCTTGGTTGAACAAATGCGGCACCCATTTTGCTCTGAGCTTTTTCATCTTCAAGTTCTCATGCAGGATGAAATGCACACTACCCAAACTGATCCCCAAGGCCTCCGCGATCTCCCTAATGTTCACTCGCTTATCTGCGGCAACGATTTTCCGCACTTTTTCCACGTTTTTTCATCAGTTGCCGTTTTTGGGCGTCCTGAACGTAGTTCATCCTCGGTGCTCCTGCGACCTCTTTTTAACTCATTAATCCAGTTGGAAACAGTGGCAAAACATGGCGCAGAGTCACCGTACACCTCGTCTAACTCAGTTTTCACCTGGGTCGCATTCCAGCCTTTGAAATAAAAATGCTTGATAACCACTCGAAACTCTTTTTTCTCCATTTTTCAAAATCACGCCGATACGTTGCACGGAAAAAGCGATCAAACGAAATCGCAACGGCCAATCACCATAATATTTTGACTGCTAGTAGTCGAAAAGTTGCCGTTTCCAATAGCGGTGAAAGCGCGCCAAAATTCGAATTCTGAAAAGCTCATTTTAAGAACCTGTTGAACTACCTATATATATATATATATATATATATATATATATCGACACAGAATGACGCTCCATTCGAGAGAAACACGATATTTGCTTGGAGTAGTATCGTACCGGGGCGGTTGAATATATGCGTCAATCGACTACGTGTACGATTTCAGCCCACTTGAAACTTTAGGAAAAGCGGAAAACATCATCGACATTTGGTTAAGGACCTTGGAAGAGCACTGACTTTGGCCACAAACGAGAAGTCTCCTGAGTTTCGCTCGATGTCCAACGGGGCAGCGCAATTTAAAGCACCCTCCTGAGCCCAGGTTAGAAAACTGACGCGTGAGAGTGTACACATCACGGGGGGTAATTTTCATTTCATCTTACAAGAACAATATATACAAGGTGCCAACATAACAACATTATATATATATATATATATGGATTGAGCGGATCGACAAAGTCCAGTGCTTTAAAAAAAAACTAAACCGAATCAAACAAGGTCTTCCGTTTGGTCTTGCTTAGCGCCATTCATCACCTACACACAGCCGCGTCAATCGGTGTTTGAACTCACAGTCGCGGCGTATATTGTTTTAGTGTGGTTAGAAAATGAGGTTAGGTGATTGTTAAGGAGCCGAAAATAGAGGAATAACGAATCTGCATTAAGTTCTGTATTTATAAACCAAATCATATGTAATATAGTGGTGGAAATGTTACAAACTGCTCATGATGATTCGAAAACTGTGTTCCAAAACACTGTGTATACGTGGCGCCGTTGATTTCGCGACGGACATCAGGAGATCGAAGATGAAAGTTCGTGATATTGTGCTCAACAATCGCCGAATTACTATTGATGAAATAGCTGAGGAACTTCAGATGCCTTATGATTGATAATTCCAAAAATGTTAAATTACCATCATATGAACGCCCGCCGGGAAATGTCGAACTGAACCCTCAGGCGGCAACAGAAGACCCTGGATTGCTTTAGAGAATGATTACAGGAGAGGAGTCATGGTATATGGTTACGACATCGAGACTTAGGTCCAATCCATTCCGACATGTTATGTACTGAATACACCTTATGTGGCATAAAAAAATATAGATATATGTTTATATACACTGCCGGCAGGACGTATACATTTTCAAAGCGACCGTTTTTCAAATATTTGTAAGTTTAAGTTAAAGTTTAAAATAGATATCCTACCTTTTCGCCGAGTCCATCGTTAACCTGATAGATGGGCACATGGAGCCCCGAGTACGAAGCTGAAAAGTTATATTCATCCATAACCGGTGTGTTTGAGGGGAAACAAGTAAACAAACTTTACACAATTAAATCGAAAAGAGCGAGACTCTCACTGGCCGCCGAGCAAGGCTCTCTCTTGAAAAAATGAGGGTAAAATTGTACCTATCGAATAGGCAAACAATCGCAGCTGCACATAGACTCGGTATTTGTTACTGCATTATATGCACATAAATTAAGTGTTTTGTTACTGCCTCTGTATATGTCAACTAATAACGGCAGGACAACAGCGGGAATAGGTAGGGTGGGACAAAGCTCCATAATATTGTACGTACATCTTCTTCAACTCGTGCAGTCTGACATCATATCAATTAAGTCTAACTTAGAGCGTTATATTTTATATTATAAGACTAATATAAAGTAAATCAATTAACGAACCGTTGAAGTCTCTGAATAGCGTCGAAACAGAGTATGCGGGGTCGCGTCGCGATAACGTCAGGGCAGCCACTATCACGTAGAGCGCACATCGCACTAGCGCCGTCATAGCATTCGTAACTGCTTTGCAGCTCTAAAAAAGAAGTTACTCGCAAATGTCAGTTTGTTAGTTTTCCTCTCTCTCTCTCTCTCTCTCTCTCTCTATCTTGATGGTGTTGTCTGTAGTCTTATTGGTTTCTTCAGTTCTAGTCCTTTACTACATTATTAGTACGGTCGTTAATAGACTGTTGTTTCTTCTGTTTCGGATGAACACAAAATTTCCCTCTACGCAATGCTAAGGCTATTTCAATCGCTAGTTCTGGAAGTACAGTGATGTGTGACAATTTCACATAATACTCGGGTATTACGAGCGACATGAAAGGGCATTAGTGGTTGAGTGCTAGAATTTTGATCGCAATTTAGTGCTCCGCTGTTCTACTGCTCGTTTCGCACAGCAAAAGATACATTTGTGATGTACGAACGTGCTGCACGGCCTGCTGGGGGCATAACTCAAAGCATTAGGTCCAGGCTTGGGCTAGTCAACCTAGCTAGGATTCTTCTTACCGACGCAGCATTCCCACGCTAAACATCTAACGACAGACGTTGCAGTAAAATCCGCCCTCTTATCTCCTATAGTAAGCGCCAATCTGTAATTTATATATATATACACATCGTCATTACCATGTAAGATATTTTGATCAGGTGTGCGTGGAACTTCAAAAAGATATTCGAAGCACGGTTGTTAGGTGATAAAACAATTTTCTTGCATTCGCGTAGTTAGGCGGTTGGACACAATACTAGCTGCTCTTCAACATGTTTTTGTATTTTTTTTAAATCTAGATAACGCTACGGTGGACTGCTAGCAACTATGACCAACACCAATAACAAAGAAAAGCGCAGAAGCTTTAGCAAATCCATTGTCTTCTGGTATTACTATCTGGTCATTGCTGTAGCTACAGTTGCATATTTGGATTAAGCAATACTACGAACACGAAGCAATACTACGTGTCAAGATCTTTTGCGGTTTTACTGCTAAAAATAAGCATGCATAAACATATTTGTTTAATTTAGAATTTGTTAATTGCTAGTTTACAACATTATATGCATGCCGTGAGTTTCTCAAAGCGTTATCAGCGCGAACACATGAGCTTGCCGAACAGCTTCCGTTTCTAGTCTCCAAAGTAGTGCCAACGTGCTACGGGGGGATTAAAAATCGACCACTGGTAAAAGCTTAAGGAGTAGCTCTGCTGATGAGCCAGCTCGGTGTAGGTGATTGCACTGGCGTTGACCGGAACCACATGATAGCGGATCAGAAAGCGGTGACAAAACCAACCTCATCACTTCTGGGCGACGCGTTCATGTGCTATCGAAGGCAAACAGCTACGGCGTAAGGAGGCCTGCGATCGCCACACCCGGCAATGCGCAAAGATTATTAATCTCTAATCTTTCCACCTGACGCAATGCGGTCCATTGTCCAAAAGTGCTAAGTGAACTACCCGTACAGGGTATATTAGTTTAACCTCCAAGAGTGTATAGGCTTCGGTAGAACCGGATCGCTGTGACGCCGGATAGTCCAAACATTCAGAAGGTCTAACTCCACCTATATATAACTTATTAACTCTGGAGTTACTAGGCCTAGTAAATAGGCATGGGATTTCTACACGCATATAGCTGCAGTTGTAGTTGCTTTCTTTAACCTTAAAAATAAGCTATTAAGAAGCCACGCCTCTTCTCCTATGAGCCACCACATCTCTTTTCGAATGGCCTCAATTTATGGGACTGTGTCTTTGTTACACGTCTTAACAAAATTATATGAGTTATCCGGATTCGGCTACCTACGACAGCACACGTTTCCAGAAATGGCTTAATGTAAATATATATTCCAACAAACTAGACCGAGCACTTTTCTGTTAGTAAAAACACGAAATTAAGGAACAGTTGATTTGCAAAATAACTATGTTCATTGCACTAAACACCTGCACTAAACACCTAAATAATTCTGCTTTAGCTTTTTACCTCCTACAGCCTATCTTGGTCACACTAAATACAATTCGATTTTTTTCTCTATACCGCAATCTCTGGCTCGGCATGGTGCTAAGCGGCGTTAAAGTCAATCTTTTAGTTTGTTTCTGTGTCTTTTCTGGCGGAATCCAGCTAGATCTCAGTCAGAAAACCTTTCAGTCTGAGACCTCTTACATAGATAATGCACAGTTGGAAAACTGTACGTTCATTAGTCGGTGACGGAGTTGCTGCTGGCTCACGAATTTTGCGTTATCATATTTGATTCACTCAAAAAAGCAATTCACACCGCATAGGCAAGCCGTGGAAATATAGCAAGCAAAGCACAAACCCTAAGTTGCGGCTCCATATCGAGCCATATAGAAGCTAGGCGGTTATCCGTAAAAAGCTAGCAGTTCAATTTAATACTAATTATTTAAAGGCATACTTGAAAAAAAATAATACTTCTTTGCAAATGTGACGTCTTCTCACCTGAAGGTGCGCCTTGAAGCGGGCAATGATGGGGTCGTCGTGATCTCCAATAAAGTTCTCCCACCAGCCGCACGATATCATGACGAGCGACAGCGGGAGGTACCAAAATTGAAACCTTCGACCCGTCCACGCCAACAGGCCACATGCCTAAAGCAATACAGGTCGCAGAGCGTAATCACACAGTTAACAACGGGTGGACAATTGAGTAACCATATAGCAACCTAATTCAGGAATTGCAAGCTTGCGTTTATTGTGAACTGCAAATAAGGCGGCTACGAAATCGTGAAGACGGTCATAGACTGGCATTATTAAGGCATTTGAGTCAATCAGAAAGATATATGGGTAAATGAGCTATACTCTCGTTGGCGGGCCCTTGTAGGCAAGCGCGTGTTCCTACAAATGCGTGCCAATGTATTTCATTACGTTTACGCATTACGTGACCTAATATATTCATCAGAGACGCCGAAACACGCTCGACAGCAGTACGAGCCATGTAGGGTAAAAATGATAGCAATTTCTGGACGGCGATATGTTCTTGCGATTACATTACGCGTTCGATTCCATTTACATGGTCGCAATCATGAATCTACTTTCATGACATCCTTCTACCGGACGTGGTCGCTTGTGTATGAACCTGTCGTTCATAGCATAGCGATGTCCTCAAGTTAAAGTTATATGATAGTTGAACGAACGCTCAGGTAATGAGGGCCGAGAGTGCAAAGCTCCGTACGAATTATCTGCTAAGGGCAGGTTTGCCACGTCACAAATTGTTGATAGAAGACAGGGCCTATCTGAGGACATGGTCCTGTCGCCCCTAGATAGCTGCAAACTCAAAATCGAAAACATTCAAGTGCGACGGAATGCAACGTGATTGCAGAGAGAAGACTAATATATTTCTCAAATCGTTGTTTATATTTTAAAAATGTAGAAAACGTTAAACTGTGAATGAATAAATCAAAGTATGTCTTAAACGTGATAATAATGGAGTTGCTTTTTGCTCACTACTCATCCATAGGAATGTCAAGAAACAGGTGTGTTTTTAGATTCAAAACAGTATAATTTTGTGGATTATTAATAGGTGGACTAGGAACCTGTGTGTAGACTTAGACTGCAATCTAAGACTAGTCTAGGTGTAGCATTACAACACGGACAACGTCATAAGTAAGCTGTGTATGCTGCGCATGCACACGGACGTACAGATGATTTTTGAATGATTGTGACCAACCTGAAAAAGCAGGGGAACAAGTCGGGTGAAAAAACACTGCAGAGCGGCGTGTTTCCTGGTCGCTGCCGTCGGACGATACCTCATTCGGAGTATGGCGGGTACAAGGAATAAACCGTTGGCTACCATTGCTCCGCGTAGCACACTCAGCTCCGGCAGAACGCCGAAGACTAGCCAAGCAGTTCCGACTGCATGTAGGCTATCCATCAGCAACGTCTTTAGTCCAAAGCTACCGTAATGAAATCAAATAAGAGACACATTATATATATATATATATATATATATATATATATATATAGATAGATATAAGTAAATGCGTGTATATGGAATTTATTATTTCGCTCGGCATGTAAATCTAAATACACATAACAATATTTTACACCTAGAGCGCGTAGAACGACCACATACGCGTTTGTTAATTTTCCAAAGCACAGACGTTCCGTTTTTTATGAGTGAGGTATTCGCCAGTAACCCGCTACGATTGACGAACTTAAGGAAAATATTCGGGAACTTAAGGAAAATATGAGATTTCAAAAATAACCCACGGTATACCAAAAAAAGCATCATGAATGGTATTTGTCCTTCAGAGAAGCCTTGGGGCGGCCACCTTCCTGACATTATCTTTCAAACATGGCGTTCAAACATGTCGGGCATGCCTAGGACGGTTCCCAAGCCGCGGATAATTTGACGCCTAGATCTTTGGTACAAATCAAAGTGGATCTTATAGGTAAAACTTTTTACGTAGCCCCTGACAATGGAGTCAAAATGTTATAAGTCAAGCGATCGCGACGATCAAGAACTGGCCCCACTTTGGCCAATCCATTGATTCCGAATGGTTGCAGTGCGATTATGTCCTTGGGTTTAATTGCGTTAGAACAACATCCTCTAGCGAATACTTCCAGATATTTCAGGCAGGGGTGAACACATATTCGGGCTGGTGAGATCGGCATCATTTTATTAGACTCGCTTAGCTTTCTTGGTGCTCAAGAGTAAATCAGGCCAAAAAGTTTGCAATATCCAAAGAACTTTTACTAAAGCTAGTCCGAAGATCTGATATATAGGGCTATAGTTGTGCCATCACTGACATAAGTTAATCAATCAAATTTACTTCACATAAACAGTTGTGTATATACCAGTAGGTTCATGTTTAGAATATCAAACATTATTACCTGCTGTCCTGCCGTTCCACATAGTGGTCTCCTTCTCTGTCCCCGACATATACTAACGCTGTATGCTATGATTCGAGGAAGAAGCCTACAAAGCCTGTTGATGTCTCCCCGCCGCACTAATGCGGGGTAGTTGTTCATGGGGTCCACACTGGGCGCGCGAGTACCCGCATATTATATATACCCAAAAAACTTTAGGTTAGGTACGTCTACATACGTAGTCTTCGTTTGCGTGGGTGTCTGGTAGTCTGGTACTAAGCATATATGGCTACAGTATCCGGCTACACAAACCAGAGTGACGATCGGTAGCGACGGCCAGGTGATCCGCTTAAACAGACAGAGCTTGAGTGAGACGAGCAGTTTGAGGACTTCCGGAACGCAGAGACAGAAGACCAGAAGCCAGCTCCATGCGACCTGCTGCAACTTGTCTGGCCTCACGATGTACGAGTGTAATTTTTCGTCGACCTTATCTGCGCTTACGTTGCGCGGCATCAGGAGAAGAGAGCAAGGCGAAAAGGTGAAAATGCGACAACCATTGCAAAAAATCAAACTCAATTAGTTTCAGCGGCACGCTCAAGGAGACGCCGACATACGATGACGACAATTGACAAACTATTTTGATATGGTCGGGGGCGAAGACAACAGAAACAATAACGACGGCAACAACAGCAACAGTGGCAGCAATAACAACAATAACAATAATAATATTAGCAACAGTAACAATTGCATCAGCAACAACAAGAGCAACCAAACAATAGCTGCTTATCATGACGACAAACGCAACTTTTCTGCCGACATTAGATAATGGCCTAATCAGCTCTGGAATAGCAGGTATGAACTCTGGAATAGTAGGTATGGATGGACCCTGGAATAGCAGATATGGACACAAATTACAGTCAACACAATTTGATAACTGCACAATAAAGACAAAAGTCAAGTTTCAACAAGATTATCCACCTAGCCAGATCTTATTTATTTACCTAGAATTTCAGATAAGTCTGCAAATCGTAGAACATATTGCTTCGAAAGAATATGCGAGTGTGCGATGGAACCCATGACTCGCCTCACTCCACCTCGTCAACGATACTATATGTTTTTGCTCTTCTTTTACAGTGTACACTAACAGTTTAAAAATAATGTAAAAATAAAAAAAAGTACAACGTTTGCTCTTAAACACACTGTCTAAAGCACACTTTTTTTCTAATATGGGAGATTTCGGGATTTCATTGTACATAAACATGCATCACCGGCCTGAAGACACCACAGAAGTCTCGAACATACCCAATGTAAGAGCTTTAAAGAGTCGTAAGTCATGGTGGTAACGTAATATGCTTATCGATTAACCAATGTCAAACATTTCACCAATGGGTCTCACTAATATTAAAATTGTAAAGTCTTTATATATATATATATATATATATATATTTGAAAGGTTTTACTGCATTTACCTGCCACGAAGTTGCACACAGGCCGAGTTCGGTTGATACGCCCTTCAACGAAGGGCATGTCGAGCTGCGACGTCATCAACAGTAGGCTCATCCGTGAGACGACGGCCGCCGTTAAAACAATAACGAACGTCACGGCATAGCTGAGAAACCTTAGCGCAGTTACGGAAAACCTCACGAATTCCGAATCCTCCGTTTCGTCCACGTCGACCGGCGGAGCCGGCTTAAACAACTCCACAACATTTAACCGGTTTCTCCCTAGATTCAAACGGAAGCACTAGACTTTAGTATAGGAGAGATAGAGAAGAGAGAGAGAGAAGAGAGGGAGAGAGGAGAGATATATATATAGAGATACTATAGAGATATAGAGATATATATATATAATATATATGTATATGTATATTATATATATATAATATAGATATATATGTATATGTATATATATATTATATAATATATATATATATAGTATATATGGCATTGTATCTATATATCATCGTGGATCAAACATAGTGTGTGGGGGGGGGGGTCAACCAACGTAATAGTAACAAAACGTACGGCATATAAAACTTGCCCTACTGAAACCTTTAATTAATGCATCTGTCGTTAAGTAGAAAAAAAACAGTACCCTAATACGCTTAAACTATGCCAGTTATTGAATACTTGGGCACCATGCATGCTTGTACAGGCTCGCAGGACATGTGCCCAGTGAGTTAAACGCATTTCCTGAGAAAGCATCTTCTTTTATTTATATGTAGTTTACTCAACTCGAAGAAAATGATATGCTGGCGATTACGACTGGGGATTACAACATCAACTCCGAGTTGATACATTTCCCGTTCGGCAATCAGAAAACAAAATTTGATAAGGCCCAGCAAAGTGATTGAATTAAAATGAACCCCTAAAAGTCGACCTTATATATATATATATATATAAAACATAAAGCGGTCTCACATATAAACCAGCAACTAGCATTGACTG
The DNA here is from genome assembly GCA_003439945.1 of Dermanyssus gallinae. Lineage (NCBI taxonomy): Eukaryota > Metazoa > Arthropoda > Arachnida > Mesostigmata > Dermanyssidae > Dermanyssus > Dermanyssus gallinae. The sequence goes on from QVRM01001921.1 coordinate 218,049, forward strand.
AAAAGCATTCACAATTGCATACAATGCGGAACGTGTGTCCCTCTTCTTAGAAGACTCGGTGGACAACTCATATGATGACTACGGTTTACGGGCTTCTTAGTAGCAAATTCGAGCGCACGACTTAGAACTTCGTTCGGTTCATCGAAAGTTTAAACTCTGCAGCCCTGCTGGAAAAAGCACGACTTGGTGATGGCCGGTTACTTTCGGGCAACCAACGTAGACCAATTTGACGCAGTTCGATGCTGAGCAGTCCACCATTATTAAGCCATTAATCAACGCAAGCTTCCTTATTGTACTAACGAGTGAACAAGACAAGCGAACGGTGAGTTTTCCAACAAAATCCTCTTCAGCGATAAATCCCACTCTCATGTTGATGGCTTCTTTCGTAAGCAAGTTAAACTTATCGCATTTGGTGTGGCAAACATGGGCTTCATAATTATTTCGTCAACGCCGTGGGTTTAATGAAAAGAAAACGCATCACAAACGTATGACTCGGCATGGCGCGGCTTTTAAGCTCGAGACATCATAATTGGATCATCTTTCTTCGAAAACGCTGCTGGAAATGCACAAACAGTCAATAGTGAACGATATCGAGGCATAATTACTACTAGTTTTCCGATAGAATATCGACAATGATGTTTCGAGATGCTAAACAGCTTGAGAGAGTGCACTAGTACACCTCTACGGCAATCACCAAAGATCGACCTAAATTGTACTGACTGACAAGCTTCGAACACGTCTACAGTCTAAAGTACGCCTGGGAAAATAGCGACGAGCAATTTGAGCACCCTCCCATTAAACACCAATACCTTTTTAGTAAAAGAGGCTCTTTCTTGCGATATATATATATATATATATATACCCGGCTAAAGAAAAGCACTTTTACAAAGATGTGCGTATATACAAAATACGTACATATCGACGCCACACGATCACTACTGCTTTGAATTTATCAATTCATTTTACAATCCTGCGTAAGTGAACGTGTAATTTCTCAGCCGTTCGGTCTGCACCATTCGCCAAGCGATTCCAAAATTGAGAATTTTAGAGATTGCCCGCTGGACATCAATGAAAAGTCTCTGGTGTAAGAGTTTGCTTTGAATTGTACTCTCTGCTTTGAATTGTACAAACGGAGTACCGATGAAGGGCCATATGTCTGCTGATTTATATTGATTGGCACATAGATGAGTTATGCATCAAGAGTACCTGCGTAAGTTAGTATGAAGGAATGACTGTATTATATTGTATACATGCGGGCAAACATCAAAATTAGTTATTCATTAGCTTAGGAACGCATTATATAATATATATATATATATATATATATATATATACCGAGCAAGATGGCTTAGTGGCAAAGCATTTGCCTTGCATTTTGGAGGCCTGGGTTTGAGACCCAGACCGGCCACTCTTAAATTAGTTTGCATGGTTTCCAAATGCCGGAGTGGATTAAACATCAGCCATGACATGAAAAAACCGTACACGAGCATAAGCCTTACTGAAAAACGTAAAAAAAATATATATATATAGATGGCGAATACTCACGGTGCTGAATTGCCGCGCCAATGAGTAGTTTCGTCCATGATGATATGGACATAGGCACTGACCACTTGCAAAGCAATGCGTTCCTGGTGGTACCGGCCCGCTTCGGTCCTGCGCTGCTAACGGGATGTGTTGTTGTTATTGGGCGCCGCTGACGCCGTAACCAAACACGAATGCGAGCCAAGCCGAACAGAACTTGCCTTATCGGTAGGCTCTAGTTATCAATTGTCCAGTCGATTGTATATCATTACCATAACGTCATTTTCTATATCACCGTATAATTCCTATTCTATTTTTAAGGTGCAAAACCTTTGCTTAGAACTCAACGCATGAAAAGTCTCAGTGCGACTGTTCGCATAACTCAGTCGTGTTTCGCTGGGAAAATAGTGCCGTGCGGCCGCCTGGACAATGTCAGATATACGTATATAAATCCGGCTTTGCAAAGCAGTAAATGCGTTTGTTCATACAACTCTATGTGCAGTTGAAACAAAACAGATCATAGGCCACATAGCAAAAATTGTATACTAGTTATGGCTGGAGTCCGTATATATATATATATATATATCATGTACTTTATGAAAGCCCTCCACGTTGCACAGAATGTGATGAAATCCGTGAGCTGCAAATGCAGTAGTTAGAGGTCGATGTTTTACCCCGCTAGCCCGCCATTCAGTGCTCCTCATTGCTGCTGTTCCATTAAGTCTTATGTTTATCTCGCTTATTTTTGTTTGCCTGTTCTACATTGAAACGTCAAGATTTAAACGTATTTGCAGATTCCAAGTCAGCAGCGGGTCATCTTTCAGCACTTAGACGACCGCATTCCGAACGTATTTGATAGCGCGAAAACCCTCTCTAAAAAGGAAAACTCCGACCCCGTTAACTGAACGCAACTTATTCATTCCATGCTTATTTCAAATTAGCGGCAGCCCCTTCAAAATGTCACGGGCACTGTCTTTACCTAATGTTGCCGTACCGAATAATAACAACAACTACTAACGTTGGAACCCTTTTCATCCTTAAATGCGACCAGTTGATCCACAGCCTGTCTCACCCTGAAAAGGCTGCAACCAAAATGACCATATAATCTGAGTACAGTAAGATTCTGGGCCACTCTCGTGTCCAGTCCATCCTTGTCCGCTCAACCTGTAGCTTGAGTTCCCCGTAATGCTTACTGCGTTGTTGTTGTTTTAAACATTTTAGTAAGTAACCTCAACATTTATCCTGGAACTACCGTTTTTGCCAACGTTTCAACTATCTTATATCTTGGTTCTGCGCCACACGCTGCCTCTAAATTCACAAATACGCCTTATAAGCCTCGGCCTGGACAGCGTATCACAGATTTCTTCGAGCAGCTCCCCAATTGCTGATTGAGTTGATCGCTCTCTCCCGACCTTCCTCCCTGCTCATACGGTATTACCCCGCCCCATTCTCCAAGAAAGACCCTAGTATCCGACGAGCAGCTTTTTATTGCCATTCCCCACCGAGCCTTATATCACACTTCTACTCCTGTTTCTTTTTGAATTACTATTAAGGTTGCTTTCCTCCAGGCCTGTGACTGTTTACCTTTGTTTAAGCACTCATTGAATAGGGCTTGCTAGCATGGTGCCGGAACCAGGGTATTATCTTTCATTGCTCAATTCCTATTCTCCCGGCATGCTTAACCAACGTGCCCGTCCCTACTGGACATTATCTCTTCGGCCTCCATCTGAGCCATGTATGTGGACGCTCGTCAGCCTTCCTTACTGCTGCCTACTTTTTGATTCCCAGTACTTTTGCTTCTCGTTCCTATACGATTTTATAACTAAGCGATTAACCGACGAAGCCAGCGGCCTCGTCACCGGGACAGTGTCTTTACGTATTTTCGCGTCAACCTACCAGCCTGCTTGGCAGCCCTGCACCGCTCGCTAAACCATGGCCTTCCGCTGCTCTTCTGCGGCGGCAGCAGCATCGCAGGTCTTAAGAGGCCTTCCAGACTGTGTTCGTAGTATTATACCCGGATTTTCCCTGGCACCAAAAGTACCCTGATAAGTCTCTAAAAGAGGAAATTACCGTTGAGCTTCTTCCCTGGGCCTTCCCTTCTTCCTCGCCCTTGTACTCCTCCTACTTTTTATTCAGATACCCATTTGTATATGCTTTTGCTAGTGGTATTCTTATGTACACATATTCGCTCTGTTAACTACCCAGCAATCGATCTCATTCAGTAGACCGAGTAAGGCCACCGTCCTTTCCAAGTCAACTCTGCCTAATCTCGCACTAAAATTCCTTCCTATGATCATTGGGGCCTTCTTTTATAACGCTTCTACCCATAACATGAGGCGCTTAGGCATTTTCTCTGTCGACTCCGTTGCCGCCGATTGCACACATTTCTTGCACCGTCAGTCTAACGAAAATTGATGCCCCCGCTTGATCTCTTCTTTCTGTACGATGCCAGAGCATGATACCTATAGAGTCCCCGTATATCAAACTCCTATCTGGCCCGGACCTTCGCCAAAAATGAGACATTCCCTTTGTATATATATGTTCCCGAGCAGGTCTAGCACCCCCATCTCCTCGCAGTTTCACATCACCATCTGAAAACCTGCATCCACTACGTCTCCAAATATATTATTGTCTAGCTGGCTTTGTTGGTTCTCGTACGCGAGCGGCCTGATCGCTCTAGTCTTCAAACGTCAGGTCGACTTCGAATGTGATGAAGATGTCGTTGCACGACCTGCACCTCTGTCCTCCCGTGTAGCTCTGATTATATCACCGCCATGGGTTTTTGGTTGTTGTATAGGTGAGATAACTAGCGGTGCGCCCATTAGTCCTTCCAAGATGCTCGAAATGGCTTTCTGAATGGCCTTAGAAAGAATCTTCTAGTCTAGCCTGCGCGATATATTTTAACATCATATAATCGTCGCAATAAATTATCGACCATGGCATAATCGCATAGGGCGCAATACACATAATCGTCGCAATCATTTGTTGCGCTATATCCTCCACTCTAAGCAGTGGTACCTGCTGGCTACTTGAATTATTTCCGGTGCTTTCAAATGGGGGTCTTGTTACTATTGAATTTTTTGGTAGTTCAAATCGTTGAGGTTTGAGTGTCGCCTTGTTTATCTTGGTATCCTTCTTTACTAGAACCAAGACACACCTTAAGAAGATGTCAATGGCTGTCCTCGCGTTTTAGGTTTTAACCCTGCTTAGTAAAATCCCGAAAGGTTGCAGAGCCTCCGATATTGAGGAATGCACACCAGATATGTTGGTCTTCAATGTGGATCGGCCTCTGCTGATCCTAACTGGCACTTTATTTTCGCCAGCTCCAGAAGCGACCGTAGTGTGACTCTACCTTCTTCAGCTTTACTACTATACGGAGTCATTTACTTCTTGTAAAACGGGGTTCTACCATCTTTCGCTTGATGTACTTAACGATAAACGCATGCATCATTGAAATGTAGCTTCAGGGAGTTGTCGTCCTGTTTAAAGTATAACTGTCTCTTGCTTTGCCGCGACAACACTCGGCGTACGAGCTCCCCTAAACCGGGTCACCTTGGTAAACTTCGATTTGTCCGGTTTCTCTTCACTGTCACAAGCGTCTTTGGTTACCTCGCTAGTGGCTTCCATGCTCGCCGAGTGAGCAACTGCCTGTGACACACGTGTACCTTTGCTGCGAGTGTCTTCCACAGGGCTTGATGCGACGCGCTTCGCACATCTTGTCTTTGGACGGCGGGCAGGACCTAAAATGGTGCCTACTCCATCGCCTCTTTCTAAGTCCGTACCTACATAAGATTTTTTCTGCAACCCGACAGGGAAACTCCAGATGGACATTTTCATTCAATCAACAATCTTTGCTCAATATGACCATTTTTTTATTTGGGGTATATCCCGCATACAAGCCCGTGTCAAAAAGTCCCTATCTTATTTTTTGAACGTTTTCTAAGTAACAGCAGTGAGCGAGTCCACGTTCGCATGTCGAGTGTTTTGTTTGTCACACTTGTATGACATAGGAATTGTACCTGGGGTATTGTTGAACAAGCCTGCGCAGCGTCGTTCTGGCTATGTTAAATGCACGCGCAAAGTTGCTCTTCGGGATAGAAGAATTCTCAAAAATTAGTAGTTTGACTGTGTCGATCAATTTTTGAGTCCTTGCTGTGCGCATTTTGTTGTAAATATTTCTATTTATTTTGCAGGAACAGTTTATTCTGCAACTGTCTGATCGGCTACAATCCGCTGAACTGTCAGTAAACTGACACCAAGGAGATTTGCAATTTGAGCGCCCGAACAATGGCTGAATTTTGCACATATCCCGAAAATGACGCATTTTCTTTTGTCATGGTTAAAGCGTACTTAGGTTTTACTGGACTTCTTAACTGATGCCACTGCAGCCCATCAACCAGATAAGCTAGCTTCCTTTAACTCGTATGTAGAGGAAAACTGGAAACAGATACTTACCAAAACATACCATAATCTCCTGAAATATGCCTGAAATTATAAAATATGTTCGCCACATCTATGCACTAGATACATCTGTGCGTCGTCGACTGTGCTCTCCGACGTGTACGAAGAATCATGCGTCTGCCTGCCTGGTCCGTGCGAAGACATCACTGCACTGCCTCTCTCGAATAACATGCCGAGAGCAGCTGACAACTGAATAAGTGTCAATGCTATATGCGTACTCAATATGAGTGAAATAAACGTGATAATGAAATATGTCTGAAAAGCATCCCTGATGGTGCGTCATTATTATTATTATTATTTATTAATATTGTTTAAATGTTACAATTGTGAGGTGTGAACGTGTACTCCTTGTCTTCTTCTAACTCCTAAATATTATTCTATGGAACCGACAATACAGCCGGCGTTTCCTCGGCACACAGCAAGCGACAGCAGTTGCCGTAGAAACTCGCCTTCGCGCCGATTCCCTGTGAGATCTGTAATCCGTTGGCCCAGCTCACTGATGAATCTCTTGGTTCCCTTGCTTACCGGGCCCATTGTTTCCATCGATATTGGCACTACGATATAACTTGTTTCCAGTTCTTGGTACTTGCGTTTTTTCCCATTATCTGTGCGCTCGGCAACCCATCCCGCTTCTAGTGAACTGTGGCGTATATACGAGGGAATTATTGTTATTATTATTATTATTATTATTATTATAGAATGCTACAGTTGTTAGGTCTGAACGTATTATTGCAATTCTTTTAAATAATTATTTTACTCCATGACGCCTAAAATAGATGCTGCGTTCCCTCTGCAACCGGCTAAAGACAACGCTTGCCTCAAGAATTGATCCTCTCTTCAGTCGCTCGTGACTTCCTGAATTCGCTTACTTAAATCTTTGAGAAAAACGTCGGTTCCCTTGCTGAAATTATTATTATTATTAGCAATTGCCTATTTGGCGATTAGTTACGTTCTTTACGTAGGGCAATAAAGGTGATTTTATGTTTTAAAAAACTTACAACACTTAACATGTCCGGCTGCTTATCGAAAATACGACATACGTCCTGTTTCATGTTGTTCTTTAAGCAACTTGTATAATTATGTTCGCGCTAATACTATTTACAGTGCCAAATAAAAATGCATTACCTTCGGAAATGTGTTGGTCAGCTTAGACAAATCAGACTAGAATGAAAATGGCTGAAAATCAGGAAACACCAATCATTACCACGACAATTGCCAAAACGGTTAGAGCGAACGCAACTTTACACCTTTCCATACGCAAACAGAAGATTATAAATAGTGAGTTGAATTTGCTGCCTAATATCCATCACTCCTCCCTTTCTTGTACCTAAAATTAGAAAAACGACGCACACTGCTTAAAGAACTGTATACAAATCGGCGTATTTATTTTCAGCCACTGCATGTAAGGTATAACTACTTCTCAGGATTATTCTTAGTAATATCAGTTTTTATGAGTCAATGTAATAAGTGTGGGTAGGGATTCTCTCCTCTGTTTTCTGGCGCACAATGCACAATGGCATACGGTAACGTATACACGCACATATTCACATAGGTATATTTGACACGACAGAGAAGTACAATTGTTTATAATCTTATATATGTATATGTACAAAAAAACATCTTGCGCGCCCGCTCTTTCTCTTTGGGGCGTTGGCGCTTGGCGACCCGGTCCAGTGATTATGCACAGAGTAAGTACACCTTTTAGTTATTTGTAGGGCACTCACTTACGATTTTCAAATACAAAAACGTGGTCATACAAACAATATTGCGTTTGTTTTTTTCGCGATGGCTTACTGTGCAAGCTATATAATTATATCCGCCGTGGACGCAAAATCTTCTTGATTACGTTGCATTGCATAGATTAGCCAGCTCATTGGTCAGCACTGCAGGCAAAGGACGCGCGATCGCGTTCTGGTTGTGCGAGCGCCACAGTGAACACACGGCTGGATAGAGCATTCGTACTCGTGCACTCGCATAGTCTTCCTCGTCGGAGCAGGCAGTGAATGGCGGTGTCAGATGGTCATTATATATGTATATATATATATATATATATATATATATATATATGTATATATATATATATATATATATATATATATATATATATATATATATATATATATATATATATATATATATATATATATATATATAGGTACATATTCGCTTAATGTGTGATCGACCGGTAAACGTGAGTGTAGCTAGCTGTTTCCTGGTGTTCTGCGGTGAAAGACTTTGCAAAGTCCTTTGGATTTGACATCAGAGCAATTCGAATCGTCGCTTCAGCTGCTGTGCAAAACGCAACCAAGCGACGAACAGACGAAAGCCTGTGGGTGCATCAGTGAGAGGAACTGCTGAGATCCCATCGGCAAGTAAATCTGCCTGGCGGCAGAAGCGCAAATTCAGACTTAAATATTTCAGGAACAACATATTATTAATTAATGAACAACTTTTGCGACCAAAAAGTCCTAACGGCTACAACAATCTTGCAGTGTAGTTTAGCAATAGCTGAGAGAAAAAGCTCTGCCAAACAATAGCTCACCACTCATTACTAGCCGAAGTTCGAGTGTGTAATGTCCTAGACGGCAGCTACCCGGTATAGCTTCGCACGCAATGAGGTCGATGAGTTTGCCAAGTCGCGTCAACTTTAAATTCATCAATAGTCATATTTTGTCACGCATGACATCTAGGTGCCCTTGTTCTGGTCCGTGTGCTCTTCAAGTCAAGATGACTTCGTCAGAGCCTTCCCTTTTGAGGCGTTTGCTTATTGTTTCACCAACGTTTCGTAAATACAGCTGAAAGTGCTAACAGCTTTCGGCCGAACACGCAGGGCGGCGAAATTTGTCGATGCGTTCAAAGAACTCAGCATCACAATTAAACAATTAAACAAACCATAGCATAAAGGATAAACAACAACAATCTCCGTGTTATCGCCCTCAAATCGACAACACTGTAAGGTAAACAAAGAGGAACGAAAACACGCGTATCTTCGGCCCAGTCGTATGAGAAAGAAGAAGAAGACGAGAGGGATTGCTAGGCAGAGGCACTCACAACTTTCCCCATTCAAATGAAACGCAATTTGCAAAGAGCCAGCAATTTACACACCAGATTGCAAACAACAAAAACAACAACAACAACAACAATAATCTTGGCACGCAAAGATAACATGCGAATGTAGGGACATGTATGTGTATATGCATTTACTTAGGTGCTGCGTCTCTAAAATGTTAGGCCATCTGATTGCAAAAAGACGGCTAGCATTTATACAATAGGCAAAGTGCCAGTGGTCACTTTCATGCGAAGAGAAGCAGCTTTGATTTTTTTTCTGCCACGGTTAACACGAAAAGCTGCTGCGGCTCAGCTCAGCAACTTTGATTGACACTTTGTTTGTCTATCAGCGCTGGGACATTCGATTTTTCGTTCTCTTTATTTTGCCCTTCTCCAGTCTCTCCTTACGACAACTTTCTATTTATAGCGGAACTGACGTTAATTCGGTGTACACCATATACATGCATGTCACAACATCATCGAACAGCCATCAACATTGATCTACAAAGACCGCCTTGGTAGCACCTTGATGAATGGGTACAACTCTGCGCCCCCTAACTCCACGCACTATACAGCAACAGCAGCAACAACAACAGCAACGACAACTAACAAATACAACGTGTACATGCATAATAAACACAATCACCACCATAATTAGTGAATTGCAAAATGCATAATAATATTCGTAATACAAGCTACAGAGCAAAGGACAACATTAAGGAAAGATTAAGCCGTTGTTCAACAGCATACACATATGACTATAATTGCCTCTATATAAATAAACCCTTATTTTATAAATTTTGTTTTATAAAAAAATCTCCTGATCTTTTCCCCGTACTAATTGAACTGACTTGATCGGCCGACATCTCGATTACGTTTCGACGATTCGATTCGATGTCAATATGTCACTTCAAGAGTCCCGTCTTAATAGGAAAACAGGAACCCCGCGGTAGATCGTACTTCCATCGGCACAGTGACTGGAACCTAACCCTCGGCACGTTCCCGCCATGTCCCGCAGCGAGCTTCTGAACGCGCTACCTTCTAGCAAGGCGTGACAGATTGGCGGCTGAATGACCCAATTCGGATGATTGCAGATAGGATTTACCTACTTCGAAAAGAGCACGCGACGATTCGCCAGCCGCTGCGTAATCCACCGTGACATTCATCCACTACAGAAGAAACTAAAAGAGGCAATGAGAGCTAATAAAAAGAAGCCTGCACGCTTGATCAATACTTTGATACTATTACTGTTATTATTACAATGGCTAATGCTAGTCGTATTTTTGTCGTTGTTGTTACATTACGCAAGAACGTATTTGCGGACACAGTGTGCCACAGTGATATAGTACGGATGAACACGCACACGGCCATCGCAGTGGCCATTATGCTCATCATAACTGGGGTTCATTTCGATGCTGGTTGATCGTCTCGAAGGTCAAAAGCCAAAATAGACCCTCCCCAATTCCAGCCACCGTTGCCGCCACCAAATCCAGCGCCATGCGAATTGCGTAACATACAGCATCAGAATGTGCCTTCGAGCACTGATGATTCTGAACCGAGCCAGATAGATGGGTTACGTTGGTATACCATCACGGCTGCATATCGGCCGTTCGGCGGTTTATATAGTTTATATTACGCCAAATAGTAACCTAAGGCCAAATCTAGGAGGATCAGCGCAGCAGCAGCAGCAGCAAGAGCTCCTACAGACAGCAGGATGGATGGGTAGGCAAATTTTGATGCCTCTGTCAGAGCATTTCGTCACCTGTCTGCTGAAGGATGCGTCGCATGGTTTGCCGTCTGTCATGGATGCATGCGTACTGGTGATATCCGTCCCACAGCCACCTCCGCCGCTGTCGTTAACCTGATTATCCTGGAATGCTAACAACAGTCTGCATGGTCGTGGCGGTGCTGGTTCAACGACGACAGGCTCTTTCGACGATGCCATTGTCGCTGCCGGTCGCGGTAGATAGCAGAGCTTCTATCGCGTGTTTGAGGTTTGTTGAAGGCCATCAGTTCGCGAGGCCGTTGTTGTTACTATTGCCCTAATGTTGTAATGTTGGCGCCATCATTTTCCTCATACATATCATCGTCATCATCATCGCCGTCGACGAGTGAGTGAGATCGACGTTCCTCATGGCCGATGAACGCCAACCAACTAACTTAGTAACGAATGAACCAGCCAGCCAGAGAAATAACACGCAGATTCGGAAAAACAAAGAAAGTATCTCTCTCTCTCTACCCAGGAGCTACCACTTTATGCTTTGAAGACACCGGATTCTATACGTGTCGGCACAGCAAAATTGATTGATTTTATGTATATCGCGAAACGTTCTACGGGGGGGGGGGCATTAAGGGCGACCAACACAAACTGATATTTCTGAAACAGATGATGTCATTGTGCTATGTTTGTAGGGGAAACGTGACTTCGATTATACACGTCGTGGGATTACACGAAACTAACGGATTCGAACAGCAGTTCAACGTTCATTGAAAACAATTGCAAGAACAAATAATAATAATAGTAGTAATAATAATAATATGAAAGCGATCCGATGACGAAACCTGCTTGCTTGCGTGCGTGCCGCCGCACGCGCTCCATGCCGACACGCTACGCTATGATGTGCGTCAGTCAACTGAACGGCTGAACAGAACGACCGAGACGAGCGTGCCTTACTAGGTACCACCGGCACCAGCACTAGGTACCATCATCATCATCGTCATCCGACTATCATTACAATAGTTATACGCAGCATCGTCATTAGCGGGTGATTGACCCATCGACCAACAGACAGACCGACCGTCCGATCGACTTACTGCCTCAAACAAACAAGCAAACAGTCAAACGAGGTCGATTGACTCGTCGTCGTCCGAATAATGACGAGACCACTGACTGTGTTGCCTAGCCTAGCCCGGCGGCGGCCTAGGATGGTTGTGTCACTCGCTCGCTCGCGAACTAAATAGCGTCCTAGGGCCGCACTCGCACTCAAACCAAGGCGGCACCGATAGACAGACAGACAGCTGTAGACAGGCAGGGCGTGTAGTCGTTATGACCTATGATAGCATCGCTGAGAGTCGAGCTAGATCCTAGTAGTAGTCGTAGTCGTAAGCGTCGTAAGCCAGCCGGCTATGATGAGCCAATTGAGCCAGCAATGAATTAACGAATTGATTTATTCGTTCGTTCATTCATTCATTCATTTATCAATCAATGGATCTATTATTCATTTTTCAATCAATGTATCTATTATACTTTTATCAATAAATGTATCTATTATTCTTTTATCAATCAATGTATCTATTATTCTTTTATCAATCAATGTATCTATTATTCATTTATCAATCAATGTTTCTATTATTCATTTATCAATCAATGGATACATTATGAATTTATCAATCAATCGGATCCTTCATTCACATTTAACAATGATCAATGGATCTGTCGTTCGATCGACTGATTAAGCAATCAATCAATCAATCAAGCAATGCATTAATTTACCAATCCACTAATTTTCATCGGCCGCTCCGTTGGCAGTTACAACGTACCAAGTACCAACGCCGCAGCGTGACGTGTTCTAGTTTTGAACGCAGCTGACGATGCTGCTTGCTGTTGGTGCCCGATGAAAGCAACCGAAGCGGAAAGTCGTTCATGATGGCGGTTCCGTTGCATCATGAACTTCATCGTCGTCGTCATCATCCACACTACCACCAGCGCCATCACAACAACAGCAAGCAGCAGCAGCAGCAACAACATCATCATCATCAGTATCCTAACATTGATCATGACCACTTTGAATCATCATCATCATCACCATCGTCACTGAGTCAATCATCAGCCACCGTCAATCACCGTCGTCGTCGTCGCTATGTTTGTTGCGTCAGGCCGAAAAGTTCGCTTAGCCCGAATCATCGATTCGAATCGCTTGCTTAACGGACGCGACTCGACGTCGACTCGTCGACTACGACGTTGTTATTGTTGACGACGGCGACGACGACGGCGGCGGCGGCGGCGACGACGACGACGACGACGACGACGATTGGCGTCACAGAGGTCGTCGCTTGCGGCCAGCGCCCCTTAATGGTGGTGCAAGGTTGTTTGCAACCACCAGCCAGTTAGTGAACGATGTTGTTGTCGTTGTCGTGGTCGATGTGGCCGCCCAGTCTTGCCTAACCCGAGCCAAAAGTTGCTGCTGCCGCTGCTGCTGTAGAACGAACCATCAGCTGCGTATATGGGAATGGTGGTGGTGGTGGTGGTGTGTTCCCAGTACTGTCCCGATCAAACGTTCATCCACCGTGCCGGTTACTCTTTACACCCGTCACAAACACAGACCGTCCCCGCCATAGACGCATGCATATTGTATGACAACGACGACTTCGCGTAACTTCATCGACCTCACTACACAGCACCATGCTATGCACCACATACGCCACTATAGCACTGCAGACAATCGGTGTTTCCGCTGTTGCTGCTGCTGTTGCTGACATATACTACCGCTGTCACATGAGAAAGAAACAATTGGGACGGGCACTCGTCAATCAAGCAATCAATCAGTATGCGTCAATGTGTCACTGAGGCAACAACAATCAACATTGTGCCCTCGCTTCTAGCCGAGTTCGCGATGTTGGTAATTGATTGCAGGCAGATGTTCTTGTTCTTGTTGTTGCTACAGCTGCTACTGCTGATCCTGAGTTTGTTGTTGTTGTTGTTGTTGTTGGTGTGATTGTTGTTGCTGCTGCTGTAGAGGTTGTGATTGTTGTTGATGCTGTAGTAGTTGTTGTTGTTGTTGCTGCTGCTGCTGCTGCTGCTGCTGTAGTATCAGTAACATAGTTGGTTGTAATTGCAGAAGTAAAGTCGCGCATACATATGTATATGAGTAACGTGTGCAACACGTGACGTGCCGCATTAGGTCCGTCCGCATAAATCCCATTATCGTCGACGTTCGTAGCCGCCGACAGACAGGAAATCCAGAGAAAAAACGAGAGAGAAGAGAGTGGAAAAAGCGAAGGATAGGGCTAACTGTGTATGTGGCATGATACATGCACATCGATACATACACGCATGCATATACACAGAAAGAAGCACACCTTAAGTATGCTTTTTCGCCCCACTGTAGCTCCATTCACTGCCTCTGTTAGCTAACCATCCGGTATAGCTGCGAACAGTGCTTTGCTCTAGTTTTAATGTTAGCCGCCCAATGGCCGAATTTCGTCTGAAGTCTAGCGCCAGACAACGAGTAACGCACCTAAGTTACACTTATTGCAGTAGAAGAAGTAGTAGTATTAGTATAGAAATTGTACTGGGCAGAACCATCTTAGTGATCAATGTTGTTGCTGACTTTGTTGTCGCTTGCTGATCTTACGGTCGCTGTGATTGTTGTTGTTGATTTTGTTGTTGTAAATGTTGATTTTGTTGTTGTTGCTACAGCTGGTGGTGGCACAATAAGCTCGCTAGAAACGGCAAACCCCTCCTATAAATGAGGAACATGCTCGTGAGCCCTGTGCGCAGAGCCGAATACTCGCCAACCGTTACTTAATCGCTCGTAAGATTCCCATCCCGATACCGTCCGACACGTATCTGGCCAATGTGCCAGGCTTCGGCCATTATATTCGGCTACGTACACCATGCGTCCATGCAAGGTATATCACAAAATGCACCGCATGGTATCCTAGGCAGGCGCGTCGAGCAAAAAACAGATACACAAACAAGAAACAAAGCAAGACAGACACTGCCGCTGCTGCTGCTGCTGCCGTTGCTGCTGCTGTTGAGAACCGTCAGACACGGTATGGGACCATTTTCGCCGCAACTCAGCGATGCTCGACTCAGCCCAGAGTCAAAGAGAGTTCTCTTCTTCGACGGTTCTTCAGCACCCATCAGCATCCTATTTACATGTAGGCATACACAAATACGTCGGCGCCGTCCCACGGCAGTCCCACGACCTCCATGCAGCCTTCTTCATTTACGTGTCGCGTTGAGTCGCGTTGACCTCGCACCACTCGCTGTCGGAACAGTATTCTTGGAAGCGGGAGTACGTCTTCGGAAGCCCGCCAAACCTACGGCATACCCATATCGTTCTTTGTTCGCAATCGAGCCTGCCAGTTAACCTACCTAAAGAAAATGACTGACTATATGATCATCCATAGTATAGCAACAATATACACACCGGGCTATTAGTACGCCGCAATTGTCTTAGAGATGTGAGCAGCATGTGCGTGTATATATATATATATATATTAGATGTATATATATATATATACGTTTATATATATATATATATATATATATATATATATATATATGGCGCATTCATGGGGGAACATATCGATTACTAACCAGTCGCCTCTTTACAACTTCCGACTTTCTGTTCTATCTATGGCCATAGTAATTCGTGTCGTAATCGGTACTCGAATCGATGAAGTTGTCGCTGGCGGCATTAATGCTGTTATTGTTAATAGCACATTTGTAGTATATGATTTTAGTTGTGTCAGCAGCCAGTCAAATAGACGTCCTGTGACGAGCCACTTCCCTATTGCCGAAACAAAACGGTTACTGGAGATATTGGCCAAGGTCACCGCCGGGTGGGTTAACGGTTTGGCGGTAGAGCCATAACCGGCGGATGGCGAGGCGGTTGCAGCTAATGCAATGTAACGTAGTGCTGTATTTCGACTAATCGTATTATCAATATAGGTTAGCAGCACACGCTGAGTTCGGTGGTTGTCGTCGTCATCATCATCACCATTATCATCGATGCGTTCTCCAACATCCCTGGGCCAGCACAGCATTAAACACGTTAAACTACTACTACACCTACTACTACTATTACTGGTACTGTTACAAAACTAGCACAAACTATTAGATAATAATTACTTTTACTACAATACTCAACAAACACCAATCAATCATACGACCAGCCAACCAGTTAGCCAGCCGCCAGTCGGCCAACTAGCAGTCTCCTAACTAGTAGTTAGCAGTGGTTACTGGACAGGGGGTGGGAGGGGGTTGTGGGGTTCTGTCGGTGGTTCTATTGGTCGTCCATCTCGCTGATGTCGTCGTCCTCATCGCCATCGTCATCATCATCATCATCATGGTCGTCGTTTTCACCACCATTTTCGAACCCCATTGACCCCAATACCACTACCCCCGCCTCGGCGACCTCGGCCGATCTAGGCGATCGTCGTGATCTGCGGCCCATGGTGGCCCTGCGGCGCGGCCCTCTGTGGCGGCAGCTGCGACTGCATCTGAAAGCCCTTGTTGTGTTCGTCGACAGCCGCGGCGCCGCCGGCGGCCACGATCTCCTTGCGGAGCTGTTTGCCGTCGAGTATGAGCAGGACGCCGGCGAAGTACTCGACGAGCGTGCCGATCACGCCCAGCACGAACGACCACGACAGATAGTTGTGGTCGGGGTCGGGCATCCAGTCGCGGCCGTCGCCCAACGCCCCGAACACGATGACGGCGATCGAGTTGAACACGGCCGACACGAGCAGCAGCAGCGCCGTCAGCTGGGTGAGCCGGAGCTCGAGTTCGGCCGGCGCGCACAGGTGGATGGCGAGCAGCGCGAGCGACCCGGCCAGCAGCAGCGTGAAGCCGATCGTGAAGAGCGTCTGCGTGGCGACGAAGAACGGCGGCTCGAGCAGGTGCCGGATGATGCGGAACTCGCGGTGGAAGATCCAGCGGCATCCGCTGAACTCGTAGTCATACCTGGAACATCGTTGGCACACCCAAAGAGAGAGAGAGAGAGGAATTGCGTTAGTTACTCGCTTAAAATCCGTATTATCATGGTAATAATAATAATAATAATAATAATAATAATAATAATAATAATAATAATATAATAATAATAATAATAATAATAATAAACATCATCATCATCATCATTATTATTATTATTATTATTATTATTATTATTATTATTATGCGACATCATATGTAAAGGGCAAGTTTCGGGGGGCCGTGACATAGACGAGTCATTTACGGCGTACTGAAAACTGGGCGATACTGCCCTATAGCCATTGGTTACACTCTGTGTAGGCTGGCCACAAAAACCCTGCTTTCGCAGATCCATGAGAAAAACTGCCTCCAACCACGGCAACTGAGGTACACTACCGATAGTGGGGCAGAAATAATTGTCCATACAGCCCGCACATATCTCGAAAACAACAGAAAATGTTGCCTCTGAAAATTGAATTTTAAGAACGCTTTCAACTTTAGCAAACGAGGGCTCTCCTTGACAGAGGTTTCTAAGCGTACCCCCATTGTTCTCTGTCCCTCGTTAAATCACGTCATCAGCCGATCCTTAGCATGAGGACCTAGCGGCCTCTTTTGCGTTTAGCCTGCTTCTGCATAAATATATCAAGCACCATCCAAGGTCCCTCTATTTTAGCTCAACTATGGAACCCTTCTTAACAGCGATCCATCGGTGTCGCTCAGAGACATCAAAAGTCTTAAAGCGTTTAAGCAATAGAGCGGGCTGAAGCTCAATCCTTCTAAATGTGATCTATTCGTAGGGTGTTTTGAGGACGAAGAGAGACAACAGCAAGCTCCGGATCATTCTTATAAAGGACCAGTGTGAGCTGGACTTGCTGGGTAAGGGACGGGTGCTTAGGTCTAAGCGTCTCCGCTATTTTTGGGTTGGCAGGGACTTTGACATCAAAAGATATGAACGAAGGCAAATCGTATGTTGACCTCCCTCAACTTGCCGCCTGGAAGGCTTACCCGCTCGTGTTACTTTATTTATCTGGTACTCCTAGAAGAATGAAGACTAGGCTGTGAGTTAAAAGCGATATCTCCGGTGCTGCTAGATTGGTGAGCTCCCAGGATATGCTAGCGCCAGCCAAGGAAAATACGGAAGCTCTCCGGTCTAAACATCCACGTGCCCACACCCCACATTGCCTTTTTCGACCTCGCGTGAAGAGATACTGAATGCTATGAAGACCGTCAACAGAAGTTCAGCTGCGGCCTAGATTTCATGAGGCATTTGCTGCAGTACTCGTTGTCTGGTGCACTCTTTGGGGCAAGGATGTTTGCATTAAAAAATGCCTTATTACGTCCGATCGCCTGTTGGCGGCCAACATTGGCTGTCAGGATAATAGGGATGCTATTTCAGCGACTCTTGGTAAACACCAGCTATGATTCGTTACCCCTGGGAGTACAGGTGTAGCAGTCTACTGTGCCATAACATTTTTGCAATTGCGGAAAGTACCTACGGTGATGTTGGAAACTGAACTTCCAAAATGGTTTCAATAGTGCCTGGAGAGACCATTTGCTTCCAGCCGTCAAGTCGTGAGTAGCCTTACTATTTCAGCAGACGAACCTGGCCTTTAGTTCAGAACCGGGACATCTGGTCATGCCCCATAACGCTACGCTATTGCAGACAGATCTTCAGCAGGGTGATTCCCTGAGTCTTCCGTTTTTCCATTTGTGTGTCAAGAATTTGTAGATTCACTGCAGTTCCCCCTTAATGCCTGGTATCTGGATGACGGGGTTCTCGGCGGAGACCTCCTAACCGTACTTGACGATATCCGGAACGTCATTGACTTTGGTATGATTAGCGGTCTGACCCTGAGCCCGGGAAAGTTGAGCCACTAGATTTAAATGGCCTTTTTGACTTACTCCAAGGCTGTCGCGTAGTGGACAAAGTTTACCTGCAGCTGCTAGGTGTACCCATATTGCGGGGCATTGCAAAGGCATCAGCCAGTCGAAAAAATGCGCGAACACTGCAAGTGATCGAAAAAATCATTGCGTCAAACTGTGTTACCAGCCTTTACGTCAAGATACCTTAGAGAATCCGAATGACACAGAGATCCGGGAATTTCGGCAACCCATACAAGGCAGGTGGCATTCGGCCTCCGCCAGGCCGACATCGCACCTACCATCCTTGTCAAATTGGACTTCCGGGTTCATCCCGTTCTATACGGAACACGAGACCACATACTGCGGACCTATACTAAAGAAGTCCACAGCTGAACTGTTCCATGGAACCGGTCGGGCGTAAAATTAATCTAGCAGGGTTTCCTTCGAGTAGGTGGTCTCGCATTTAATAATGGCAGTTCAACAGGACAATCCCCATATCTCGTCCATTTAGAAAAATTTTGTTAGGCCTGTAAGTTTCCAATTAGTTTGTGCTACCTCAATAATGATGCTTCCAAAGGTACAGTATGGCAAATATTTTGTCTTATCAGAATGTAAGCTCAATTTAGACCCCGTTTTATCTGTAAACTGTTTAAGTAAGACATATACTAGATCGTCTTTGGGCAATCATTAACTAACACAATCAGCAAGGCTCGACACGGGTGGCACTTACGTGGTACAGAACCACGCTGCAGAAAAACGCAAATACACTCTACACTAACGAAACTGAAGAAGTAGAAACACTAAAAGCTATAAGCGTCGATAAAATGGTATCGGTAGAAGTGGCAAAAAAAAGACTTCCAGCCAAGGTTTAACGTCCACGGGACTGCTTTTCGCATTGCTTCATAGACGGACCCCCATAAATACAAGTGTGTAACGGTGGGGCTCAAACCCGCGCATCTATGTGTCTCCTCCGGTTGCGAGGCGCAGGCGAATGCACCACGCCACCAAGCTCGACAGAAGTGGCAAGCGTTCTAATTATATGTTTGCAGACCCGAGCCCGATCATTCTGATCAATCTATTTAGAGGAAGATCCCACCTTGGACTGCACAGCGTAAGGAAGTGGCACCATAGTCGTGTTACGTTTCCCCCAACGCAGAATATGATAACGAAGTTGTCTTACCTAACGGGAGTCCTAATGTGGTGTGTTTGTACATCTGCATGGAACGTTGCCAACTTGTGGCCGCATAGTCTCGCCGTACAATAAGAAATGAGTTAAATGCATCGAAGACCGCCGTCTTCATCTACTATTTCCACGACCGCTCGCCACCCTGGCCACTGTGAACTGACGTAAATATTCAAAACAGTGCTGCTGGCTTTTCTACTTTTGAAATCTGAGGTATGCGGGTACAACCATTGGCTTTAGATCGCTACGAACTACTACTACTAAACAACCGATCGTCATTAGCAAACTATCCCAACGAATTCACGTTAAGGTAGCCTGTCCAGCGAAAGCTAATGTGTGGCACATTGCGTCGCTTTGAGAGTGCAACAAAATAAACTCTAGAGACTTAATGTTCAAAGAATCACGTGACAGCAATCCGACAAATGTGAAATTAAATAACCCTAGAGATAAACAGCTGACTAGTGTATTTTCATAAACAATAAAACAACACCTATGGTTTTAGCGGTATACATTGTGGGCGAGTGTCGACTTTGCAGCCAGCCTAAGTATAACACAGTCCACTCTCCGAGACAGCACTGGCATGGCGAGAAGAGTCGTATCGCGGAGACGAGCTGGTCTGCCTTCCTGCCGGGCCAGCTTGAGTGAGCATCGAGAGCAAGTTGCAAGACAATCCGATTATCGGCCATCAATGGTGCCACCTAGCGAAGTGCTGCTTCTATTACTCATAACTGTACAGAACGGCTGGTTCGGGGAACTACGTACTACGCCTCGTGCCTAGTCGCAATTAGGCGAAACCCATCGTAGTATTTCAAAACGTAAAACGAATCAAGTACGCCCACGTTGACACGTTCGGTCGTTTAGCGTTGCCGACGTCTAGACTCGCAAGTTTAGACTTCATAACAAAGTGAAGTTCGAAGAACGAAGACAGTTTCTCGCCGTTACAAGCGAGTTAGCAGCAGTAGCCGCAGCAGCATCAACAGCGACAGCAACAATGCCATCCCAACACCAAGAATAGCAATCACGACGACAGCTATACAAAACATAGACGATGTACTTCTACGATGTCTACGAAGCACAACTGTCACCATCGACGGGCTCCAGCTACAGCAAGTTACCGAGCAAGATGGCTTAGTGGCAAAAGTCTCTGCCTTGCATTCCGAGGAGGCCTGAGCTCGAGACGCAGACCGGCCACTTCTGAATTGGTTTTCATGGTTTCCAATTTAAACAAGGGTAGATCATCATATCAACAACATCAACGTCGAATTCCCGGGCTGAACCCTAGGAATGCGTAAAGGCGCGTCTTTGACCTCCTTCCATTGAACAACGGCATATATATATATATATATATATATATATATATATATTTGTTACCACGTTTCACACATTTAAACAAGGTGAATGCCGGAGCGGATAAACATTTTCGATCATGATCGAAAAAAGAAAACTGGGAGCACAGATGTCTCAATGAATATAGATGGTGCATTACCAACCCCCCCCCCATAAGTTTGAAGTTTGAAAGAAAGCTGGTGGCGTTGACAGCAGTGGCAAAGTACAGGATGGCAGTACACGAACGACCGACTTTGTTGCGGTCGCATACATAGAGGTCACGTGGGAGAAAGGTCATCACGCAACCACCGTCCGGGTAGACGTACTATAGCACTAGCAAGAGAACCAATATCAAGCTGGCTGGCGCGGAAAATAGATGAAGACCCCTCTAATCTGACGCTTGACGACGACAATGAAAACGAAAACACGAGCAAAAGGAGGCGCCGGTCAGCGTCATTGCCGCGTTTGCGAACGGCCGCAGTTTATTTGATGGCCGCAGTGTTTGCCACAGTGTTTGTGCGAGACTATCTCACGAGTAGAACAAGCGAGCAAGCGAACCCAACTGCCAGATGAATAAATAGATGGATGGATGAATCAAGCGACCGTCCGCCGATCGACGACGACGACGACGACGATACGCCGACGTGCGTCCGCCACAACAGCGGGCAGCGGGGGGAACGGCGGTGACAACAACTGTGGTTGCCATAGCAACGGAACGAATAAATCTGCAAAGCTAGATCGTGAACAAAATGTGGCGCCGCAAAAAAAAAGAGTCCAGTGAAGAACAAACAACAACAACAACTACCACAACAATAATAACAACAACAACAACACAGTCGCACATCAATCTAAAATGAGGCGGCGTGCGGGTCGACGGCTATACACGACGCGGATAGCTATCGGTTCGGTCGCTGCAACGAATTGTTGTCCAGACCGGGAAAAGTCGTTGTAGTGGTAGTAGTAGTAGTAGTAGTAGCATTAGTTGTAAACATAATAGCGCTGATGTTGCTGATAGAGAAAAATGTCGACCCTGTTTTACCCCCCCCCCCCCCCGAGAGAGACACGAGAGAGTATTTTGCGACAAAAATGCATAGATGTAGTCACTCTGGAGTACACTATTCGGTTGCAGAAGCAAAAACAACAACAACAACAGCAACAGCAACAACAAAAGAACCTTCGATAGATAACTAGAAATTCTAGGCATCGAATAGAGAAATCCTGCACAGAGGTATTTCTACGTTGTCACCTGACAACGTACACGAACAACAACAAAGCTGACTGAACGCCGTGTCTGAATCACTGTAGCGGAAGTGGGAGCATTTCTAGCTAGCTTACGTGCACAGAGTTGACAGAACAGAGACTGTCAAATTTGAAGATGATACCGTATATATATATCTATATATATATATATACCGTATATATATATATATATATATATATCTATATATATATATACCGTATATATATATATATATATATATATATATATATATATACATGTATATATATATATATACATGTATATATATATATACATGTATATATATATATATATATATATATATATATATATATATATACATGTATATATATATCACCAAATAAGCTGCGGGATACGACCATACGTGGTTAGAGGAGATCACTGGTCGCTAGCAGAAAACAACACAAAAACGAGCTAGACTATAATACTTCGCCTACATCCCGTACGACTACCCTAACAATAGCGTACAGTCAGTCAGTCGCCCCTGACTATGCAACGAGTAAGAAAAAGTGGGTTGTTCGATTGTTTCTAAAACACCCCCCTGACAAACCTGGCTACTGCTACCGCTCGGAGGGCTGTCGTAGAGAGGTCGAGGCTGAAAGGTTTAAGCCGCGAGTTTGATAACCTTATTAACCTAAAGAAGAGAAAAGAAAAAAAAATCTGCAAACAACGACTTAAGTGCAGAGCCAAGCACTGAACGCGCCATGCCTAGCCGACCTCAACAAGGGAACTGCAGGATAACAAGCTGTCAACAACTAAATCGTTACAATCCCACAAACTAGCTACCCGACTAATTTATGAACAACAAACCGTACAAAATGGAGTAAGGGCGTGCTTCTCTTTCGACAACAGCGAATGCTAGCGCTTGTTATCGACAAACACAAAGTTCTAAATTAACGATAGGTCAAGCATGTCATCAGTGAGGTGGATCAACGAGACCACATAACATACGAATGATAGAGTTACTAAGATAAAGATAGATCGAAAGACCTGATCACTAGCATGTTATGCTAAAGCAACACACCAACAGTCATTTTTTTCTTTTCACAATCGAGTCCTAAACTCAATACATGCATCCTTGGCGTATACATTGAAATGAAGCGTCAGTAATCGCTGCAGTGTCTAAGTACGAACATATCTACCGTGAGTATACGTATACATATTATATGAGGGACGCGATACATATACTCCGCGTTAGGAACCCAGTCATATATTGAGAGATTCTCTCAATCCCCCTTTAAGCGTATATGTGTACATGTATGTATGCATGTATGTATATATATATATATATATATATATATATACCGACTGCTTGTCTGCTTCCGATGCACGAGCGAGAACAAAGGAACCTGCTCGGTGGCTTTTAGTCTCGTGATTGCTTGAGGTTGTCCGCAGAAAGCGGCACGACCTGTTCCACGACCGGTTTATGGGCTAGGCTTAACGCAAGAGCTCTCGCCAAAGCCCCGAAGAGTCAATGATCCGACATGGTGAGGGATTGAGCTCTCCGACCTTTGCTGCACGAGGGCTTCGTTGGCTAACGAAATGAAACGTTTAGTAAACTTTTTCCTATGACCCCCCGGCGACGTTACCCTGCCGTTGAAGTGCGCGCAGCAACCATGCCGGGGGGGGGGGGGGGCAGGAAGGGGGGCGTCCGGACACCGGAAAGTTATATAGACAACGTAATCGCGACGGTCTACCGGCAACGAATGCCGTAATGTTAAGCTGTTGAGCAGAGCTCTGGCGCTGGGCGTGGGTGGCTTATTTTTTGAATATGGGTGACTGTGATTTTTTATTTATTTTACATCATGATGATACGTGTACAACAATCACCGCGGAAGACATTCTCAATCCAGGTGTGTCTCTGGCTTGCTTCACTTCACAACAGCAACAGTATCTCGCGCTCAGTATATATAGAGTTGTGCAGCTAAATACCGACCATTTTTTTGTTCTGGGAGGTTTCGGGAATGCATGATGCACATGCGCCACTAGCAGCCTGCGTGACTTGTGTGAGACTCGCAAACCCACTAAACCCGGATTCCTCCCCACCCCCTCCCCCAGGCTCGGTATTACATTGGCATTACCTCGAAAGCTAGATACCGACTAGCCGAGATTTAACTATCGAATCGTCCACACACTCCAGTGCTGACAGTGCCTATACACATAATATCGTATTACCGTTATTAATACAATGCTTAGCTAATGTGTGAGTAGATTTTCATTGGATTCAACTTGGCAATGAAAAGACAGCTTGCGATTCTTCTCCTTCCAGTGCAAGACGATAAGCAGTCAAGAATGACTGTCAAGCCGTTTCTCCCTTTGTTTGGGAAATTAAATAGAGCGTCTGTCAACTTCGGCGTATCGGATCGTCCCCCGGCCCTGGTCGGGTGCCGAGTTATACCACGCGCTCCATGAGTTCATTTTTCAGGAAACAGGAAACGGTAAACGGTCCTTCAGCAGCTATAATATATAAGCAGCTACGTTATGACGCTGATCGTTTTTCCTCCTCTTCTGATTCGTTCCAACCGAACGAAGCTGATCTCCAATGGCTCAGACTTTCACCACCCCTTAAAGCACTTCAAACGACACGACGAAAGCTAAGGCCAGTAGTACTAGCGTTGCCTCTTGAACATTAAAAATAGCAGCGATACAGTATCCAAAATGGTTTCCAGAATATCGATTTTCCTTGTGTCTGTCAACACCATTGACGAAGAGTTTCACAAGTAGAAGCAGCCATCACATCACGCGTTTTGGAATCACAGTACAGCAATGCGCTTCGAATATGAAAATGTCCGCTTCGCGTCGTGATCCTCTCGTCCTCCTTCTTGAGTGACGAAGCCTTATTTGCATCAACTGACAACGAACCGGTAGTTGATGTGACAACACCAGCTTCATTGGGCATAGTCACTGCTTGTCGGAGCAAGTCGACGGTACGCCCGGCATTATTCTATGTGCCATACTAATAAAACACTAATTACTAGATACGTGTTTTCATTTAACTTAAACCAAAATATTGGGACTGTATGAACACCCAAACTTGGACCCATCATATGACACAACTAAATTACGAAAAAAAGCCACTATAACGTCATGATTTATACATGCTAGAGCTTTCCAAATTTGTATATATATATATATATATATATATATATATAAAGAGAACCTTTTTCTCAAACATAATATTTATATGTTATCCTGTTCACGAATTTAAGGTTATATATATACATATACGTATACTGTGTTGGCCAATACAACAAGAGTGGGTTACGTCGACTAGTTATAAGTAAGCAACGCATAAAAAGCGATCAACGACACAGAAACATATTTCTCATTTCGCCACAAACGCGCGTGTTTCTGTTCATCCGCCCGTGTACCTGCATGTTGTTCTCTTTCTCTCTCCTTCTCTCTCTCTCTCCTCTTTCTGTTCATATGGTTGTTATTTTCTTAAACGCAGCAAAGTTGCGTGCGCGGATATAACGCTTGGCACGAGTGCGTAAGGAAAACAGTTGCTGATTGAGTTGTGATGGCTGCTGTTGTCGGTGTTGCTATTGCTGTTGTTGCTTTCGTTGTTATTGTTGTTGCTTTTCTACTTGCTGTCGTTGTTGTCGTTGCTGTTGAGTTTTTGTTGTTGTTGTTGTTGCTGTTGAGGTTTTGTTGTTGTTGTTGTTGCTGTTGAGGTTTTGTTGCTGTTGTTGCTTCTGCTGCTGCTCCTGCCGTTCTTGTTGTTATTGTAGTTTTTCATTGTTACTGCCGTTATTGTTGTTATTGTAGTTTTTCATTGTTACTGCTGTTGTGTTGTTGTCGTTGTTGTTGCGTCGTTGACTGTGTTGTTTATTGCTGTTATTGTTATTTTTCTTGGGTGTTGTTATTGCCTATTGTAGTTGTTGGCGGGGCCAGCTGGTTCAGCGGCCTGAGAACCCGGCGGTGGCGACGCAGGCATCCACCATCGGTCAGATAGAGGGAGCCGGACATTTTCTCGGTGGAGGGACGATGTTGCAGCAGACGATGAGCAAGAAACACAACCGTCGACGTGTTTGTTTAGTCGCGCGGCCGACCGACCGATAGCCGCCATCTCGACGCGTCTTTGTCGCCGCGCTGACGCTGAAAACGTCACCGTCGCCGTCGCCGCTGCCAAACTTGGCGGAGTGTTGGGGCCTCGCCAAAGGTGGGCGCCCACTTTTCTGGTACGAGCAAGCCGACGCACAGGCGCCGAAAGGAGTTGCCGTAACGATAGCGAACTTTTTGCCGCTTTGCTTAGCAGCCGGCGACAGCATCGGCATAGTCATATATCATACATACGATAACCAGACCAGTATAGAGCGATCCGTTGCTGTTTGTGCGGTTTTTGTTGTTGTTGTTGTTATTGCTGCTGCTGCTGCTGCTACTGCTACTGTTGCAAGTGTTGTTATTATTGTCATTTTTATTGTTTCTGTTGTGACTATTGTTGTCTTGGCTACTGCTGCTGCTGCTGTTGTTGTTGTTGTTGTTATTGTTGTCGTCTTTCTGATCGTTGTGTGGGCAGCCAACCATCGACGTGCTTTCGATGTATGTCAGTTCCTCTAATTAGATACTGGGGTGGTTTCTTAGTCCGCTAATGCACGAACACATGTGCATAGATATTTAGCAAGTTCACGTACAGAAGACCGTACAACAAATTTATGACTAAACTATATATATATAGGACCGGCCGCCGAAAGGCTGCCAAAAAAGCAAGTTGAACGCTACTGCTGCTGTATAGTGAGACTAGGCATCATCAAGTCCTCCAGCTTAACGATGCATGGCTTATGTTGTTTACTGTGTACGAATTCATGTACGCTGGGGTAGAAAATAGACACGTACAAACGTAGATGTAGATATACATACACACATATTTGCGATGACTTGCCAATGGCGCTCTACTGACTACTAGGACTATTCTACTGCAGCCACTACTACAACTACTACTACCATATCGAATAGAAAAGGACTAACTAAAAAACAAACAATAATGCCCCACCACAATGATGCTAATGATCCGCACTAGTCACTATATAGGTCGAGTACATGCTAAGTCGTATATACTTGAGCGGCACACGCATGTGACGAATGTCGCGTGCCGTTCCATGGGAGTTTGTTTTCACCAGCACTTCAATTGTTGTTGCTTGTTTTGGCTCCTGTCTCATTGTAACAACGACTGACTCATCATGCAATACAAGACAAGTGCTCGAGGTACACGGTTACGAGCACCGAGCTAACGTCGTAGCTCTCACAGCGATCGAACTGCGAAGCGCGGCATAGATTCACACTTAGTCTAGGTATTATGCATACAGTAGAACTGGTACTAGTGATACTTGACCGTACATTCGATAGAAGATGGACTAGTCGCGCACCGGTCAAGCACTTTACTTTGTCCAGCCTGGGCGAACTGGAACCACTCCGCTTCTGGGTTTGAGATTTTAGTCTTTCCGCATCGCATTTTCGTCGTAGAGAGGTAAACAGAAAGCCAAGCAAGTGATTCAAAATCGTGCCGACGTAAGAAATGCTTGCTACGAATAATTATTGCAAAAATTATTGCAAATCCTTTTCTTTTACAACTTTCACAACCAGTATCAACAATATGCGTGGCGTGTACAAATATCTGCAAGCTTGCTTTTACGCCAAGAACAAGTGGCCCCGCAGAGCCAACTCAAAAACAGCTACAACGCAACTACAGAAGGTCTTGTCTGACTGGTAGCCTAATGTACGTCACACAGCACAATTCGTCGACGTCGAGGTGCGTTCGCCAGAAGCTTCTCCAGAACTTCACCGCTTCTCTATCTGAATGAAATTCATTCAACACTTAATAGCTGGTGTGATCATTTAAAGATGATTAGGCTTCGTTTGGTAAAGACACCATTCGTGGGTCCACTGTGCGTCTCATCTATTAATACTTCGCCAGCGGGACGGATGTATCAGTGCTAAACATCGGTGTCCGCGTGAAGGTCGCCAGTAATGCAAGAACGCAACAAGTTCCTCCAAATTCATCCCAGGCATACGTCGATACACCGAGATTCGCCTACGACTGGACGCTACAGGAAATAGGTAGCCATACCGGTTTACTTGCAGCACACGTATAAATAATAATAATAATAATAATAATAATAATAATAATAATAATAATAATAATAATAATAATAATAATAATAATAATAATGTTGAATTTGTAAAGAATTTCCTTGGTTCGAAAATTTAAAGAAAAACCTAGGTCGTATAGTGCGGCGACAAAAATAATAAGAAGAATCCTAATAATGACGATGATCTACTGACGGACGCGACGAAATGGCGACTTATCACGACACCGCCAGAGCAGGTGAGCAGGCTACGGTCTCGCATAAGGCAGATACGCGTCGTCTGTTTTCCCGACTGTGTCGCTTGATCCGACCGGGGTCACCACACACAGCACTTTCACAACAATATTCTTAGTATAAAGCATTCCATCTATTATTATTATTATTATTATTATTATTATTATTATTATTATTATTATTATTATTATTATTATTATTATTATTATTATTATTATTATTATTTATTATCATTCAGTTGTAACAATTGTGAGGTATGAACGTTTAGAACGAGCCAGGTCTGCTTTGTTCCCTTTTCAGTTCATTGCGCCTATGATTGAAGCCACGTTCCCTCTACAAACGGCCAATGACATCATCTGTCTCAAAAACATGACCTCGCGTCGATCACCCGTAACGTCTTTTATGCGTTTTCCGATATCTTTCAGGATTTTCGCTGTACCTGTGCTGATGGGGCCAAGTGTCTCCAATGTAATGGGCACAAAGTGGTAGCTTCTTGATAGCTCGAGATACTTCTTTCGTTTTTCAAAATCCGCGCGCTCTGCTACCCATCCAGATTCGACTGCGCTGTGACATATATACGACGAGGCCGCCGTGCATGAAACCGTAACGTCCCATACAAGGCTTTTACCGTGAGACCATAGCGGGATGGTGACCCCGTCAGGTCGCAGCTCATTGCTGCCATTAAGACCCTTCGGCTCGGGTGTCGATGGTATCCCTGCCCTTCTAAGAACTCTTCGTACTATGGCGTTGAGTTCAGCGTGTCTTGTGAGTCTGCCTGGACTTTTCAGACAGCTTAACGGGTGTAGACCGTCAGAGTCGACAGGTTGGCCGCATGGCAGGCAAGAAAAGGGCTGGCAGACAGGGGCGCCTATCCTAAGAGCTGACACCATGCGGAAGGAGTTTGGGTCCAGCATGGTGCTAAGCTGACGGGAGGGCAGCGCTTGAAGCCAGCCCCCGCTGAAGGGATCTTGAGCCGCTAGAAAGACGGCACGCTCTCTTGCTGATGTTAGGCTATTTGTTATATCTCGTGCGGACTTCTTAGTTTTGTAAGCGTCAAGAAGTTTTTGACTCACGTGCTCTTCCAAAGGGCCGGGATCAAGTTGAATCCTGATTGTGGTGTCTGCTGCCATAGTTGCCTTTTTTAATTCAAGCTTTGCTTCTTCGCCGATGAGTGATTCCGCCAGGGAGCCGAATTGATTCAGGGAAGCAGCGTAGCACACTGCAGCTAGATCTGGCAAGTTCGTAGCAGGTAGACAAATCTTGGTGAACCAAGACTGTGTCTCCAAAGGCAGAGAGCCACCTGCGGGTGCATACTTGTCAGTCGTGGGCGAATCTTTACCAGGGTCTTTCGTTTAGCATCAAGAGCGCGTGGAATTCCTTCGGGCATTACAGGAGAACCTAGAACATCTAGGTTATCCTGACTTACACGAGTTATCCCCGGAAGTGCTTCCATGATTGTTTGGATAGCCTGCGCTTGATCTTGAGATGTACCTCCGACAGCTAAAACCTCGCACTTGGCCGCGTTGAGGGTCAGTCCTCCCGGTTCCTCGAAGTTCAATATAGCCTGCAAATCTCTTGCCACGACATTTGCGGGACCTCCCAAGACAGCGTCGTCTAGGTACCAGACATTGAAAGGGCTCTGTAGGCTAGACACCAGATCAGAAATGCCGAGGCAGAACAGAGCTGGTCCCAATGGGTCTCCCTGCTGAATGCCAGTTTGCGACTCTATGATCGTATCTGTGTTCCACGCGAGGATTGAGAAATCTCTATAAGCCTGCCATATCATCGGATAGAGTCGTGACGCTTTTCTCTTTACTTCGTCGAACATTTTGTCCCTTCTTATTGTGTTAAACGCGTTTTGGAAGTCTAGTTTGACTAGTACTTTTGTCGGACCTTCCGATTCCAGAAAAGCGCGTGTGGCGTGTACAGTAGCCTCTGCTCCTCCTCTAATAGCAACACCCATTTGATGGGGTGAAACCGCAGCAACAATAGCCTGTTTGTTCATAGCCATCGCAATCTTATTATTATTATTATTATTATTATTATTATTATTTCGCAAATGTGGCATTCAAAGCAGCTGTGTTCTTGCGGTAGTTATGTTTAACCCTACGGACAGAAACGATCAGCGCGTCATTTACTGATTTATATACGTCACGAGCCAACAACAGCTTCGATATGATACTCGAAGCCTTTTTTAAATTGGCCTCGTTTCACTATCAACGTTTGGCTTGCCGAGTGTTGGATACGTTTATCGTTTCGTCACCCACATCGCTTGGGACGGGTAACTGTAGTGGCGGGATCAGAATCAGCAGCAATAAGTGCGAAAATCGCAAACCATATTCCTCAATTCGTCCCGTCGGCTTCGCTTAACGATAATCGTATTGTATGTATGTATATATATATATATATATATATATATACCGTAGGCCCTAACACAGTATATATATCATCATCAGTTGTTTTATTGACATGCTCTTTTACAGTCACAATTTATGTCAAAGCCATATTTCATTAAAAATACCTACCGTTGTAGCACCTGCATCTGTGATATGTAACTACAATACTATACGCATACACATAAACCAATATTACACTTTTTTTGCTGCTATATACCCATATCATAGACTATTTTCATCTTGTACAATGTTAATGATTAACGGATCTAAAAACTAAGAACAATTGTTTTCCGCGTTTAGTTGCATGATCAAACGTTTCTCTCCTTATCTATATATATATATATATATATATATAACTCTTTTATAAACGCTCTCAATTTTTGCCCGACAGACCATGAAGGTCTAACAAAGTGAGTGGAACGAGATCAAAGCGTGAAACGCACACAAGAAAGAGGTTAGTCACCGCACCGCTGAGTCCTCCCGAGAGGACGCTAGGAGAGGAGACACAGAGACTAAAGACGCGCGCAGGAACGCGAGCCCCAACTAGCCAGCTGTCAGAGAAGCGAGAGCGTCCCAAAACGTCTGAAAT